>JAGKPW010000115.1:0-316541 GCA_019926035.1 Melaleuca alternifolia | reverse complement strand
CAGATACAGGGAATGCATATTATGGTGCTAAGCACGCCCTTATTACATGCTTCATGCACCGACTCAAACACGGCAATGTCAACCAGATTGCAAAAAGATTCAGTACTCACCCAGATGGCAAATCAAATTGAAGACAAGGTTACTAGAGAGCACAACCAAATCCTCTCACCTAATCCAAAGTGGCAGGTAAATTTCTTTCACCTATTTGATGGGATTGTTAAAATATTCCTCTTTAGAAACCTTTTTTCCCTCTCATATTTTCTCCATACAAGACAATCAAGATCATCATAAACAGAGGACTCCCACGGCTCGACTTTAATCGCAACCGCAAGTAGGTACGACATGGAAGCACATTTGAGAGTTGAGCAGCTGAATTAAGAAAAAGTCCAAAACTGCGTACATCCTCGTAAGAATTAAACACATCGAACTTAGCTCAACTTAGGCACTTCCAGGAATTCATGGCCAATCCCGAAACCTTGTCGTGAATAGGATACCTCATGACACCATCTCAAAGCAAACTTCCCCCGAGTATCACTCAGCACAGACTCAACACCCCCCCCCCCAAGTTTCTATTGATTCAAAGCTCGAGAGGGTAGAAAACCGCCGCTTCACATAAAGGAAGCGAAAAATCTAGCTCAGATCAGACGAAAAGCAGCGGGTAGGTACGTAAACAGCGCGGGAAAACGTACCGGAGGGCGATGGCACGCGAAGAGTGACGTAGGTGTAGAGGTTGATCGAGGCGGCCACGGCGGTCGAACCGTGGACCACCGCGTGCTCGCCGGAGAGGATGATTTTCCCGGGCGCTCTCGCCGTCACCTCCATTTCCGCGATTCGCTCGGTCGCCGGCGGATTTGGCCCTCCGATTCGCGAGTCCGATCCCGTCGGAAGCGATTCGATCGATCGATTCGGTTCTCCTCTTGCTCGTGTTCCACTGTTGAGAACGTGAGAGAGAATGTGGGAAAGCAGTCGTGAACCAGGGGACTGGAGATCTCCACTATGGCGGAGAAAAACGAACTCTACAGCCATTAAATGGTTCCCGCTTTTGTCGCTTCTTCGTTACGGCGCGTGGTGACCGCCCCAGCGCGCGCGAAAGACGCCCGCGCGTGGGATCTGCGTTTCTTGAATATTGTATTTTTCTTGCAATTATTTAGGGAAATTATTTCAGATTTTGGGATATAATGATAACACGACGTCGCTTGGCGTAGCTCATCTTGTTTCTTCAGTTTAAATTATGCTTGCGTACTTGTGATGTCCAACAACCACCGTCGTGACTATTGTAAACCTTTCAAAGGATCCTAAAAGTATGATTAAAAAGGGGAAAACAAAATAGAGTGATTAAGAGAGAGAGAGAGAGGTGAGATTCAGTTATCCTCGGAAGCGATTCGTCACGATTGCAAGACCTAATCTCAATTAGGGTGTTCGCTCCTATCGCTGGCTTTAGGAGGGCCGCACAGGTCCCTACAAGACCATCTTTCCAAAGGAGCGAGGGCACACAACCCTCACCTCGAGCCGGCGTAGTCCCTGGCTCGTGGTTTCACGACCTCAATTGGTTTGCATCCATCCATCAAACTCTAGATTCTAATCTTCATGTCGGGTGCGTTTAATTTAGTTTTTTCAAAGAATTTTAAACCCCTAAAATCCATTAAAGATAATATGATGTGTTTAATAATCATTTTAAAATAATTTTGAGATGGAAAAATGGTTTTGAGAATATTAAAAATTGAATGTAAGTTTTATTAAATTTTAATATTTCCTCAAAATCTATTTTCAAAACTGAATCAAACGTAATTATAGTGTAGTCGGAATTTTCATAAGGGTTCAAAGATCCCACTCGACGAATACCGGTGTAGTTAAAGAGAATGGATATACTCTTTTCATGTCCCGTGAACCCAGAAAAGAACAAATAAAATAAGAAAAATGTTCCCAGCCCATCAACGAAGACCTCAAGTCCTTGACCAGGCGCGTGAGCTGCAGCAAAGTCAAAGTGAACCCAGTGAGAGGGAGTGGACCTGCCCCCACCAACTTCGGAGGCTCACGGTCCATCGGGTCAGACGGCCGACGTCAAACTTGTCAGCCTCGAAAACGAATCGGAGTCGTTGAAGATCGGCCCGCAATTAAAAGCAAATGCGGCTCACCTACCATCCCATGTTCAACGAGGTTGGATCACCTGCAGTAGTGCAGTATTACTACAGACAATCTATTTCCGAAGTAAGGATCCCTTCTCTGGCTCTGTGTCCATGTCCTTTTGAGTTCGATTCAAGGCGAGCCGATTGCATTCGAGAGACAATACTTCTCGTCCGAGCGTAAAGTTAACCTACTACATCGTCACGAAGGAATCTCTAATGAGGCCGCATTGATTGGCCACTCCCCTATGCTAGGGAGAGCATATGGTGCCGAAAGTCTTCGGATGCGTGCGCATGCTTCAAATGACTCGTCTATAGTTTATAATCAGTGCAATACGTGATGATGACCGAAGTGCCGAACAAATGAATCAGGTGGAACGTCCGCTTTTCAAGTCAACACATGACAGCTTTATGGACTCTCTCGGAATGGCGTTTCCGCTTCCACACTTGAGCCATCCCTTGCAATGTCTTTTCATTGACTTGTGATCGGATGCGCAATTGGATACGGTATTCAAATCGTAATGTCTTCTGCTCGAATTGACATAAACGGTCACACTCCCACCATCCATGAGAGAAACTTTGTCCGATCCTTGTGACGAGACGATTTGTGTGCGTTCATGAGAATTGATCTAGTCGGAAGATTTCAAATATCTTATACTTTAAGGAAAAAGAAAAAGAAATATCATATAGATTCATATTCTTATTATTTATGTAGATGGATCGTATTTTTTCGAGTGAAGCATGTCATAGGTTTCACTTATTTTGGAAGAATGATTAGCTTGATTTATTATAGTACCTGTCACAAATGGACCATCAAACATTTCACGTAATTCAGTCGGTCAAGCTACTAATAACCTTCAACCTTTGCACAAATTCAACCCGCGCATGCACAAAGGTGTACCACTGTGGAGTTAAGGATTTCATTCGAGGCAAGCAGTTACTGTTAATATCTTACCAAGTGAAGAAACACTGGGATTTGTAGAGTTGCGATCCCTCCAAATAAGGCAAAGGCCTAGAATTAGATCACCTTCCACGTACTTGCAGGTCAAGTGTGTCTTACTTTTTCCTTCGGCCATCCGATCAAAAAAGCACTTTTTTGTAACAAAAAAAAAACACAAAAAACAAAAGAGCCCCTCATTTAATGGAGGTCGTCCGATCTCAAATCGGATGGCCCCCAAAGCAAGTCACGCCTTGCAGGTCAGGTGATCAAAGTCTCAAAGGCCTAACACTTCTTTCACGTAGTCCTTTGTACCATCCAATAATTTCTAGCCACCTCTCCGCCGCCGTCGCTAACCTAGACAGCAGAGACACTTGTCTCCACCAGTCCGGAGGAGACAGCATCTGACCACATCTCCCACGGTTGCGGAGGCATCCAGAGGCAGTCGCTTCATGAGGAGAGGGCAGCGACGGAGGCGGTCCTCCAAGGGCAGCGACGGAAGTGATGGTGCGATGCGACTTATCGGCCGCGGTGAGACACTGAGACTGAGACTGGACTGGGGGAGGAGAGAGGGTTGGCATTTAGGCCAAATAGTGCACTGAGTTGTACGAGGGAAAGGAGAATCAATAGCGATAACACAGTCCTTGTTCCTTACCAATATGACGATTGCACAAGCACTTGGTTGCGAAATGGTCAAAGTGGCACAACGAAACACCCATAAATTCTTACATAATATAAACAAGCGAGTTGCATCATATACGGAAATCTATTTTCTCAGCAACAAACCTCAAGAAAATCACAAAGAGTTGGCACTACATTGGACGGCACGCGGCTTATTTATGAGGGGCGAAATAGAGCAAGAACAATAGGACATCGGCCCACAAATATAGCTTGGAGCACCTGAGGAAGATGATGAGACTTACCCACATCAAACTGATTTCTCTGCAATACCAACTTGCTCCTTAAGAGACTCATACAGTGTCTCAACGAGGTCAAGCAGGAACCCATCAGCACCATGTTTGGCCAGCAAGGATATTGAGATAGGCAAATTATCATGCAGCCCCATGGGTATGCTTACCTGTAGTGCGAATTGCAAACACTTAATCCTAGATTGCACAGAGGCATCAGATTAATTGAACAGGAGTATGACAGCTCTAAGGTTATTCAGTGAGATAAGATAGCGCAACCTGACAGAATCCCGATAAACCAGCAATGGAAAGCAAACTGAATGCCTTAGCACGAAAAGCATCCAGAGGGAATACATCTGTTTGTGGCATTGGCGGAGGCCCAGGAACCGTGGGGATCGCAAGGACACCAAAATCCTGTACCAAAGGAATAGCATTTTCTTCCTTTACAATTTAAATTGCATGAGAGAAATAAACGAGAACAGTATTCTATGATAATTCCTTTGATTACTTTGGTGATATATGCATTTTCTTTTGGGAAATTCATAACATTATGTTAAACATAGTAAGAGGCCAAGCACAGTGACAGAAAACAACTCTAAACTTGAGGCATGCGAGATGACCAGAGTGGGACATACCCCGAGTAGGGAAGTAAGAGCGGAATGTGATTCTTTCTTAACTGACCGACAGATATCAATATGTTCTTCAGTCGTCTGGAGGGCATTGCTGACCCTTTCTGATATTCCGGGGCCCAGATCGGGTTTAACGGCAGACACCCAATCCTTATGATTGTTCTTGAACTCATACCTATGATTCAAGGTTAATCAGAATCCTTCTCCAGATAATGGTTCTCTTGAATATCCCACACAATGAACCGCTGAAATAAAACCCACTGAGAGTTCAGGTATGCATCACTACCTCAGAAGCACCCGCAATGCACTAGCAAGAACAGCCAAAGTTGGCAAGTTGTCTCCATGATTCTCATTCATTTCATATCGGAAGGAACTCAAGGCTGGAACATTGTCTCTGACGTAGTCCCCAAGGACAGTGTGCTTAATTATAGCACCTGCACTTAATCGCATTAAGGAGACATCAATTACAAAAAGAAAAAACAAGTTATGGGTTGGACATATATGAATTGAGAAATATCCAATTCCAGTCCAGTTCACTTCCATCTGTAATGATCAATTCCATCCACATTACTGTGCTTCAGGACTGCATGCACAATTTCAGCTAAATCATTCGCTTGATGCTCTTCTCTTTTTACCTCTGAATAATTTCTCCACTGATCTTTCAAGAGCTACAGTCAGTCGCTCACTTGGAATGTTTAAAAGCTGGAAACAATCTCTTGGAATGATAATCTGACTAGGTGGAGTTGGATCTGCATCAGGCAACTTGAGAAGAACACGACCGACCTGCTTCAAGATGCGTGGTTCCCTAGCAAACCAACCTACATAAGACAGTAAAGAAAGACACATGTAAACAAATATTCATTTACTAGCTTACATTGGGAGGAAATAAGAAAAGAAGCTAACAAAGTAAATTCACACCAGTCATGAAATAGATTAATGTGAACAATCCCATGAGTGCAGAAACCTTGCACAAGTACATAACGTAACAGAAAAAACAAAATTAGGAAAAAGCGTGCAGCAGCCATTGGCTGATGTGTGTTCATTTGTAGAATACTTAAAGATGGAATTACAGTGCAATACAAAACCTAGCAAATAGAGGGACAAACTGGCATGTTTTTCACCATATTGCAAATGCTAGAACTTTCTTTCAGATGCCCGTTATTTCATTTATATAGAGAAACGCTAGAAATGTTAAAAATGGGAGAAGAACACTAAGTGCCAAAAGTTGTGTACGGCGCTCACTATAGTGCCAAAAATTTCAAAACGCTCACTTCATTTCTACTTTTTCAAAAAATCAAAAATTTGTGCCAACTCCGATATATCTACCGGAAATCTGATGTGGCCTATTGTTTATTAATTTCCAAGTCCAATGTGGCTCACCGGAGGCCCAGTCAGCATATAAACATAAAAAATGACGTAGTATGGTCAATTTTCCCAAAAATAAGAACCCTAAATAAAAAAAAAACTAAAAAAGATAAGGAAAAAAAAGGAAATACATGGGGGGAGCCCTCTTCCTTGTGGCTGCCGGCGGCGGCCATTCCCAGCAGGGTCGCCAACCCCTCGGCGAGGGTCGGCGAGGTTGTCAGCTCTTCAACGATGGCTGGCGGCTCTCGCCATCACCGGGACTCCCAGATCTGGGCAAGGGTCGCAACCCTCTGCTGGTGCTAGCGAGAGCCGCCAGCCCTCGCCAAGGGGCTGGCGACCCCTCCGGCAACGGGCGCTGCCCTACTGGCGATGGGGCGGCAGCCACAGGCAGGAGGGTTGCAGCCCTCCCCTTGTATTTGTTTTTTAAAAAAATCATCTTTTTTTTAAAATTTAAGCTAATTAAAATTTAAGTTTAAGCCCTAATTTGATCGATCTCTTACGTGGATTATTATTTTGGCCAAACAATTATCACGTCAGATAATACCAATAATTATAAAAGTCACGTCAATTTTTAGCCGGAATTCTGGCCATTGGCACTTAAAAGATCATGTTTTTTCGGAATTGGCACTGACGTAAGCGTTTTAAAACTTTTGGCACTAAAATAAGCGTTGTACAGCTTTCCTTCTTTGATAAGCTGAAACCAATGACTATTTTATCAGAAGATGAGGCCATGGACAAACAGAATTCTCACCTACTGTATCAAAACTTTGTGCCATTGGAATGACTCCAACAGTGCTAACGGCATTATGCGAAGGCCGAAATCCGAGAATCCCACAATAAGATGAGGGAATTCGTACACTTCCTCCAGTGTCGCTTCCTGCAATGGAACAAAACTTTTAGCTTCATTCAGAAGGGTAATTTGAGAAATTTCAGAGTAATTCCAGGATGAAGTGCTTCACCTAGGGAAAAATCAACAAGCTTTGCTCCCACTGCAACAGCAGATCCACTGGAAGATCCTCCAGGCACGCGATCGGGTGCACATGGGTTCCTTGGTGTGCCATAATGTTTATTCTCCCCTTCCATGCTGCCACCACAAAAATAATCATTTCGGTGGATTATATATCTCACCTTAAAGTAGAAGTTTTTGAAGCTATTTAAGAAGTAAGAGACTACCCTGTAGATTCAATTCCCAAGCTAGAATTCCTCAAAGTCAACCTTGGTGAACTATGTGTGTGTGATGCATTCATCCTGTCTTATCCTCGGTAAGCATTCCTATATTAAGCTAACCATTCTGAGTTCTTAACAATATACATAAAAGACAGTTCTCAAATCATGATGCCCTCTTCACCGGAAGGCAAGAGACTTCATTCCAAGATTCGGAACCCTAAAATCTGATCTTGGGAAGACTGTATGAATGAAATTGCATTGGAGCGCGAGCAATGCAATTAGTCTAGCTCATCCCCAACTCTCTCTACATGCAAAGGCTAAGTACAGGTATGTACCTACTATATCCTAGATTCATTGCATGCTCTTGACTCTCGACAGAAAGCCACAATTCTCGAGTTTGAGTTGTGTTTTTCAATTGCAGCAAGACTCTGAGTTTTTAACCCAATTCTGCAGATACTAACCTGTATGCCATTTCATCCATGACAGTTTTTCCAGTACATGTAGCCCCTGCTTTCAGCACATCTAAAACAGCTGGAGCTGTGGAAGATGCAGGCTCGTGAGTCCTCGCCCAATCAGGATTCCCAAAACCAGTCACATGTCCTTCAACATCGAAACTGCACATAGAATCCCGCATGAAACATCCAGTATAAACTTCAGTCTCATAAAAAGTCCAACTTTGCATAGCAGCGGGAATCACTGTAAAGTTTCATGTTCAACATCGAAACTGGACATAGAATTCCGTATCAACAAACCGATACACACTTCAGTCTCAGAAAAAGTCCAACTTTGGATAGCAGCAGAGATCACTGTAAAGTTTCATGCCTTTTCACAGAAGATGCATGCATGAGTAGCGCTACCATCAGGAGGAACACGCGGTAATAGTTAGATCGCTCCCGTTAATTCAGTGATATATGTAATCTACTAACACTCGCTAGACCAAGGATGACCATTAGACACTTACAAAACAAAAGCATATCGATAAAATATAATTTTCCAGCAACAAGCGGATCAAGCATATGCGGTAAACTTTACCCAAGCTGTCTACGCTCGATCCTTTATACTTTTTTTGCAAACTTCTAGAAGAAAATGGGGCGACCATCATACACCTAGTCATCCATTGACAACCAACGAGACCATGGTACTCGAAACGACCGTTTCCCCCCTTTCTTTATTGCTTCGAACATTATTCCACCGTATTCGCGGATGACATCTCACTCGTTATCGAAACACATGCTCTTCACCCTGTACGCGAATATCTTCTCATCGGGTCTTCGCTTTCCCATGTCAAGGATCAGTAGTTCTCTGAATAATCTGAAGTCAATGACTACCTACTGACCAAGCAGACTCATCCTCGCAAACCACGCACAGCAGGAGGCAAAAACACACGCCCCAAATCATCTTCGCGCTTGAATAATACGGGGACAACTAAACTAACAACCAAAGCCGGGCTATTGTGAGAGAAACAGAGACCATGATCAACCGGGTCACGGTTGAACAACAAATGGAGGAAGTGACCACTCACATGTCTTTGACGGCGAAGGTGAGGCCAGCCAAGGGAAGCGAGGGAGACGGAGAGGGAGGTTTGAGCACGAATTTGCTCACGTAAGAGCCGTAGTCCGGAGCCATCGCCATTCTCTACGGGTGGTGTCGGTCTCTGTTTCTTGGTGTCGTCCTTTTGAAGAGACGACAGAATGGTCGTTGAGTAGTACAGGAAAAGAGGCTCCAATTTCCTCGGAGGGCCCTTTGATCCAATCAAATATTTAACAGAAAATAAGAAATTTGCTCATTGGAGATGATTAGATAGAATTGTTCATTGCCATATGTTTGTTGATCGCATGACTAAATATCTATTAAAATGATAGAATTACCCTGGACGGTCCAATTATAATTCAAAGTGGTTTATCCAATTTATTTACTTTCCTACTTTTGTTAATTTTTATAAAAATAAGTACACTTTTTTTATAAAAAACTGAAAAGAGGGAACAGTGTTCAGATAATTGCAAATGCCAGTACGTTCAGGAGCTCTAAGACTACCCCTTCAAAAGGAGGAAGAGATATTCTCCTTATGAATTGCAACAAATAGAGAGGGAGGAGTTAGATGAGACAATTTTATTGGAAACTCAAGAACAGATGGCTGAAGAAGGAAGTGGAAAGGCTTTGGTGGCTAGCCTTAATAAGCCACCGGGTTACTTATGAAACTTATTAGTTGGCTCTCCCTTGACAATTCAGGCCCTTAAAGCCCTAGTGGCTCAAGAAAAGCCTACGATCTGTTTTTAATGGAAACGAAGAACCAAAATGATGTGATTCGAAAACTACAAAGAAGACTAAAGTTTGCCCACTGTTTTACGGTATGTCCAAAGGGCATAGCCGGGGGAATGGCACTTTTGTGGAATGAACAGGTCAGTATTACTATTGCAAGCTATTCTATGGAGTTTATGGATATTATGTGCAAATTGAAGGAGACAAATCAGAAAATGAGGGTTACCTTTGTACATGCACCGAACGATTTTCAGCAAAGACTGAGACTATGGGGGGAGATTGGCCAGATTGGCCAACAAAATCGAGATCCATGTTGTGTTTAGGAGATTTTAATGAAGTATTATACTACTGGGAGAAAGCAGGCAAGAGAAGTGTGCAAAATTACAGAATGACAGCTTTCCAAAGATTTCTAGATGCATGCGAGTTTATGGATATTGAAAGTAAAGGTTGTCTATATACATGGGCAAACAATCGAGAAGGGGATGAACTTGTAAAGGAGAGACTAGATAGGGCGATATGTACCATACACTAGCGAATAGCTTTTCCGGAAGCTGTTGTGTTAGCTTTTCCTGCCATTGGGTCTAACCATAGTCCTCTGGTTTTAAATCTATATCCAGAAACCAGGAAAAGAAAAAAACTGTTTAGATTTGAGCCCTTCTGGTTAGAGGATGATGAGTACAAGCAGATTGTAACAGACTCATGGCTTAGCATTCAAGATCAGCAACCTGACATAGTTAAAAAACTAAAACTAGTGGCTGATAATTTACTTTCCTGGAGTAAGAAAAGATTTTCAAATAGAGCAGCAAGAATCAGCAAACTGAAGCAGGAAATTCAAGAGTTAACAAACCAACAGAATCTGATGGGAGAAACTAGCAGAATTAAAAAACTGAAGGAGGAAGTGGAGAAGGAATGGAGGAAAGAGGAAATGTATTGAGGAATGAGATCACAAGTCCAATGGCTAAAATGGGGAGATAAGAATACAAAATTTTTTCACGCAACAACCATTCCAAGAAGACAATGCAATAGAGTTGCTATGTTGAAAAATGACCAAGATGAATGGTGCAGAGGAGAAACTCAGCTGAAGGAAATGGTGAATATGTTTTTTTAGAAGTTATATACAACCACAGGAGAGAGGGATATATCACCGGTCATAGCACATATCCTAAGTGTTATAAGTGAAGAGATGAACAGATTATTAGTTAATGACGTGACTCTAGAAGAAGTAAAACGAGCAACTTTTCAGTTGGGAGCATTAAAAGCTTCGGGACCAGATGGACTAAATGGTAAATTTTTCCAATATCATTGGCAGGAGATTCAAGGAGATATCTATAAGGAAGTGCAGCAGTTTTTTAGCTCAGGTTTTCTCAACCCTGAGTTAAACAGAACACATATTACATTGGTTCCAAAAGTACCACAACCAGAGAGGATTGATCAGTATAGACCCATTAGCCTATGCAATCTTATGTATAAAATCATATCAAAAGTGCTAGCCAACAGACTCAAACAATGGCCTCCAGAATTAATCCATGAAGAACAGAGTGCTTTCCTCCAAGAACGACAGATTCAAGATAATATTATGATTGTCCAGGAGGTTATTCATCAGATAAGAACTAGAAAGAAGAGGAAAAAATTTCAGGCTCTACTAAAGATAGACATGAAGAAAGCATACGATAGAGTTGAATGGGATTTCTTGGAATCTATTATGCTTAAAATGGGGTTTAGCTCAATTTGGGTCTCTTGGATTATGCAGTGCATTTCTACAGTCTCTTATAGTGTTAAAGTCAACAGAGAATTATTTACCTACCTTCCAGCCGACCAGAGGGATAAGACAAGGTGATTCACTCTCCCCATACCTGTTCATTATAATTGCAAATGCCTTGTCAGTGTTGCTGCATAAGAATATGGAGTTGGGGAATATCAAAGGAATTAAACTTAACCCTAGCTACCCATCTCTATCCCATCTAATGTTTGCAGATGACTTAATACTATTTCTGGATGGGAAAATTATGGAGTATCAAAATGTCTCTTCTATGCTTAATGCATGCTGCTTAGCATTAGGCCAAATAGTCAATTTAAACAAATTTGGCATGTTATTTAGTACAAATTGCCCAACTGATTTACGAAATAACATGTTGTATGAGATGAGAGTGCCGGAAATCCAAAAAATAGGGGCTTATCTAGGCATTCCTTCAGATTGGGGAGAATAACAAAAGAAATTTTTTTACTGGATACTAAACAGGTTAAGCAAGAATATTGAGGGATGGAAAGAGAACCTGTTGTCAAAAGCTAGGAAAGAAATTCTCCTCAAAACAATAGTGCAAGCAATTCCTCAATATGCCATGTCCATCTTTAAAATTCCCATATCAATTTACAAAGCTATAGAGAGGCAAATAGCAGATTTTTGGTAGAAAAATAGTGCAACACATAAGGGGATGCACTGGCAAAAATGGGAAGTTTTGAAACAAAGGAAAGATGGAGGGGGATTAGGCTTTTGTGATTTAGTCACTTTCAATCATGCTATGCTAGGGAAACAAGCCTGGAGACTTCTCAAAAACCCTGATTCTTTGTGGGGCAGAATTTTTAAGGGGTTATACTTCCCTACCGCAGATTTTTTACATGCAGCCAAGGGGTACAAGGCATCCTGGGGGTGGCAGAGTGTTTTGGTGGGTCGACAAGTCATAAAAGAATCATCTAGATGGGTGGTTGATGATGATCAGCAAATTAACATACGCGCAGACAAATGGCTCCCTAGAGGAGTTATTGGAGGGCCTGCTAAAAGGGAATACCCTACAAAGGTAGCTGAACTTATGGTGGATGGTGAGCAAAAATGGGACGACACTAAGTTGGAAGCAATGTTTGATGAAAGGACAACTACAGACATTCTGGCCATACACATCAACTTACAACCTACATCTGACATGCTAATTTGGGAACATACCAAATCAGGTGTATTTACAGTGCATAGTGCCTATAACATGCTTAGGAAACAACAAGCGCCACAACAACCAAAGCAACCGTCATCATCTTACCAAACTCCTCGACATCTATGGCAAAAAGTCTGGAAAGCAAATATACCCCCCAAAGCCAGGTTTTTCTTGTGGCAGGTATGTCACAATGCACTTGCAACCAAAGAAAAACTATTTAGGAGAAAAGCAATACCCGACAGTAGCTGCCCAATCTGCCACCGAGAACCAGAGACCATGGAGCATTTGTTTCTTCTATGTCCCTGGACACATCAAATATGGCAAGAGCAAACGATCAACATCATCATCAATAGAACGGCTATAAATCGTATAGAAGAATGGCTGGTCAATTTCAGACATCCCCATATCTCATTTGACTTACTTGCAATATTACTCTGGGAGATATGGAAAGCTCGGAACTCTGTAGTGTTTTGATCAACAAATCCAAACCCTCAACATATTGTCACCTCAGAGAAGACAGAAGAAGCAAATATCAAAAGGTAGGCGAATCAATCACAAAGCAAAACGACTACACAAGAAAGTTCGTCCTCGGTTTGGAAGCCCCCACCTGAAGGCTCGACTAAGATAAATATCGATGGGTCGTTCAACTTTGAAATAGGAGAAGCGGCTATGGCATGCATAAGCAGAGATAGTCGGGGGTGTCTTACTCGACGGTGTCGCCTGATCGCTGCGAGCGGCGTCTCCGATCCAGGCGGAAGTCGGAGCCCTAATTAAAACCCTAAAATACTTCTCTGGATTGCACGAAAGGGAGATAATAGTGGAGACCGATTGCTTTGACCTGCCGAAGCTGATATGCGCGACTGATGATTAGCAAATTTAGGAAGGGAGAGCTCTTATTTTGGAGGCCCAGGCCCATCTTCAATGCTACTCACACCTACGCATCACATATAGCCCAAGAGAGTGTAATCAAATCGTGGATTGGGCTGCAAAAGCCCATCGCATGAAGACCTTGCCCAGCACATGGATCACATTTCCTCCACGGCATCTTTTGAATATGCTCTGTTCAGATATAGTTCATGTACCACATCAAACTACTATGACTTAATTCCTATAATGAAGTTTTTCTTTTTGACCAAAAAAAAGCCCTAAAAAAAGTGTAATCAAGTTCTAATATCCATTACGAAATTACAATCGAGTCCTAAAATTTTAAAAAAGTTCAATTTAATTCTAACATTTATCAGGAAGTGCAATTAAGTCACAAAATTTTCAAAAATTGCAATCAAATGAAGAGCTTAATTGGATCGATTTAACAAGTCTTAAAATTTGATTACATTTTCTTACAAATTTTAGGACTAAATTGCATTTCGTAACAAGTTTTAGAATTTGTTGCTTGGAAAGTTGAAAATATATTTAAGTCTCAAAACCTATTGAAAAAGTGCAATCGAGTTGTAAAATTTTCAAAAGGTTCAATTAAGTTTCAAAAACGAACATGCAATCGAGTCATAATATTTTCAAATAGTGAAATTAAAGGAATGGCCCAATTGGATCAATTTGACATATTTTAGAATTTGATTGCGTTTTTAGAAAATTTGAAGAAATGCATTTCGTGACAAGTCCTAAATGAAAATGTGTAATCAAGTCCTAAAACTTATTGCAAAAATACAATCATGACCTGAAACTTAGAAAAAAAAAATCAATCGAGTTCTAAAACTTATCACTAAAATTTTCAAAAAAAGGTGCAATTAAAGAAAAAGCTTGATTGAACTAATTTGACAAATTTTAGAATTTGATTGTGTTTTTTTTAATATTTTAGGATTCAATTATACTCGTGACAAGTTTTAAGATTTCATTCTACTATTATGAAAGTATGATTAAGCCATAAAATTAAAAAATATATATAATCAAATTGTAAAATTTGTTGTGAAAGTACAATCAAATCCTGAAACTTTCAAAAGTTCAATTAAATTCCAAAATTTGTCACAACGGGAATAGTTCCACTTGTGGCAATCGTGAAAGCTCATTAATGAAGAATTGAGTAATGGCGATGAAAATTGAGTGCTCCAAAATTGTGTATGGCATTGGGGTGCCAATCCTCGTTCGTCCATTACATGCCAAAACACCATGCACTCGTTAGAGTCAAACATCTCGAATGGACTTATAATTATGAAAGGTATGATTGATAAGATAATTGCTAGAGAAGAAAATCTTCATAATTGGGAGTCTTGATTTGGGTATCAGGAACAGAGGTTCTAGTAATTCATAATCTTATGTGGTTTAGTTTAATGGTTAAGAATCTAACTTGTGTGTGTGGACTAGGTATGGTATGATATATATTTGATTATCACATTACCAAGCACCAAAGATTCCACGTTTGCGCCACTCATAGATGCTTAGACCCGTGTTTAGCTTGTCCCATGAAGCTAAAGTGATATCTATTGACTCGAGATTTATCTATTTAAAGTGGAGTTTCTAGTTGCTAAAAAAAATGTAACGAATCTTGAAATTTCATGTTTGACTTAAACATTATTACCTAGTAAAGATTTGTTCAATGGGACTGGTTTCTGATTTATGCCGATTGATCTCACTTCGACGGAGTACTTCCCTCTCCCACAGTCCGTCGCATCGTAAGCGGTGTATAGAGCGATCCGCTCGAGACATCAACCTCAGAAAGCTTGTTCTACGGTCCGTCACTAAGGAAGGTGACCCCTCTGTTGTTGTTAGAACTCACGCTGGTGAGGCACAAGGCGAACATCGGCCAAAAGCCACAGTGCGAAGCGAGCTGGCCCTGCTGAGAGATCGATCTATGCCCGAGCCCGATGATGCCGTGAACGTTGGTTGGCAACCCGGATTAGAGCAAGGAAGAGGGTGCACAAGCAAAGTAGAACTTGCATAATCAAATCGGCCGACCGTGATTCAAACCGCAAGTTGTTGGGATTGAGAACATGCCTATGGAAAGCTCCACAACGGCTATGCATTTCATCATGGGGTTCACCTGTTGAAACGTATATGTCAACGAGTGGACGAAGATCGAAAATGTGTTTAACATGACTTATGCTTTTAGCTATTAAGTATTGTATGTACGAATTAAGGGCACTTAACAATTCAAGTGACTTGAGAAGTTTTAACAATAACTGTATGTTGCGATGCATAACATCACATCGTTTCAAAGAAAATCTAATAAATCTAAGCATCTCTGTTACATTATTGCCTTTTTACTTTTGTAAATTGGTGAAAATAATACTGTTTTGTACCTTCATGATCCCGCAGGGGTTATTGTGGCAACCAGGCCATTTGGAGGCGGCTAGGGCACAGACCCCCTGCAAGTGTGGCGAAACCAGGCCTTGCCGGTGGCAGAGCAGAGCAGAGCAGAGGTAATCGCGGCACGGAGGAGAGACCGGTAGGGCCATTCGTAGCGATGCTCCCACACCATCCCACCATTGAGATCAATGAGGTGAGGGATGGGCTTTTACGGGGTCCTCTACAGTATGTTGGCCACAAGAAGCTCGACGCACCATCTTTGTGAACTGCCAGCACATGTCTGCTGATCATGGCCGGAGATGGTGGAGGAAGAGTCGATTGGGAGGGCGAAGTGGGAATAAGCAATCATAGTGGAGAAGATGAAGAGGAGGAGACGGAGGGGAGTGTGTTTAGTGGCCATGGGAGAGAGGTCTCAAATTAATAAGTCAAGGGAGCGGAGGCATGAGCGAGAGAGAGAGAGAGAGAGAGAGAGAGTTATAAAGGTCTTTGAAACATTTTGAGTAATTTATTCTTGAGTTAACAGTAGATAGAGAAGACAGAGCCAATCATAATGCACGGACAGACATTTTTTTATAGAAGACTATTTGCGTGTATTGATGAGAATTGATTGGGTCGAAAGATTCAGATATCGTATATTTTAAGGAAAAAGAAAAAGAAAAATCATACAGACCCAAGTTCTTACTACATCATATTCTTTCAAGGGAAGCATGTCATAAGTTTCATTTATTTTGAAAGTGTTATTAGCTTGATTTATTACTCTACCTGTCACGAACGGACCATCAAAGATTTCACGAAATTCAACCAGTCAAGCTTCTAATAACCTTTAACTTTTTTTTTAGCACAAATTCAACCCGCTCATGCGCAAAGGTGTACCACTGTGGAGTCAAGGATTTCACTCGAGGCAAGCAGTTACTGTTGACATCTTACCAAGTGAAGAAACACTGGGATTTCTAGAGTCATGATCCCTCCAAATAAGGCAAAGGCCTAGGCGTTACTGCGACCGCCTCTTCACGTAGTCCTTTGTACCTTGCCACCTCTCCACCGCCGTCACTAAACCTCGACAGCAGAGACAATTGTCTCCACCAATCCGGAGGAGACAACATCTGACCACATCTCCCACGGTTTCGGAGGCATCGAGAGGCAATCACTTCATGAGGAGATGGCAATGATGGAGAAGGTCCTCCAAGGGCAGCGACGGAAGTGATGGTGCGATGCGACTTATCGGAAGCGGTGAGACTGGACTGGGGGAGGAGAGAGGGTTGGCATTTAGGCCAAATGGTGCACTAAGTTGTGGAAAGGAGAATCTATAGCGATAACACAGTCCTTGTTCCTTACCAACATGACGATTGCACAAGCACTTGGTTGCGAAATGGTCAAAGTGTCACAACGAAAAAGCCATAAATTCTTACAGAATACAAACAAGCGAGTTGTATCATATAAAGAAGTCTATTTTCTCAGCAACAACCTCAAGAAAATCACAAAGAGTTGGCACTACATTGGACGGCACACGGCTTATGTACGAGGGGGCGCAAGAGCAAGAACAATAGGATATCCGCCCCCTAATATAGCTCGAAGCATCTGAGGAAGATGATGAGACTTACACACATCAAACTGACTTCTCTGCAACACCAACTTGTTCCTTAAGAGACTGATACAATGTCTCAACGAGGTCAAGCAGGAACCCATCAGCACCACGTTTGGCCAGCAAGGATATTGAGATAGGCAAATTATCATGCAGCCCCATCGGTATGCTTACCTGTAGTGCGAATTGCAAACAGTTAATCCTAGATTGCATAGAGGCATTAGATTAATTGGACAGGAGTATGACAGCTTTAAGGATATTCAGTGAGCTAAGATTGTGCAACCTGACAGAATCCTGATAAACCAGCAATGCAAAGCAAACTGAATGCCTTAGCACGAAAAGCATCCAGAGGGAATGCATCTGTTTGTAGCTTTGGCGGAGGCCCAGGAACCGTGGGGATTGCAAGGACACCGAAATCCTGTAACAAACGGTAAGCACCTTATTCTTCTTTTGCGATTCAAATTGCTAGAGAGAGATAAATGAAAACAGTATTCTTTGATAATTCCTCTAATTACTTTGGTGATATATGCATTTCTTTTGGGAAATTTGTAACATTATGTTAAACATAGTAAGAGGCCAAGAACAGTGACAGAAAACAACATTAAACTTGAGGCATGCGAGATGACCAGAGAGGGACATACCCCAAGTAGGGAAGTAAGAGCAGTATGTAATTC
This sequence comes from Melaleuca alternifolia, assembly GCA_019926035.1. NCBI lineage: Eukaryota > Viridiplantae > Streptophyta > Magnoliopsida > Myrtales > Myrtaceae > Melaleuca > Melaleuca alternifolia. The sequence continues at coordinate 298,715 of JAGKPW010000115.1, read as the reverse complement.
TTTCTTAACTGACTGACAGATATCAATATGTTCTTCAGTGGTCTGGAGGGCATCCCTGACACGTTCTGATATTGGCGGGCCCAGATCAGGTTTCACAGCAGACAACCAATCCTTATGATTGTTCTTGAACTCATACCTATGATTCAAGGTTAATCAGAATCCTTCTCTAAATAATGGTTCTCTTCAATATCCTACACAATGAACTGCTGAAATAAAATTTAATGAGGGTTCAGGTACGCATCACCACCTCTGAAGCAACAGCAATGAACTAGAAAGAGCAGCCAAAGATGGTATGTTGTCTCCTTGATCATCATTTATTTTACATAGGAAAGAACTCAAGGCTGGAACATTGTCTCTGACGTAGTCCCCAAGGACAGTTTGCTTAATTATAGCACCTGCATTTCTTTGCATTCAGGAGACATCAAGTACAAAAAGAAAAACAAGTTATGCATTGGATATATATGAACTGAGAGAATATCCAATTCCAGTCCAGTTCACTTCCATCTGTAATGATCAATCCTTCCACATTACTGTGCTTCAGGACTGCATGTACAATTTAAGCTAAATCATTTACTCGATGCTCTTATCTTTTTACCTCCAAATAATGTCTCCACTGATCTTTCAAGAGCTTGAGTCAGTCGCTCATTTGGAATGTTTAAAAGCTGGAAACAATCTCTTGGAATGATAATCTGACTAGGTGGAGTTGGATCTGCATCAGGCAACTTGAGAAGAACACGACCGACCTGCTTCAAGATGCTTGGTTCCCTAGCAAACCAACCTACATAAGACAGTAAAGAAAGACACATGTCAACAGATATTCATTTACTAGCTTACATTGGGAGGAAATAAGAAAAGAAGCTAACAAAGTAAATTCACACCAGTCATGAAATAGATTAATGTGAATAATCCCATGATTGCAGAAACCTTGTACAAGTACATAACGTAACAGAAAAAAAAAACCAGGAAAAAGCGTGCGGCAGCCATTGGCTATTGTATGTTCATTTGTAGAATACTTAAAGATGGAATTACAGTGCAATACAAAACCTAGCAGAAAGAGGGAGAAACAGTTTCAAAGAGGCATGCTTTTCACCATATTGAAAATGCTAGAAATTTCTTTCAGATGCCCAGTATTTCATTTATATAAAGAAACGCCACTAATGTTAAAAATAAGATAAGGTTCTTTCACTGAGCTTTCCCTCTTTAAGAAGATGAAACCAATGACTAATTTATCAAAAGCATGAGGCCATGAACAAACAGAATTCTCACCTACTGTATCAAAACTTTGTGCCATTGGAATGACTCCCACAGTGCTAACGGCATTATGCGAAGGCCGAAATCCGAGAATCCCACAATAAGATGAGGGAACTCGTACACTTCCTCCAGTGTCGCTTCCTGCAATGGAACAAAACTTTTAGCTTCATTCAGAAGGATAAACTGAGAAAATTCAGAGTAATTCCAGGATGAAGTGCTTCACCTAGGGAGAAATCAACAAGCATTGCTCCCACTGCAACAGCAGATCCACTGGAAGATCCTCCAGGCACGCGATCGGGTGCACATGGGTTCCTTGGTGTGCCATAATGTTTATTCTCCCCATCTATGCTGCCACCACAAAAATAATCATTTCGGTGGATTATATTTGTCACTTTAAAGTAAGATTTTTTGAAGCTATTTAAGAAGTAAGAGACTACCATGGAGATTCCATTCCCAAGCTAGAATTCCTCAAAGTCAACCTTGGTGAACTATGTGTGATGCATTCATCCTGTCTTATCCTCAGTAAGCATTCCTATCTTAAGCTAACCATTCTGTGTTCTTAACAAAATACATAAAAGACAGTTCACAAATCATGATGCCCTCTTCACTGGCAAGGCAAGAGACTTCCTTCCAAGATTCGGAACTCTAAAATCTGATCTTGGGAAGACTAAATGAATGCGACAGCATTGCAGGTTGTCTAAAGTAGTTAGCAAGGAGCTGGTACGCAGCCTTTGGCAGCTCTAGCGATGCAATTAGTCTAGCTCATCCCCCATTCTCTCTACATGTTAAGGCTAAGTATAAGTATGTACCTACTATATCCTCGATTCATTGCATGCTCTTGACTCTCGACAGAAAGCCACAATTCTCGAGTTTGAGTTGTGTTTTTCAATTGCAGCAAGACTCTGAGTTTATAGCCCAATTCTGCAGATACTAACCTGTATGCCATTTCATCCATGACAGTTTTTCCGGAACATGTAGCACCTGCTTTCAGCACATCTAAAACAGCTGGAGCTGTGGAAGATGCAGGCTCGTGAGTCCTCGCCCAATCAGGATTCCCAAAACCAGTCACATGTCCTTCAACATCGAAACTGCACATAGAATCCCGAATATAAACTTCAGTCTCATAAAAAGTCCAACTTTGCATAGCAGCAGGAATCACTTTAAAGTTTCATCTTCAACATTGAAACTGGACACAGAATTCCGTATCAAAAAACCGATACAAACTGCAGTCTCCAAAAAGTCCAGCTTTGCATAGCAGCAGGAATCACTGTAATATTTCATGCCTTTTCACAGAAGATGCATGCATGAGTAGCGCTACCATCGGGAGGAACACACAGTAATAGTTAGATCTCTCCCGTTAATTCAGTGATAAATGTAATCTACTAACACTCACTCACTAGACCAAGGATGACCATAGACACTTACAAAACAAAAACATATCGATAAAATACAATTTTCCAGCAACAAGCGGATCAAGCATATCTATGCTCAACCTTTATACTTTTTATGTAAACTTCTAGAAGAAAATGGGGCGACCATCACACACCCCGTCATCAACTGACAACCAACGAGAACATGGTACTCGAAACGACCATCTCCTCCCTTTCTTTAATTCGCGGATTACATCTCACTGATCATCGAACCACATGTTCTTCACTCGGTACGCGAATATCTTCTCATTGGGTCTTCGCTTTCCCATGTCAAGGATCAGTCGTTCGCTGAATAATCTGAAGTCAATAACTACTTACTGACCAAGCAGACTCATCCTCGCAAACCACGCATAGGGCGCGACCCAAATCATCTTCGCGCTTGAATAATACGGGGACAACTAAAGTAGCAACCAAAGCCGGGCTATTGTGAGGAAAAGAGAGACCATGATCAACCGGGTTACGGTTGAACAACAAATGGAGGAAGTCACCACTCACATGTCTTTGACGGCGAAGGTAAGGCCGGCCAAGGGAAGCGATGGAGACGGAGAGGGAGGTTTGAGCACGAATTTGCTCACGAAAGCGCCGTAGTCCGGAGCCATCGCCATTCTCTCTGGGTGGTGATGGTCTCTGTTTCTTGGTGTCGTCCGCTTAAAAGAATTGACAGCATACCAGTTGGTAGTGCAGGAAAAGAGGCTCCAATTGCGACGGAGGGCTCTTTGGTCCAATCAAATTTTTAACAGAAAAATGAGAAATTTACTCATTGGAGATGATTAGATAGAATTGTTCATTGCCGTGTATCAGTTGATCACATGACTAAATATCTATTAAAAGGATAGAGTTACCCTCGACGGTCCAATAATAATTGAAAGTGGTTGCCCCAGTTTTTTTACTTTCCTCCTTTTATTAATTATAACAAAAATAAGTACACTTGAAGCCTCAAAAAAAGTGCAATCAAGTCTAATATTTATTACAAAACCGCAATCAAGTCCTGAAATTTAAAAAAAAAATTTAATTCTAAAACTTATCAAGGAAGTTATCAAGTCGCACAATTTTCAAAAAATGCAATCCAATGAATGGCTTAATTGGATCGATTTAACAAGTCTTAGAATTTGATTACATTTTTTGAAAATTTTAGGACTTAATCGGACTTCATTAGAAGTTTTAGAATTTGTTAAATTTTAAAATTTGAAAAAGTATTATTAGAGCTCTGTTCATTTCATGGAAAATAACTTCTTGAAAAATATTTTCCGAGTTTTTCAGCATTTGTTTTATAGAAAACAAAAGTCAAGGAAAATATTTTCCACCAACAAAAAAAAGCACCTTAAAAAGTGAGGAAATATTTTTCACTTTTTTATGTCTTCTTTGTTTCCCTTTAAATATCGCGGCATCTAACAGCGTGCCTCAATCGCCGGCCTCAGGCTTTTGACAGTGAGCTCATAGCCTCTAAAGGCAAGCTTAAGGCCTCGGATGACCTATCTTTTTTATAATTTTTCTTACGTAATATTATCATTTTCCAAAAAAAAAAATTTCTTGAAAAATAATTTCTAGAAATGCTATATTTTCTGTGATACGAACATAGCCTAAGTTTCAAAACCTATTGAGAAAGTGCAATCGAGTTGTAACATTTTTTAAAAGTTCATTCTTTTAAAGACGAACATACAATCGAGTCATAATATATTCAAAGAGTACAATCAAAGGAATGACTCAATTGGATCAATTTGATAAATCTCAGAATTTGATTGCATTTTTCGAAAATTTTAAGAATTGCATTTCGTGACAAGTCATAAATGAAAGTATGTACTTAAGTCCTAAAACTTATTACAAAATGCAATCGTCATCTGAAACTTAGAAAAAAAAAAGCAATGGAATTCTTAAACTTATCATTGAAGTGCCATTAAAGCATAAAATTTTCAAAAAAAAGTGTAATTAAAGTAAAAGCTTGATTGGACTAATTTGACAATTTTTAGAATTTGATTGTACTTTTTTAATGTTTGAGGATTCAATTATAATTTGTCACAAGTTGTAAGACTTTATTACACTTTTAAAAAAGTACAATTGAGTCATACAATTAAAAATATATATAATTAAATTTTAAAATTTATTGCGAAAGTATAATCGAATCCTAAAACTTTCACAGTGGGAATAGTTTCACCAAGGGCAATCGTGAGAGCTCATTATTGAAGAATCGAGTAATGGCGACGAAAATTGAGTGCTCCAAAATTGTGGATGGCATTGTTGAAACACCATGCACTTGTTATAATCAAACATCTCACATGGACTAATAATTATAAAAGGTATGATTGATAAGATAATTGCTAGAGAAGAAAATACTCACAATTCGGAGTCTTGATTTGCGTATTAGGAGCAGAGATTCTTGTAATTGATAATCTTACGTGGTTAGTTTGGTGGTTAAGAATCTAATTTGTGTGCGTGGCTTAGGCATGGCATGATAAATATATTTGATTATCACATTACCAAGTGCCATAAATTCCACAGTTGCGCCACTCATAGAGGCTTAGACCCGTGGCTAACCTGTTCCATGAAGCTCATGCGATATCCGTTGACTTGAGATTTATCAATATAAAGTGGGGTTTCTAGTTGCTAAAAACAAAAAGGTAACAAATCTTGAAATTTCATGTTTGACTAAACATTATTACTTTGACAAATCTATATAAAGATTTGTTCGATGGGACTAGTTTCTGATTTATGCCAATCAATCTCACTTTGACAAAGTACTTCCCTCTCCGTTGTAGGGGCGTCAAACGGGTGGGTCGGGTCGGGTCGGGTCGGGTCGGGTCGGTTTTGGGTCGGACCATATTTGAGCCATTTAACCCGTTTTGACCCATATTCACATAGTGTAAATATGATGACCCATACCAGACCCGACCCATACCCAACCTAACCCGTATTGTTAAAAAAATGAAAATAATCAAATTTTTATTTAAAAATAATAATAATCAAAATAATCGGTCTGTGGAATTGTCAACGGTGTACAGAGCAATCTGCTTGAGAAATCAACCCCAGAAAGCATGTCGTACGGTCCGTCACCAAGGAATCAACCCCACTGTTGTTAGAACTCATGCTGGTGAGGCACAAGGCGAACGTCGGCCGAAAGCCACGGTGCTTCACCTGTTGAAACTTATATATCGACGAGGGAACAAAGAACGAAAGTGTGTTTAACGTGACTCATGCTTTTACCTATTAAGTGTTGTATATACTGATTGAGGGTACTTATCGATTCAAGTGACTTGAGAAGTTTTAACAGTAAGTGTATTTTAACAATGCATAACATCACACCATTTCAAAGAAGATCTAATAAATCTAAGCATCTCTCCATTTCGTTATTGTCATTTTTCTTTTGCGATTTGGTGAAGAGAATACCATTTAACCGTCAACATCCCGCAGGGGTTATTGTGGCAACCGGGCCATTTGGAGGCAGCGAGGGCAGCAGACCCCGAGCAAGTGCGGCGAAACCAGGCCTTGCTGGTGGCAGAGCAGAGGTGATCACCGGAGGAGCGTAGAAGGCGGACGACAGGTAGCGCCGCTTATAGCGATGCTCCCACACCATCCCACCATTGAGATCAATGAGGTGAGGGATGGGCTTTTGCGGGGTGCTCTTCAGTATGTTGGCCACATGACGGCTCGTCGCACCATCTTTGTGAACTGCCAGTATATATCTGTTGTTCATGGGCGGAGACGGTGGAGGAGGAGTCGATTGGGAGCGCGAAGTGGGAATAAGCAATCATAGTGGATAAGATGAAGAGGAGGAGATGGAGGGGAGTGCGTTTAGTGGCCATGGGAGAGAGGTTTCAAATTGATAAGTGGAGGGAGAGGAGGCATGAGAGAGAGAGAGAGAGAGAGAGAGAGAGAGCTACAAAGGTTTATGAAACATTGAGTAATTTACTCTAGGGTTAACAGTAGATAGAGAAGACAGAGCCAATCATTATGCACAGAGACAATTTTTTCACATGAGTTCCATAGCTAAAATCCTCGTTATTTTCTTAAAATATGTAGCTAACGTTACAAATCATCGTCAACACTCGTTATGCTACTAGCTGTCCTATGACATAATAGGCCACCACAAGCCACAAATGCGGCAAGAACACTCGATCATTCATGATACTGTGCTGTCAACGACTATGTCCATCCGATTAAACTTGACCAGTCAAATATGAATCTTTTGTTGTTTTACCGACGTTGGCTTCCATTACGAAGGGTTCATCAGAACAACGTGTGTTCTGAAATTGGTGCTAAGCTTTTGAGGAATGCGTTATGGCTTCTATGATCAAGAGTTCAGCTTAACTTTTAGAGAAAAACACGAAATATCAATCAACCTTTCGAGCTTGGTAGGTTTATCTTGCCAACTCTTGCTGTAACAGCTTATTGTGCCAGACAGATGCAGAGCTAGTAGTTTCCACCTGCATGTGCTAAGAATAAGTCGTATTTGAGACGTTTTTGGTAGGACATGGGCCTGTAAATATAGCTCGAAGCATCTGAGGAAGATGATGAGACTTACACACATCAAACTGATTTCTCTGCAATACCAACTTGTTCCTTAAGAGACTCGTACAGTGTCCCCACTAGGTCTAGTAGGAACCCATCAGAACCATGTTTAGCCAGCAAGGATATCGAGATAGGCAAATTATCATGCAGCCCCATTGGTATGCTCACCTGTAAATACGAATTGCAGACACTTAATGGTAGATAGAAGCATTAGATTAATCAAGACACGAGCATCATAGCTTTAAGGTTGCATAATGGGAGACAATTGTGCAACCTGACAGAATCCAGATACACCGGCAATAGAGAGCAAACTGAACGCATTGGCACGAAAAACTTCCAGGGTGGATGCATCTGTTTGTAGCTTTGGCGGAGGCCCTGGAACTGTGGGGATTGCAAGGACACCAAAATCCTGTACCAAAGGGATAGCACCTTCTTCCTTTACAATTTCAATTGCTCGAGAGAGATAAATGAGAGTATTCTTTGATAATTCTTACAATTACTTGGTCAGTTCTGCATTTCTTTTCGGAAATTCATCAGATAAGATTAGACATAGCAGGAAGCCAAGAGCAGCATCCTTTGATAATTCTAACTTGGTAATTAGGCATATCTTAAAGGAAATTCATAACATAATGTTAAGCATATCAAAAAGCCAAGAACAGTGACAGAGGCCTACTACGAACTCAAGGCATGTGAGGTGACTAGAGAGGGATATACCCCAAGTAGGGAAGTAAGTGCAGCATGGAATTCTTCCTTCACTGACCGACAGACATCAATATTTTCTTCAGTTGTCTGGAGGGCTTCCATGACCCGATCTGATATTCCCGGGCCCAAATCGGGATTGACAGCAGAGATCCATTCCTTATGGTTATTCTTGAACTCATACCTACGATTCAAGGTTAATCAAAATTCTTCTTAAGATGGCGGTTCTCTTCAATATCCCACACAATGCACACATGAAATAAAATCCAACAAGGGTTCAGGTCCACATCACCACCTCTGAAGCAACCGCATTGCACTAGAAAGAGCTGCCAAAGATGGTACTTTGTTTAGTCGATCCTCATTTATTTCACATAGGAAAGAACTCAAGGCCGGAACATTGTCTTTGATATAGTCCCCAAGGTCGCTGTGCTTAATTATAGAACCTGCATGATTTGCATTAAGGAGCCATCAGATACGAAAAGAATAGTCGTTAGGGAATGGATATATATGAGTTGAGAGATCATCAATTCCAGTCAACTTCACTTCCATCAGTAATGATGAATTTCTTCACATTACTGTGCTTCAGGACTGAATGTAAAGTTTGAGCTAAATCATTTACTCGATGCTTCTGTTTCTTACCTCTGAATAATTTCTCCACTGATCTTACAAGAGCTTGAGTCAGTCGCTCACTTGGAATGCTTAAAAGCTGGAAACAATCTTGTGGAATAATGATCTGACTAGGTCTAATGGGATCTGCATCAGGCAACTCTAGAAGAACACGACCGACCTTCTTCAAGATGCTCGGTTCCCTAGCAAACCACCCTGGATAAGATAGTAAAGAAAGACAAAAGTAAACAGATATTCATTTACTAGCTTATAATGTAAGGAACCAAGAATAGAATCCTAAAACAAATTCACACTAGTCATGAACGAGTTTGATTTGAATACTCCCATGATTGCAGAAACCTAGCATAAGTACATGATGTAAGGAAAAAATAAAAGCAGGAAGAAGCGTGAAGCAGCCAGTTGGCTGCCGCGTTATCATTTGTAGAATACTTAAAGATGGAATTACAGTGCAATACATAACCTTGGAGAAAGGGTTACAAACAGTTTCAAAGAGGCATGTTTTTCACCATATTGAAAGTGCTAGAAATTTCTTTCGGTAGCCAGAGTTTCATTTTTATAAAGAAACACCACTAATGTTAGAAATAAAATAAGGTTCTTTCACTGAACTTTCCTTTGTTAAGAAGCTGAAACCAATGACAATTTTATCAAAAGCTTAAGGCCAGGAACAAACAGAATTCTCACCCACTGTATCAAAACTTTGTGCCATTGGAATGACTCCAACAGTGCTAACGGCATTATGTGAAGGCCGAAATCCAAGAATCCCACAATAAGATGAGGGAACTCGCACACTTCCTCCAGTGTCGGTTCCTGCAGTGGTGCAAAACTTTTAGCTTCATTCTGAGGATAAACTGAGAAAGTTTCAGAGTAATTACAGGATGAATTGCTTTACCTAGGGAGAAATCGGCAAGCATTGCTCCCACTGCAACAGCAGATCCACTGGAAGATCCTCCAGGCACGCGATCAGGTGCGCATGGGTTCCTTGGTGTGCCGTAATGTTTATTCTCACCATTTATGCTGCCACCACAACAATAATTATTTCGGTGGATTTTATTGTATTTTTTTTGGTAAATTTCAGTGGATTTTATTCCTCACTTTAAAGTGGAACTTTCTTTTAAAGCTATTTAAGAAGGAAGAGATTACCTTGGAAATTCAATTCTCAAGCTAGAATTCTCAAGGTCAACCTTGGTGAACTATGTGTGTGATGCATTTATCCTGTCTTTTCCTTGGTAAGCATTCCTATCTTAATCTAACCATTCTGAGTTCAAAACAAAATACATAGAAGACAGTTCTCAAATCATGATGCCCTCTTGACTGGCAAGGCAAGAGACTTCCTTCCAAGATTCAGAACTCTAGAATCTGATCTTGGGAAGACTACATGAATGCGACTACATTGCAGGTTGTCTAAAGTAGTAGGCAAGGAGCTGGTACACAGTCTTTGGCAGCTCTATCCATGCAATTTGTCTGGTTCATCCTCAATTCTCTCTGCATGCTAACGCTAAGTACAAGTACCCTACCTACCTGATCCTTGATTCATTGCATGCTCGCTACTCTCAACAGAAAGCCACAACTTTCGAGTTTGAGTTGTGTTTCTCAATTGCAGCAAGACTCTTGAGTTTATAAGCCACTTTTGCAGACACTAACCTGTATGCCATTTCATCCATGACAGTTTTTCCAACACATGTTGCACCCGCTTTCAACACATCTAAAACCGCTGGAGCTGTGGAAGATGCAGGCGCATGAGTCCTCGCCCAATCGGGATTTCCAAACCCAGTCACATGTCCTTCAACATCGAAACTGCATAGAATTCCATGTGGAAAAAATCCGACAGAAACTTCAGTCTAGCAGCAGGAATCAATTTAAAATTTCATGCCTTTCCACAGAAGATGCATGTATGAGTAACGCTACTATCAGGAGGAACATGCGATGATAGTTAGATCTCTCCCATTAATTCAGTGAGAAATGTAATCTAGTAACATTCGCTCACTAGACCAAGGATGAAAATCCGATGCTTACAAAATAAAACACATCAATAAAACATAATTTTCCAGCGACAAGTCAATCAAAGCATATCCAGTAAGCTTTACTCAAGCTGTCTATGCTATCATTTACACTCGTTACGTAAGATTTCAGAACAAAATGCGGCGACCACCAGACACTTCGTCATCAATTGACATTGTGCGTGACAACCAACGACAACATGGTACTCGAAATGACCACCTCCCCCTTTCTTTGCTGCTCTCTGAACATGGTTCTCACTACCTACGCTAATTACATCCGATCAATCATCGAACTCCATGTCAGCTCCTCACCTGGTACACGAATATCTTCTCATTGGGTCTTCGCTTTCCCATGTCAAAGCTCAATAGTTCGCTCAAAAATCTGTAGTTGACAACTACTTACTGATCAAGCAGACTCATCTTCGCAAACCACGCAAAAGGGTGGCTAAAAACACACGGCCCAAATCATCTTCGCGCTTGACTAACACGGGGAAAACTAAACTAGAACCAAAGCCGGGCCGTTGAGAGAAACAAAGACCATAATCAACCGGGTCACGGTCGAAAAACAGATGGAGGAAGTGACCACTCACATGTCTTTGACGGCGAAGGTGAGGCCGGCCAAGGGAAGCGAGGGGGACGGAGAGGGAGGCTTGAGGACGAATTTGCTCATGAAAGCGCCGTAATCCGCAGCCATCGCCATTCTCTTGGTAGTGTTGGTCGCTGTTTCTTGGTGTCATCCGCTTGAAGAGACGATAGATAGTAGTAGTGGTCCAGTAAAAGAGGCACCAATTGCCACGGAGGGCCCTTAGGTCCAAAACTTTTACTCATTGGAGGTGATTAGACAAAATCATTCTTTACCGTATATTTGTTGATTATTCCACTAAATTTACATTAAAAAGATAAAATTACCCTCAACATCTAATTATAATTTAAAGTGGTACCTCCTTTTCATTTACTTTTCTCCTTCTATTAAATGTTGTAATTATACATGCATTGAAAAACCTAAAGCTTGTCAGGAAGTGCAATCGAATTCTAAAATATATGTATTAAGTCATAAAACTTGTTCCAAATATATAATTGAGTCCAAAATTTTTCAAAAAAAAAATGTAATTAAACTCTAAAACTTATCAGCAAAATATGATTAAGTCCTAAAAGTTAAAAAAAAATCCAATCAAATGAAGAATTTAATAACACTAATTTGACAAGTTTTAAATTTAATTTTTTTTAATAATTTTAAAACTCTGTTGTACTTGGTAATAATTTTTTAGATTTTATTGCAGTTTTTGAAATTGTTATGGTTGAATTTTTCATGATAAGTTTTAGAGGTGCACTTGTCTTATTTTTATGTTTTCATGTGGAATCTAGTTGTTATAATTAACAATTTTGCGCTTTTTGTTCTTATTTGGTGGATATTCCATGTATTTGCATTTGACTTCAAAAGTTAGGCTTGTCGAAAAGAGAATTTTCAAACAAACCTAATTAGTTTCTATATTGTGAAGCAGATTTGTGGATTAATTTTCCGGTAAAGTCTAGAAAAGTTATAACATTGATAACTTTTTAAGACAGTCAAATTTTCGTAAACCTTTATATTTTTGTTGTGCATATCATTATCAAACCATTTTTTTGTTGTTTTTTATATACATACAAACAACGGGACGATAGAACAAAACGAAAAAAAGTCTTTACAAATTTTTCTAGACAAAATTCATAGTTACGTTCCCCATTATGTAACTTTAAAAGATGAAATTTAATTAAATCAAAGCTTTGAATAAATAAGAAGTATTTTTAAATGATAGTGAAATTTCATTATCTTGGATTGGCAAAAATTAATATCATTCATGGAGCGTTTATGAAAAATATCAAGATGCCTCATTGTGCATCACTCTTTCAAGCTGATAAATATTGTTGTTGTTCTAGATACTCTTCTAACATCTTACATGTATGTAAAAGTATCTCACCAACAGCAATGAAAAATGATGAATATGTTTACATATTAATAATGAACTCGACAAATAATTTAGATTAGTGAAATTAAAAATATAAAGTTCATCAAGATATATGCTCTTGAGATAGGAGGGACAAAGAACAAATCAATTGTTTTAAGAGTAATGATGATGAAAAGACTAGCTTTTATTTTTCTAAATAGTAATAAGTTTAAATTTGACAAAAAAAAACCATAAAGAAAAAACAAGCATGTGATAATTTTGATTATGGCAATTAGATCGTATACAAAAAAACTGACAAAGAGAGATGGAAAGTACATAAATTTGAAGCCATCACTTTGAATTGCAAGCAATTAAGGGCAACATTATCTTTTAGTGAAAATAGGTGTAGACTTAGTTTCATAGGAAGTGGAAACAAAGCCGCCTCTTATTTTGTCTTGAGTAATGACATACTTTCTGAGAAAGAAGGGGCCGAAAACATGACAACTTACCTCATAATGGCGTATTTGTAATTTTGTTGATATCAAGGGCAATTTAATTGTTGCGAGCGGTTCGGAGCACATTCGGAATATTTTGAGGACAAATAAGAACTTTTCCGTTTATCTTTAGGAAGAGTCGGGGAGAGTTTTCTTTGGCTTGAATCACAAAGTTCGAGGTTCAATTTTCGATGTCGCTTCATATCGATGAACTCGTGATGTGGTTCAAATCCTGCTAAATATGTTCTCTTCCTACTCTTCGACTCAATTTGAGATCATGAACATCATATGAATGTCCAATTGAATCAAGGGATAATGATAATAATGATACAATTAGTCCTTAAATTTTGGCTAAATCTACGATATGGACCATGAACTTTTAATTAATTGAATGTAGTCTCTGAACTTTAGTGTAATGTGTAATCTAATATTTAAATTCTCAACTTATTTAATATGGTCTCTAAACTTTCGGAATATTTTCAAACTAGTTCATCAACTATATGACCACGTTGAACACTTTCATATAATCCAGACACTGGTTTGAACAAATTGAAAGTTCACGGATCAGAATGTACATTGAGTTAAAGTTTAGAAACCATTTATGTCATTTTTCCATGAATCCAAAACTTAGTGGTGGCAACGTTCTATATCTCTTTGGGCTAATGTGTTCGAGTCTACTACTAGTTATGATGAATTGCCCACAAACCATCTCAGTTGTTGTAACTAAATCAGGCCCATCGACTTTATTTCATAAATCCAGAAATGAAATACACTTTGGTTTTGTGCACAGCACATTCATCTTCTTCTTTAGCCTAATCACTCCGCTGGTGGGGCTACGCTGGTGAAGTTGAAGTTGGCACAGCTAGTCTGGCGCAGCAACAGCGACGAGCTGAACCCCAGCCTCGACCTCGCCACGTCGAACTGCAGGAGATTATCTTCGAACTGATGCGCCCCGATCACGATCGGGTCCCTGGGCCGTGGACCACCGTCGACGAACGCCAGGCAGAGCATCGCCGGGCGCGCCTCGACCATGGAGTTCGATCCGAAGATCGTCCAGATGATGCCCTCATCTTGCATGACGAATTCGATGATCGGGACTCCGGGACCGACCCGGGTGCTTGAGAAACTCGCTTGGTCGTAACATGCCGGGAATGGCGGGATCGGTTCCACTTGCGGCAGCTGCGAGAGCTCGCTGGTGAAGAACCTGGTCACGGCGACGAAAATTGAGTGCTCCAAACTTGTGTATGGCGTTGTGGTGCTGATCCTTGTTCGTCCATTGCCTGCTGAAACGTGCACCTTTTAGAATGAAACATATCGCATTGACTAGTAATTATGGAAGGTGAGATTGATGAGAAAATAAATGCTAGAGTGGAAAAAAAAAACTTCATAATTTGAGTTTTATTTTTGGTATTGCGAAGCAAAAATTCTTGTAATCGATAATCTCACCGGATTGATTTAGTGATTAAGGATCTAACTTGTGCCTGAATTAGACGTAGCATGATATATCTTTGATTTTCACTTTACCAAGTGTCAATAATTCTATGTTTGAGTCGCTCACACCAGCTAAGACTCATGTTTTACATGTTTCATTGGATTAATGCAATATTCATTGACTCGAGATTTATTTAATTAAAGTGGGCTTTCTAGTTATTAAATGAAAAAAGGCGACTTTATTACCCAGTAGAGATGTGTTCAATGGAACAGGTTTTTGATTTATCCTGATTGATCTCACTCCGACGAAGTACTTCCCTCTCCGTCGGAACGTCAACGGCGTATACAGCAATCCGCTCGAGACATCGACCCCGGGAAGCATGTTGTATGGTCCGTCACCAAAGAAGATGACCCCTTTGTTGTTGTTAGAACTCATGCTGGTGAGGCACAAGGCGAACATTGGCGGAAAGCCACAATGCGAGGCGAGCAGGCTCTGAAGAGAGATCGGCGTGCGGCCGAACCCGGCGACGCCGTGTACATTGGCCGGCAACCCAGATCGGAGCAAGGAAGAGGGCGCGCAAGCGAAGTAGAACTTGCAAAATCTGATCGGCCGGCCAGGGTTCGAACCGCGAGTTGTTAGGATAGAGAACATGTCTATTGAAAGCTCCGAAATGGCTTTACGTTTTGTCACGGGGTTCACCTGTTGAAACGTATGCCGATAAGTGAACAAAGTATAGAAGGATGTTCAACGTGACTGATGCTTTTACCTATTTAAATACTGTATCTGTATACTGTATGTACTAATCAAGGGTACTAATCGGTTCAAGTGACTTGAAAAGTTTTGGAAAATTTACTCTTTGTTATAATTTTGTAATTTTGGGTAAAAGAATGCTGTTCTATACCGCCAAGATCCCGCAGGAGTTGTTGTGGCAACCGGGCCGTTCGGGGGCGGCGAGGGTCGTGAGGGTGTCGGACCCCGAGCAAGAGCGGCAAAACCGGGCCTTGCCGGCGGGGGAGCAGAGGTAATCACCGCACGGAGGAGCGTAGAAGGTGGACGACTGGTAGCGCCGCTCGTCGCAATGCTCCCACAACATCCCACCATTGAGATCAATGAGGTGGGGGATGGGCTTTTGCGGGGTCCTCTTCAGTATGTTGGCCACATGAAGGCTCGTCGCACCATCCTTGTGAACTGCCAGCACGTATCTGTTGATCGGGGGCGGAGATGGTGGAGGAGGAGTCTTTTGGGAGCGTGAAGTGGGAACGAGCAGAGAGACGGTGGAGATGACGAGGAGGAGGAGATGGAGGGGAGTGTGTTCAGTGGCCATGGGAGAGGCTTCAAGTTGATAAGTGAAGGGAGAGGAGGCATGAGCAAGAGACTTATAAGGGTCTACGACTCTATCCATTCGATTGAACTTAACCAGTCAAACCTGAGTCTTTTGTTTTCTACCGACGTTGGCTTCGGTTACGAAAGGATTCATCAGAAGAACGTGGGTTCTTCCATTGGTGCAAAGCTTTTCAGGAATGCGTTATGACTTTCTATGATTAAGAGTTCAGCTGAACTTTTAGAGAAAAACACAAGATATCAGTCAACCTTTTCGAGCTTGGTAGGTTTATCTTGCCAGCTCTTGCCCTAACGGCTTATCGGTCCATGTTTTCGCATGCTGAAGACAGATGCAGAGCTACTAGTTTCCACCTGCAACTGCCATTAATAAGTTGTATTCGAGATGTTTTTGTTGCTCTAAATCACCCTAAGTATGGCAGTCAACAAGAATTTTCGCTTCAGCTCGGGATTCAAGTCATGGCCATGAATTTGTTCTCACTAACAGCTCAGTGAACAAGGCTGTCGAGATTTACCAAGGCTGTGCCGTGCGGCTGCAATCCTACAAGCTCGTTCCGAGTCTATACAAGATGTACTGATCTACTAAAATTCCCAATGAAGTGAAGAACGACATCTGATAAATGATCATCATACAACCACAGAACCGAAGCTTGGTTCTCTCATGTCCCCAACCGTCCAAGAAATCGAGCCGCTCAAGTTGCTTTGAGCACAACAACACGCTCTCTTTACTTTGTTGTCTGTGTCTGCTAGTGAGACAGACAGGGCACCCTGCAGAGTCCCGGGCTTAACTCATGAGTCTAGCCCATTTAGCAAAAGCAATATCTCAAAGAAAGTGGTATTTGGGCCAATGGGCCTCAAATACGTATCCCTTTCCTAAACGCGAGAAAGAATCTCTTTATTGTTCATGGTTGCCAAGTGCGATTTACCATCACGGTTTGGTTCAAGAAGAGACCGTAGGTGAAGATGTGTTTGCACTGGTTGACGATGATTGGAGATTCGGGTTGGAAATTTGTCCATGCAGAAGAATACCTTGATCTAGGGGAAGCTGGAATACGGTAGAGACTCGCACACGAGGGAGAGAATGCCGAGTGCACCTGTTCAGGTTGATGGGCATGCTTAGGCTCGATGGTCTCATGTCCACTCGACCTTCAGACCTAACACCTTCCGGACTTTGAGTCAGTTCGTGTTCTTTATTTTCAAATCAAAACTCAGCGGGGTGGTGCATCCACAAAGACTCTTAGAATCTTATCTAATGATTTCTCCAAGAGAAAGCAGGACCATTCACAAGGCATGGGATGCACTGGTCTAATCGAATGTCCAAAGCTTCGCCACAAGTTTTAACAATACCGGCTTTTGTTAGCAAAAGCCGATATCATTACTTTGGTAATACAATAAGGCCCATGACTTTTAAGTCTTTAACTTGTTAAATCTTGTCAATGCGAAACACAAGTACTGCATATTATTAAATTTAAGCTTTCTCTCAGCATCTGTTTTTTCTTTTTCGTTTTCATCATATAAACCTCTCTCTCTCTCCGCGTGCTTGCCCGACTGTCGTGCGTTTTAACTGTTTTACCGCCCCAATTTCTGGAGGAAAGATCAGGGTCGCCAAGATCCTTGAGTGCGGTGGAAGGTGGAGAGAGAGAGAGAGAGAGAGAGAGAGAGTGGAGGAGACGACAGCGACGGAGGGCGGTGAGAGTGGCTGATTTGACGAGATGACCATGACCAGTGGGCGGTGATGCTGCTAGCCGAGCAAATGGTTGATGGACAGAGAGAGAGAGAGAGAGAGAGAGAGAGAGAGAGAGAGAGAGGAAGGGAGCTAGATATTTTTGCTGGGGTTTGAGTTTAATTGATGATGATGATAATTGTTTTGGGTTGAGACAATCTGAAGGGAAGATGGTAGGGACCAGGCTCTAATTCTAAGAGCCTCTGCTCCGCCGCCATAGCGTTCGTTCAAATTACAAATGGCCGGAACAAACGCCGGACCATCGCAAGCCCCGAACTAGGCCGAGGCTCGTCGAGGCTAAGGCAACCATTCCCGTCCGCATTTCACTAGGATTTCGAGCAAGAACATTCAGAGCATTCCCCATCAGTTCAATACAACACATCTGTTTTTCCTCTGTACCGTTTCTTTAGCGCTCCATTCTCCAAAACCCTGTTCTGCTGCTCTCCGCGAGGATGTGAACCATGTGGGAATGCGATGGACTCGAACCGAAGTCGCACTTCTCCATTCATCCAAAAGAGTAGTCGTCGGGGCTCGTGGAAAAATATATAATTCAAAGGGGCCATCATTACATGCGCAGAGTGTCATTCGATCGAGAGCCAAAAGGAAGGAATTGGTAGTGGACGGTTCAACAACCTCTTCGCTCAAAAGGCAGGGGACTTAGATATTCAAATAGGGGCACTTCCACTTATCGAGCTACAGGCCTAACTCGAGCCCCCACCATTAGCCCTTTGATTCCATCAATAATGTACCACGTTTTCTCGCCTATGTGGTACGGAAAAAGCAAGAGCCGGCATCGACCTACCTTTCATGCTTTTTTTCCGGACTAAGTGCTGCATAGTGCTGTGTTCATTAAACCCAGCATCTACCCGAAAGTGTTCCCTGTGTCGTCGCGACTCGTCAAATCCAAAGGATCTCCATCGTCGTCGATATGAGATGAACATTCACGTTCGGCTTCTCATTCCATCGAATGCCAAAGAATTCCCCGTTGATGCTTTGGATGGAGGATTTCATGGTCTTCTCGATGAACCTTTGAAAGTTGGTTTGTCACTGCATCATACACATGTAACCAGATCTGTCCAAATCACAGCATGGCAATGAGGTGCGCTTCTTTCCAACCGGCTTTGTCGCATCGAATTGCGGCATTTTCCACAGCTGTCCAACACCTTTCAAGAACGAAAGCGACTCATTATTGATCATTTGCCAAGATGGCCGTCCCACAACTTAAATCAATCCCCCACCAAAACAAAAGAAGGCCTGCGGATCGTTCAAATTGTTGATGAAACGATAGAGGAAATCGAAAGATCAGAACCCTATTGTCCAAGCGTAACACCAGACTATGCTCAGTTCTAATTTGTCGGTATCATCATCTAACGATGGACAATTTGATGATACGACGTGAAAAGAGAAAAATTCACAGAGTAAAAACGGATTTTAGAGATTTTGACGAGAATTCCCAATCAGTAACATGAGCTATGGTACTTTTCCAAGACCTTGCACTCCCATTTCAACCGAAAGAACTTTCATATAAAGAAAGGCACAAAACCTACCCGACAAAATTGAAATCCTAAAAGAGCACTACCCCCACCACTAAACCTACTACACCAGCATCAGCATCACCCAGAAATTTACATAATGCTGCAGCTGTCAGTGTTCTCATCACTGAACATGTGGACGTATGGATCCGAGGCCGGGGGCGGCATCGGCGGGACGTACCCCACCGGCGCTTGCGGCCGCGCATACATCATCGGCTGGAACATGTTGTTCCCGTGGGCCTGGTGGGCTTGGGCCTGGGGATTCATCATCATGCCCATGTACTGTTGTTGGCTGTACGGGTTCCCCTGACCCATTCCTTGATAGTATCCGCCGTTCATTGGTAGTCCTTGCACCGCTGGTATGGGACCCATCTGGCCCATTGGGTAACTGCTCATCTGGCCCATGGGCCCCATTGGGCCCATGAAGCCATTGCCACCTCTGGCCTGGCCATGATGAGGGACATTCACGTCTTGGAGGAATCCAGGCTGCATTTTATTCATTGCGTAGGCCCCATCGCTCTTGCCTCCTCCTCCGCCTTTCTTACCGCCACCTCCGCCTCCGCCGCCGTTATTGTTCCCCTTGTTCTTCTTGCCGGACCCTTCATTGAATCCATGCTTGCCACCATTTCCTATCAAGTCACCACCATTTTTGCCTCCATTTTTACCACCACCACCTCCTCCTCCTTTGTTCTTGCCACCGTTTTTACCATCATTTTTCTTTCCCTCTTTTCCCTTCTTCCCATCACCTCCACCGCCTTTTCCACCTCCAAACATCTTCATCAACCCTTGTATGTCGAAGATACTGCCTTTCTTGGCTGAGCCGCCGCCTTTCCCCCCTTTGCCACCGTCGCCTTTTTTATCGCCTTTCCCTTTAGCGCCCTGATGTCCATGTGCACCACCGCCCCCGCCCCCGCCCCCGCCCATCTTGACTTGCTTAGATGGAGCATGGTGATGGCCATGGCCAAACTCCTCAAACTCATCATCATCCAATTCATCATCAAGCTCATCGTCATACTCATCATCAAATTCATCACCGAAATCATCCTCACTTGACCCAAAATCATCCTCAGGCAACTTGAACTTGACAGTCTTCTGTTCCTTAGAAGGCGGCTTCAGATCTTTACCACCACCCTTCATGTACTGCTGCTGCAGCTGAGCCAGCTGCTGTTGGATATTTCCTCCCTTTTGCTGATCTTTTCCATTATTACCCTTTTGAGACTTGTTGTCTTTACCACCTTTGACATTCTCCATTTGAAAGTTTTTGAATTGGTGGTTGAGATTGAGAAGGTTTTGGTTGAATTGGTGTTGGCTGTTGTTGTTGTTCTTGGGTCCTCCTGATCCTCCCCACAGCTCCGCGTGTTTCCCCGACTTCTCAAGCTTATTGATGAGTGTGTACGGATCTACCGAACCAGTCACTGTTACCTTGCCTTGCTCTGCATCTATACTAGCAGAGTACACTCCTAAAAACCAAACATTTAAAAAGAAAACCATAAATTTTCCAGAAGAAGTCAATATACTTCACATCAACCAAAAAAATCCAACTAGAAGTATCTTAAAAAAATCACCGAATCAACAGAGAGAAAGAGCCAAAAGCAACAGGAAGTAGGGTTACCCTCAGTCTTCTTCAGCAGTTTTCTGACTTTGTGCTTACATCCGTCGCAGTGTATGTTCACTCTGAGGACGCACGTCTGCGAGCAAACCCCCAAAAACAGAGACGAACTTAGAACATTCAGAGTAAAACTCGAAAACACAAGGAGAGGAAGATCAAAGATTCCCGCTGTCATAATGAAGAACCAAGAACACAGAGCAGAAAACCCGACAAGATACAAGCTTAGATTCATGCCAATCCACAAAGAAATTTAACAAAAGGGGTCGACTAGTCACCTGCATCTTCATGACATCTTGTTTACTCATCCTTTCTTTCTGATACAGATCGAGGAAGTGGAGAGAGAGAGAGAGAGAGTGCTTGTGCGAGTGAAGTAGTGAGCTCAGAGGAGGGAGAGGTTTGAGAGTTTTAAGAAAGAGTAAGGCGGTTGGTGCAGAGCATTAACCTTGACCCTTTTCCCTCCTCTCTCTCTCTCTCTCTCTCTCTTTCTCTCTCCTCTTTCTTCCTGTTTCAGATTTCTCTGCAACTCTGGACTTTTATGTGGGTGTGTGCGCGAGCGAGACAGAGAGAGAAGCGGTGGACTTGGCTTCGACGAGCAAACAATAAACAACTCCCGAAACTGAAATTGGGTTGGCTGGACGGAGGCAAATTTAAAGAACGACAGTAATGAATAACAATAACAATATTCATTTGTTAAAGTCATGATGTTGGGGCGCACCATTCATAGCCCAACTCGAATAAAGCGAAACGCGCTCGTCCTGATAAGATCGCGAAGAGAGAGAGAGAGAGAGAGAGAGAGAGAGAGAGAGGGGTCGATCTTGAGGGTGAGGACGGGTCGGGTCACAAGAATTCGAAGCTCCTCTGGCCCAGATCGTAAATGGGTCTGGTGTGGTCCATGCAATTATCACTATGTGCTAAACGACGATGAATCTCGTGAGTGTTCCTCTTCACTGTACCCTCGTGGGGACGCCGAAGCAGTGGAGCCTCCAAGATGAACAGAAAATTGACAGAAGACATGCTCCCATAATTGCTCTCCCAAAACAATCTGTCCCGCGTTGTGGGCTTGAATTCAAGAATTTTTCTCAGAGTCAATATTCCGAAAGACCATCGAAAATTAACATCTTCCTCTAAACCTTGACGAAGTTCTCGTCGCGATCGGTTTAGGGTTTGCCATTGTTTAATCCTGCGCTCCGTCACATCTGTGAGTCGAAATACAGAGAGGAAGCATCTGCATTGATGGAATTAGTAAGGTCCAAGATCAGATTTTTCATGCATCCGATCTCAACATTTACTTCACTTGCTGGGGTCAATCTAATTCCGTCGCAGAGAACTGGTGTCCCTCCCAGTTTATTCAGGAATTCTCTCTTTCTCCGGTGGTGCAGCTTGTCAGTTTGACCATGTCATGTGGGAGAACCTAGAAACATGTGATGTGGAAGAACGGGTTGACTGTTTCTCCCCCCCTTCCCTTCTTTCAAGAAAACTTCTGAAAAAAAAACAGGGGTTCGTCATCCGGGGAGGGGCACCGTACTCTCGATGACTTATTTATCATAAACCAGTTCATGTCGTCACGGCAATTACGAATGGATATCCTCTAATTACATCGAATTGATTCTCCAGCGTTCACTGAATGCAAATGAAACACGCGCGTGTATCTAGTATGAAGCGTAGCAGAAATTTTGCGATAAAAAAGTTTTGTATAATTTATCAGAATTAATAGATAATAAACCATGCATTCATTTAATAATTTAAAATTTTAAAATAATTGATATCAAAATCAGAAAGTTCTGAATTCCAATCTTCCATGCCTCTCTTTACCTTCTCAATTGCATATTTTCACACTTTAGACTTATGTCAAAATCTAGCCAACGGAGAGAATGATAGAACTAGTGGATAATAAGCAACATCTTCATCTACCAATTTAAGTTTTTAGAACAGTCGATAGTAGTCCCACGAATTTCACGACTTAAAATAATAAAATGCACAAGAGAGTGTGAAATTTTGCATATTTCAATATATAGAAAAGAGTACATTTAGAGCCTTTTATAGGCTTTTAATATATGACTATTAAAATAACATAATACTAATTATAATCAATTGTGATATTTATAATAAAAGGAGATATATGCATAATCCTAAAAGATATACATATCTTCGATTTTTATTTGAGGAGACGAGGTTCATGGTGATTTGGAACGTGAAATACAAGTAGACAAGGGAGCGATGGCTTCACTTCAATTGGAATTGTATATACATAAACCACAATGTCGAAATTTAATCAACAATGAGATGCTCGGAAACAATAGCAAAGATCCGTATCAATTTAATTGACGAAGCATATATGGAAACTATATTTAAGAAAAACTCTAGAATTTAATTGACGAAATAAATTTAGAAACTATAACTACAGTGTAAATTTTGAAAAATAACATGTTTGCTTATTTATACGCAATTCTTTGATGAATGAACTCACGCAATTTGAACCAAAAAAGAAGAAGAATAATAAGAAGAAGAACTCACGCGTAACCACCTATTAGCAGTGTTTTCTGCAGTTTTGGCCCTGCTTCCGCATCCGCAGAGTCTTGATTGCATGCTTTCACGTCGCATTGATCTCATCTTTAGCTGGTTGCTCCCTAAAACTAGCACTTCAATCTCTTGAACTTTGCTTTTGCGTTGACTCCATTCCTTCTCCCATGATTTTCACTATTCTTAATTGTTTTACCTCATGGTGATTTTTCATATCATAACCGATTTTTGGCACTTTCCAAACATTTGCTTTTCGCCTTATGTCTCAACCTGCAATTTTTCAATCCCCTTTTAATCAGTATCCTTATCGGTCAACTCTATCATCATAAATCATCAACCATGCACTATCGTGTACCAACAACACAACTTATGATCATCGACATATATCAATATTGATAACAATTCCCACGGTTATCAACAACAATGGAAACCTCTAGTCATGTGCTTAATCATGTCAACAACCTTATTAATCTCTTGTGCGAACACCCATCAATGTCCATTTATGATTAAACGGAAACGATTTGTTCATATAAAAAGTTAGGTCAATTGTTTTTCTAATGGCATATGAAGACCCAGAAGGGGCCAAATCAGGGCTCGATGGGAAAGTCCCAGCCTATTAAAATTTCTTCTAATGCTTCTGTCCAATACATGGCGAGCCTAGCCAATTAGCAAAAGTGGATCGTTTGAGAGTTACAAGAAATACTAGTACGAGCAAAAATTGTCCCTTTATGAACAATTTTCATGCCTTTACCGTAAGTTGATGCTCAAGTTCACACGCGAGACATTGGGCCAGAGTCAAAATCCAAAAGTAGTTTGAATAATCTCTCTCTCTCTCTCTCTCTCTCCCCATTTTTTAGCCAAATTGTCCTCTTTTTTCCCTGTTCTCCCTTCTAAAAAGGCTCGCCTTGAGGGGAAATGTGTCCTGTATCTTCTTCATCTTTTTGCTTTGGCCCCTTAAAAAATGTCCCTTTGTCTATAAAAGCTATATGGATGGCGACAAAAGAGGTGATCCCGACAGTGAGGCACGGATCCAGAAGGATGTGAACTTGGTGCGTCCCTTTATAGGGTCATGGGATTAGGGGTGAGCAAAAACAGGGTGGGTAGGTTCTAGACTTGGATCCTGTACCCGACCCTGTTTTAACTGGTTTCCAATTTTTGGACCATGTACCCTACTCTGTTTGCATTGAACCTTGTACCCGACCCATCCTGTTTTTCCGGTCCGGTTCCAAGGTTAACCATGTTTTATATTGGACCCTGTTTTGCAACCGCTTATCTTATATGACTTTTCATTTGTCTAAGCAAAAATCATAACATTACATATACATTAGTAACGAATATAGATCTAATATTAGTCTTATTCACACAATACTACATGAAACTTTTCATTTGTCTAAAATGGTTAACAAATCTTTGGTGCAAATACTTCTCCAAAAATAAAATCAACATAACTCATCCTTCAAAAGTGAAATTAGGCGAGCCAATCAATGTGGTACAAAATCTCTAACAAAAATCTAAAATTCATATATAAAGAAAAATCAATAAAAAATCATATTCTAAAGACATATGCAAAAATTATGATTTAATAAAGTATATTTACTTACAAAATTAGAAACTAAATGAAGTTTATTTTTTTAATAATCGGGTCCAAGGTTCAGGGTAGGTTCCAAACCTAGACCCTGTACCCGACCCTGTTATAACCGGTTCCACTTTTTTGAACCCTGTACCCGACCCTGTTTGTATTGGACCCTGTTCCCGACCCTGTTTTTAGGGTGGGCCCGGTCCGGTTGCACACCCCTACATGGGATAGGTCACCAAATGTCTTTTTGTAACCCCCGACCTTTGACTGAAAACTTCATACAATATGATGGTATTTCCACTCCACGTATCATCATAAAGAGATTACCTTCCGCGAGTAATCTTGAGAATTGATTAGATACGATCATTATGCAATCATTCCATGAGATGAGAGTTTCTGGTAGTGTCGTGGGTAGAGATGAAGTTGTTTTCAAGGTATTTGATCATGAGCAGGATCTCATGCAAGATTTTAAATTGATTGTAGAACAGCTGTGGTGCACCAGGGGAAGAGTTGCCGAGCGGTCCAAGCCATGGTTGTCTTCTTCCTGCAACCCAACACCCTAATTTTTAGAAACCTTGTCGGCAGGAGGGAATATTACAGAAACCGGGGACAAATCCAGAGGAGATGAGTTCATCATAATGTCAAGTTGCCCAGTCCTAAAAGTTATGCTCATCTGGTGGATGTCAACTTCTATAAGTTTTCTGACCCAAAAACAAAAACTCTATTAGTTTAATTGTTATGGTAAGATCATTTGAGAATAGTTTGGTTTTTCATCGCTTAGCTCAAAAACGGAATAAAGAAGAAGAAGATGTTATAATCAAGTCCCAGAAGGAAAAAAAGTGCTATAAAGTATTTAGAGTTTTAATGACGAATGCCCGTGTGTAATAGTTAAGTATGTTTTATCTGGAATAATTCGTTTTCTAGTATACTAATTGTGCATAACACGATGACCATTAATGAATTGAAAATTATTAAATTTCTCCAATTGGTTTATTTAATGAGTGCCCTAAGTCCCGTGGCCTGCTTGAGATGTCGATATATCTATTCTATCAAGTAACTCAAATTTCGAGATCTGAGTTGTATTTGTTCTTGTTATTTATTTTGCTAGAGGCATGTAAGTATTGTTTATGCTTGCATTGTAAACACTGGAACGTGGGAATCGTATCGATCCAGCAAAAGTCAGACTGCAATAAATGGATCCGAAGCAAGATTGGGTTCTCTCAGAATTAGATAACATTTACAGTAGCGTAGACAATAAAGGAAATAAGGGTGTAATCTGAGCTCTCAATTTGAGTATGTTTCGAATTTCCTCACGCATTCTGCAGTCAACTTTTCCATTTCACTTATTATTTCGTGGGCTTTGAACTAATGTAGGTGAAAGCTCTCCAGCATGGGTAGAAAAGAAAGGACATTCATATCATTACCCAAGAAAAGAAAGAAACGAAGAAGGAGAGGGAGAGAAGCAGAAGCAGAGGAGGGCGGATGAGTGTTGTTCCTGTCTGCCATAATTCCTGGAGTTTGTGCTTTGAGGAAGAAGGCAACGGATGAGAAGTATGTTGAGACATCGCACTCCGCTGTCTCTTCATTCACATCATTACGTATACGCAGGACATGGCATGGGAAGAGAGGGAACGGGAAATTTGGTGGCAAAATCATGAATTGGGAAAGCAGAAGTCCATTCCTCACGGTCACTGTCAGTATTAAATTCCTGATAACTTCTGAAGTTCATCCAATTATCCTGTGCGGGGATTTCTTGTCATCAGCACCCAGAGAGACATAAATTATGTGAAAGAATTCGATCTTGAGAAATTATTAAATTACACAAGTCATCATATATTTACTTCGTACTAATGATATACTTAATGATAATTTAACGTATATTTTCGTGATTAATATCTCACGACACAAACGGAGTCTTCAATCCACAATCCATGACAGCTTGTTTATGTTCCACGGGATCACGCAAGCATCAATGAAGAGTGCTCTTTGAATCTTGCATTATGATGGAGGAGAAGCGTGAAAGCAACCTCTCTTACATAACTTTCGAAACAATAATTACTCCGCGTGATTGTTTCCAACAGGCGGCTGTCGTATTAATGACATGTATCCTAAATAATTGCTGCAAATCTACTGAGCCAAGGTTGCCAATCTTTTTCTTTATGTTCGAAAATAAAAGAAAGGGTCCCGATCTTTCTGTATAAATATATAAAGTTTTCAAAAGAGTAACTGTGATGGATAGTTACTGATCAGATAGACAGTAAGGAGTCAGAGACAAGTTAGAAAAGAGCTGTCGCTGATAAAATTTGACAAGCTCGACCGGTCCCTAAAAGCACTCCTCTGGCCTTCTCACGCTGCTGAGTAAAGACTTGCGTAATGGGTAGACCATCACTTTCGACTGGCAGTGGCCGTGACTGAGGGAACTGCAATTTTCAGATATAAACAGGAGAGTGGTTGGGCCCAGTTCTCACTCGGTGAGAAAGTCATTTGGATCCTCTGGGGGGAATCTGTCCATTGGGGTAAAAAGTGGAAGTGTAATTTGCGTTTTTTTGAAAAAGTCTCAAGTCTCTCTCTCACCCCAGAAGTGACATAAACGGGAAAGGGAATGTACCTTCAACTCCAAGCATGTAGGTGAAAAAAGGAATTAGGCTTACTCGGAAATGAGACAAACAAGGAAGGTGAATTAACTTGGGAGATGAGTTGAGAACTCCCGGAATCAATTACAAGGACAGTGACCCCGTGCACGGTAATATCTGCTAGCTCCTCGAAATGAATGGTGGCTATTGTAGACATTTACTATAGTATTATTAAGCATATGCTGGAATATGAGTCCTTAAAAGAAATTATAAAATTTCTAATTCGAATGGTTTTCCAATTTGGCTAGGTTTGTAGTTTAAGTGGTATGGAGTGACCCGTGCACGGCAATATTTGCTAGCTCCTCGAAATGAATGGTGGCTATTGTGGATATCGACTATAGTATTATTGAGCATATGCTGGAATATGAGTCCTTAAAGGAAATGATAGGTTTTCTAATTTGAATGGTTTTTCAATTTGGCTAGGTTTTTAATTTAAGTGGTATGGTAATCTGAATAGTTTTTCTAAAAGGATATCCTATGTCGGATATCAATATTATAAGTACAAGGGATGAAATTCTACTTGGCAATTATACACTCGAGTAAACAAGGGTAGTTTTAGGGTTTCTAATTTGTGGATTTTTTAAGTAAATCTTCTATGAAAGATTGCGATCTAACACTCTTAGGTTAAACTTTGGATGTAATATAGATATGAGAAACACTTAAACAATTGAGCAATTGTAAACTTTAAATTTTGCAAATTCATAATAGATTCCTTGACTATTGATTTTCCATATTAAGTAAGTAGTAACACTTGGACCGGAAATCTTTCTAGGATTCTAATTGTCCGTCATTGATTTCTTGGATAAATTCTTCCTATCGCGTTGGATTTGAATGAAAGATCCATTAACTTCCACATTATTTCCACAATAATTCCGGGTTGATAAAGCTTTAGTTCATGTAATGACCAGAAGCCATTGTGAGGTGAGCACCGTTGAAATTAACTTTTCAGAAACCGCACCTGTATCAACTGAATGATGCAGACAATTTTTATGGTGCGAAAGATCATTAGACCCAAAAGACTGGAAGAGTATTAATTCAGACCTTTTTTTTTTGGTAAATAATTCAGACCTTAATTTTGTGTTCTTTCTAATGGAAGAAAGAACTAAAAATGCTGATGTTGGTGTAGCGTAGCCAGTACTTGTAAATAGTCCATCATGACATGTGGTTCCACGTCACCAATATAAAATCATGAATCTTGATTCTTGAACAAAACCAGATTACAATACATGCTCTACATTCTTAATTAACTTGATTAGGATTGGGGTTGAGCAATTTTAGACTCCTTACAAATTCTGCAGGAAACTTGAAACACATCCATAGGAATAGGTTCCCCATTTTTGGAACCTAAAATCTACCGTATATATCCTGGAACTTGAAACACATTCTGTCACAGGTTCTAAGATTCAACATGTTCAAATTATGTTTTTAATCAAATGATTGTAATGAATTATCCCCTCTAATGACAATTTTTTTATTATAATTCACTGACCATAACTTTTATTTCAACACCCAAAAAATATGAAAATATTAATAAATAAAATTTTTAGTTATGAACATCACCAGAAATGAACGCTCATGAATATCGATATATCGCGTGAAAGTACAAACTAAAGAGAATACAAACACTTATTTTAAGTTCTAGGTCCCATGTCTATAAACTGAAACCTAGTCGTTGGAATAGGTTCTTCAAATTATAATTTAGAACCTATTTTACATATCTCAAAACTTGGAATTGTATAGATTCTCATCAGTTTGATTTTCAGGTTTTTATTTCTATCCAGAAATCATGCTCACCTGTAAGTAGGACTAGAAGGGGCACAAAAGCCAAGATACAAAATGCTCATCCGAAATCTACCGTGGTAGAAGAAGACCACCTACTTTTAAAGGATCTCTCAATCGCCTTTTTCTTTCTCAGATATCCTTCATTGCTTATAATTAATTACATGTTCCAAATTTACGAAGATAACATAAGAACTTTCTACATATAATCGACAACACTATCGTGTCATTACGGATTATAATAAAAATCTTCCAAGGATAAAAATTTACTGAAGATGTTATGATTTTCAAAAATTGCTAATCCGCAAGATTGAAAATCATTAAAACAATCATTTTTGCATAAATCTCGTGATATTAACGAAACAAGCACGTCGGCCTGAAAAATAAACAAGATAATCATAAATCTTAGGATTCCTATATATTATTGCAAACTTAAAGATATAAACAATATTATTATGGAAATCGTAAAAAATACTATTTTCCTTCATTTGGTGATTTAGAGAAATCAATATCCTTCTTACTAGAAAAGAAATTAATTTCTCCGAATTCAATTCATAGAAATTGTTATTCATAAATCTATTTTTTATGACTGAGAAATCCATCACAGGCCTCTAGTGCCCGGATGACACCAAAGGGTCGAGCCCTTATACAAGTACTATAATGTGCCTCTCCATGGGTGTCTGGTAACCATGTATGTAAGGGTATAATCGGTAATTTAACAGCAAAAGCAATAAGAAATCCAATATAGAATATTATTTCCAATGCCACCGGATACGATTGATTAGCTAATGTTTCCAAATTTAATGTCGGTTCGTTGGAACCATATAAACCAATACCCAGAACCCCTATTAATAGAAAAATGGAACCTCCCGCAGTGTACAAAATAAATTTTGTAGCGGAATACAGACGTTTCTTTCCCCCCCACATCGATAGAAGTAGATAAACGGGAATTAATTCTAACTCCCACATGATGAAAAAAAGTAAAAGGTCTCGAGAAGAAAATGATCCTATTTGACCGCTGTACATTGCTAACATAAGGAAATAAAATAATCGGGAATCTCGAGTAACTGGCCGAGCCGCTAAAGTAGCTAAAGTGGTAATAAATCCCGTTAGTAAAATAGGTCCTATAGAAAGTCCATCTATTCCCAATCTCCAGTAAAAATAAAAAAAAATTAATCCATTTATAATTCTCTGTTAGTTGGGTTAATGGGTCGTTCAATTGGAAATGATAACAGAATGTATAGGTAGTTAAAAGTAGCTCTAAAACACATATGCATATAGTATACCACCTTATTACCTTATTTCCCCTATGAGGTAGAAAGAAAATGAAAGAACCTGCGAATATCGGCAAAAGTACAATTATTGTTAACCAAGGAAAATAATTCGTGGTAAAGACAAGATACACTTGGACAAAAAAAAACCGTACTCAATAAATAAAAAAGAATAATATATTATCTATTTTGAGCACGGTTTTTTGTCGATAAAAAAAATCAATTGTA
Organism: Melaleuca alternifolia; assembly: GCA_019926035.1. Taxonomy (NCBI): domain Eukaryota; kingdom Viridiplantae; phylum Streptophyta; class Magnoliopsida; order Myrtales; family Myrtaceae; genus Melaleuca; species Melaleuca alternifolia. Next base: position 268,148 of record JAGKPW010000115.1, on the reverse strand, counting down.
TTCAAAATGTTTTTACGTGATTTTTTCTGGAACGTATTAATACGCTAGACCCATGCTTCGAGTTGTTTCATGCCATAAATAAACTCGAACGCTCAAAAAATCCGTTGGACAGGCGGATTCACATCTCTTACAACCGACACAGTCCTCTGTTCTTGGAGCAGAAGCAATTTGCTTAGCTTTACATCCATCCCACGGTATCATTTCTAATACATCTGTTGGGCAGGCTCGGACACATTGAGTACATCCTATACATGTATCATAAATCTTTACTGAATGTGACATCGGATCGATAAGTTTTTGAATGTTATCAATTTTCGATCTAGTAAACTTGTAAATGTATCATATATTTAGACACTAGATGAATCAATGGATTTTACCATAATTTTTCTAATCAATCTAATTCGGATTGATTCATGAGATCGGCCCAAGATACTTTGATTTCTTACGTTTTTCTCAAACCTACGTATTCTACATGCTAATTTGAATTGATGAATATCCTAATTTCTATAATTCATAATATATAATTAATTAATACTACTTATTTATTCAACAAATTCGATTGATTGATACGAATTGATTTTCTGTTACGATAAATTGACGAAACAATAGCTAACTCAATAGCTGCTTCGGCCGCTGCAATAGCTATAACAAAAATGGAGAAAATATCTCCTTTTAATTGTCGACTATCAAAAAAATCTGAAAATGTTACGAAATTTAGATTAACCGCATTGAGGATAAGTTCAAGACACATAAGGGCCCTAACCATATTTCGACTCGTGATCAATCCATAGATACCTATAGAAAATAAATAGGCACTCAAAACAAGTACATGTTCGAGTATCATTGACCAGCTCCTTATTAATTTGGATTCATTTCAATATGAACAAGAATTTAACGTATTCAATTGACTATTCAATTCAACGTATTCAATTAATTTAGACTAACACATAACCTCAACATCATGACCCACCGCTTAAGACGCTAACAATTGCAGGATTTAAACCCTCGATTTCGGCGATAAGAGAGAAGCTCTCAAACAATATAGTTATAAATCTAATATATATATTTTTTGATAACCGAGGTGTCCAGGCCAGCTTGCGCGAACCTCAACTATTCCTCGAGGGAGACTAGCACGGCAACCTACTGCCATGGCCTCCCACTTAAATCACAGGCGCTTCCCTGGGGAATCGAACCCAAGACCTCAACGAAGTCCAAGTTCGCCCTAACCAGTTAGGCTACCTATGGGTAAATTAAATCTAATATTTTTCGTCGCCATGATTTCTAAAAAAATTGAAAAAATAATTTTTCAAACATAGTTTTCCGACTATAGCTAATCCCTCTTGAAAATTAGGGTATCATGAGGTCACTCGAGCTAATCCTCCAGTGAAAAACTTGTTATGCATATTTCCTTCGTAAGCAGAATGCTGTGAAGACACAAAAATTGAAGTTAGGGTGATGAATGACATCACCCTGCGATGTACCTCTGATAGGGCATACTGCCAACGTCGAGGGAAAGAAAATATCTCATGGTCTTTGAATCTTGACAGGGAAAAGAGCCATGAGAAAATATCGTCCGTCCCATCAAAAAGTTGGCAAAACATGATATCGTACGTCTGCCTTCCCCCTCGGCGATGCTCTTTGTCACGTTGTTTTCCCTTTGTGTACTCGACGTGGATAAAAAGGTTATGGCAAAACCATCCATGTCAATCCGATTTTAAATATTTTTATTAATTTAATTGTAAATCTTTGTGTATAGCAATTCAAATTTAATCATCTTAGCCTATCACTGGAAATTGTCGACATGGTGATGTATCATACAGGATAGTCGGCGAAAATTGAATTTTTCACATTGCTAATTTCCGACAAAAATTGATGTGAAGGAATGTTGAAATTTAGCACAAAGATGCTAGAGCTAAATTGCAAAACTGAAAAGTTTAGGATTGAATTATCATCTATATAATAAGGGTGTGTTTAGTAATGCTTCTGTTTTTGAGAATAATTTCTTTTTAGAAATAATTTTTTCTTATTTCTATTACATGGATAAATTTTGTTGCAAAAGGAGACGTTAGTAAATGTTATTCCCGAAATAGAAAAAGAACAAAAAATTGTTCAATAGAAACTAAAATTTTTAATCAAAGACTTAGGCTGGCAATGTCAACTTTGCCTAGCCCTAGCCTTGTCAGCCCCCGACGAGGCTTGCTTGAGGGTGGTGAGGCTTGCCCAAGATTGATCGTTAGTCTTCATTGAAGTTCAGTGATCAGTTATAGAAAGAAGAAGCAAAAAGATAAAAAAAAGAATTGTTCCAAGATATTGTTTCAGAGACCAAGAAGTAAATTTTTTTAATGCTGATTTCTATTCCGATTCTATTTCATGGTCACTTTTTTATTCTAAGGAATATAGAAAATCGACATACACAAACATATTTCTATTTTTTTTTCTATTCTCGAAAATAAAAGAGTAGAAATTAAAACGTGAATAGACCAATTCGATAACTTTCACGAAGAATGCTCGACCCAGAAAGGCAAAAGGCTAGAATTCTTCAAGTCCCCAAGTATCATAAACATTCGCAATAATCTAGAAAGAGTGGGAGGGGGAGCTAGTTTCGTCGTAATGTTTGTATGTTACCATTAGACATGCAAAGATAACGTCTTCCATTTTAATATTTTACTGTTAATTTTCCTAATCTAAACTTTAGAGCTTGATTTTGTCAGCAATGTAGGGAAGTGGAATGAAAACAAGAGCCCCATTCCCTTTCTCAACACTATTTTGCCAATTCGATTGGGACCGGAATGGTAGTTGGAAACTTACGTCGACACTTCAACGGCCCATTGAACTACCTAACAGAGATATTCACCCATTGACCTTTTGTCTTCCCATAAATTAGTATGAACTTGGAATTTCTTTTTAACTCCGAAATATTTGATAACCTTTCTCGAAGTGTTCAGAATAATCGACACAAGATTGTTTCTTCGGTTTCCTTTAGAAGAAAGTAGCTATGAAGACCCCTTGCTACAATCTTCGTAATCTTGGACCCCATATATTTTTTAGACTTAAATGACAATTATTTGTTTTCAAAGTTTGGAGAGAAAATCATAAGTCCAAATTTCAAGGAATTGACTAATAGATAAGTGGTAGGTAGGTAAACGAGCCTAAGCAGCTATCTGATTCGTGACCCTCTTTACATAGATGAAAGCTTGGCCATGATAGAGCACTTTCATATCATAAAGGAATGGAAGTAGGGCCGGTTTGGAATGGCAAGTGCTGTCCCAAACTTGTCACCTTAACTTTCTATCATTCCCTAAACCCACACGGAATCTATCATATGTTTTGATATAATAACCCAAAACCAGCATTAGGTACCCGCAAGTTGCCATGTGATTGTATAATGAACAATTGTGTTATGTTAGATTTATCAACTATTTATTTGAAATTCATGCATTGTAAATCTCGAATTGGAATCTTACGAGGGTCCAACATATAAGATCGAAGGACTTTAAAATTAACAAACATAATAATCTAAGGTCTAAATAGTTAAAAGCTAGTAGTGAGATAGTGGCTGTTGTTGGAAGATCTTTTATGATACCAAATTTTGTTCTTCGTAATCACAAGTTATTAGAATTAAGTGTTCAAGATTTTTAATAGAGGCAATTTAAAAATTCCGGTTGCAAATTCTAATAGGTTTCACAATGATATAAATATAAAGAAAGCAAATAACACTTTAATGGTAATACATATCGGCTTCGATTATTGGTTTTTTTTTTAAACTATAAAATCTCAAAATTTGTCCTGAATCCTACAAGGTTTATAGCAATTGAGCCCAGACAACCTCCCCAAACCCTTTATCCATTAAGGTCCCATTAGATTTTGGACTGGTCGGATGCCCTATTGCACTAGTCCTACTTCCATCCTTTACATCGATAAAGAGGGTGAACAGTCTTTAGTATACACGAGTTGAAGGAATTCATTATGTTTGTTATGTTAAACTAAAGCGTGCTGCGTGGCAATATCAAATTGGATGTTTAAACGAGTGCGATCCACGCGTAGAGGGATTCAATTATATGGTTGTAAAAAAAAATTTTCTTTATTCATCAATGCAAACTGGCGGAAGAGTCTTAAACAAGTATAGGCTTGGCCGACGATCTTCAATAGTGTTCAGAACAGCCCGTGGGCTTCGTCCTTCCCCGAAAACCAAGTCCACGACTGATAACGCTATCGCTCTTCGAGTTCCAGGCGCAGATCATCAGTTCACCACTGATCATTTTGTTGGCTACGCCCTCCTTGACCGCCAGGGCTTCGATATACAAAGCCGAGGATGTGCGCACCCGTTTCGTAAAGCCTCCGGTGATGACGGGCAGACCATTCGGATCTCGGCAAACCCCCGCTGTTCCTTCGAGCCACAAATCCATTGACGATACGGTGCACCAAAGAGATACGAATGCTGTTACGCAGCTCCATGGCCTGGGTCGAGACCCCGACCTGTCATGGTCACGGAGCACTGCATTTTAGCGCTTGGGATTTATAAATGCCGGGAATAGATTACAAGACAGATTCACGACTCGTGTCTACTGAGTGCGGACGCTATGCTTCCATGTTTGGATATGTAATTGACTCGAGTCACTTTAGAGAATGTCTTGCTGTATAACCGACGTAGCGCTATATATCTAATGACGTATTGTCATCGTTAACAAGCACCTCCTTAAAAACCTGTTGAAACATGCCTAATGAGAATATATTCTTCAAAGCATCGAGTACACATATCACGAGGACAATTCAGGTATTGGGAATCGGTAATATTTCCTGATCTAATTGGTTAACAAGTGCCCTCGGGTATTTTATAAACAACATCTGAGCGTTTATAATTTGTCAATTGACAAGCAATGTTCTTTCGACAGTGAAATTATGCAAACTATTTCCACGTTAAGGTACTCAAACATTTAATGTGCGTATCCTTTACGACGTTGATTTGTAAGCAAGTTTTCTTCGCAAGTTACTTTCCTACGTACTCCCAGAATCATTCTCAAGGCATAGGCTCGCAGTTGCTAATAGGCAGAACGGTGAAAGGAGGGAGAGCTTCCGTCCGTAGCATATGCTCTGCGTTTGGCGTCAAAATTCAAGACGGTCCAGTCAAGTCTTCAGTAGGACGAAGGCTCAGCATGAGCTGGAGACTGGACTCTGTAGCAAAGCAAGAAACCATCAACTTTCCTCCAGCATCGTGATAAGTGATCCTCAGGATTAGATCATTTCATTGGAAGTTTAGAAATGACAGACGAATTCAGTAAATGGAATCAAGAAACGAAACAAGGACGAGGGATCTACAGCTACGTACCCAGCTGACGGCACGAGCAATTGTCTTGCTAGGTGAAGAATCTTACCACGTGAGCAATGCCTCCTGCTGTCTGTAGACCCACATTTCAGTTGACATCTGGATCTTGGCTGAAGCAGCATGTCAGCTTCTCCGGCAACTCCTCCCCTCCTCCAATCATGTAAGACTGAATTCAGGAAATTAACAGAACCCTGTCAAGGAAAACCTTCTTATCAAAAGAAGATAGGAATGAAAAGTATGTCATAAATCTCAGAAAAGTATGTCATAAATCTCAGAAGGAAAAACTGCAGTTCACTTCTTATTTACCTCAATTAAGGAAACACCACTTGTCTCTTGTAATATTTGTATAAGATTCATCACGTCATTATCTCTGGAACATAATATTTCCGTCCTGAACTTCAAATTGTGCTCTTTCGTAATTTCTAAAGATGCTTGTTCCAAGAAAAATTAGTAGCATCACCAATGAGTCACGTCCAGACATATACAGATAAATTATATCCCACTGTTCAAGTCCTTGAAGCTGAGTGAGTTTCTTGCAGCTTGATAATACTAGAGATTGGAACTTCCCACAGCCCGACAAGTCTGGCAAAATCTCCACTAATGTGCGTCCTGTGATATCCACGTGTGTTAGGGATTTTGAATCCTCCACTCCAGGAATCTCAATGACACCCGACAAACACCCCTTTGTGAAATTCTCTAAACTTTCAAATTTCGATAGGTTTGGCAGTGTTTTTAGGGCTTGGCACCTCATTAGGTTAAACTTTTTCAGGGTCTTAAAACATGATAGGTCAGGTAATCTTTCAATAGACCCACAGTCAGAAATATCTAATGCCTCCAACGACTCCGCCCTATCAAGACCTTGAATTTCGATTAGATTGTCGCAATAGCTAGCCTTAAATTGCTTCAAATGCCGTAATGCTGGAAAGTTCAGCTTGTCAATGGACTTGCAGCGATGCATGACTACTTCCTCCAGGGACTCTAATTCATCATGGTCCCGAATCTCAACTAGGTTGTGGCAATCCTCAACTTGTAACCGTTTCAAATGGCTTAATTGTGAAAGGTCCAATCTCTTTAGGGAACTGCAGCTTTTTATCGACAACTCTTCCAAGTACTTGGATTGGTCAAGCTTAAAGAATATCAGCTTATCACAGGAGTCGACATAAAGCTTCACGAGTCTTGTGGGAAGCTCTGGGATGGATTCAAGTTGATCGCATCGGTAAAGATGAAGTTCTTCTAGGTGGCTTAGGGAAGAAAGTAGGGGCAACCGGGGACTTTGACAAGAGACTGTCAGATTTGTCAAGCCAAAAGGAAGCTCCGGCAGCGACTGGAGCTTGTCACAGCCCCATAGGTTAAGCTGTTGAAGGGAAGAAAGACTCTGGATGCTTTCTGGCAAGTCAAGTATTGGTGCCCGGGTGATTTCAAGTTTCTTGAGCGAAGACAAGTCACCGATTGACCTAGGGATTTCTCTCAATGACTGACAACCCTTGCAACTAAGTTTCTCTAGCTTCCTTAAAGAACCGATTGAAGTAGGAATCTTTGCAATTCCAGAAAAATCTAAATTAAGTTCTTTTAGTTCTTCTAATTCACCCACTTCTCTTGGTAGCTCCTTGAGACTGCCACAGTCACTCAAGTCCAAGAAAACAAGTCTCTTGACTTTATTAATAGACGAGTGGACTTGCTCTAGTCTGTGACTTTTTTTCACGACGAGAATCTCCAACTCTCCGAAAGTGGACAGATCAGGAGTACATCTTAAGTAATTGCAGTGCTCAAGGTAGAGAACTTTGAGTCGCTTTGCCGTCTATTTAAAGGAGAATAAGCAGTCAAAAATGAGTTGACCAAACAAAAAAATAAATAAATTACAGAAGATCCCTTTTTTCCATCTTACCTTGATTGAACTCCATCCCGTCCAATGCTTTGTTTTCTGGTCAAATGACACCTCCAACGCCCTTAAATTTGGTAGATGCAAGTTAGTCCGCCAAAAGAAGAAGAGATTGGATTCAATGTCAAACCACCGGAGCCATCTCAATTCAAGAAACAAGTCGTTAAAGTCTCCATTTAAAGCCGCCCGCCTCAATTCAAGGAACCTTAAGCTCGGCATGTTCTTAAACTGTTCACTTGTGTATGTTTGGAGCTGGCCATGTTGGTCGAGATGGATTGCCTTCATCCTTTCGGTTCCCTGTACATCAAATCAATCGACTGAATCTCTAGACCAACTTTCAATTCTTTAGTTTTTGGTTTTTCAAAACCTTGGACTTGACACAATCTGTCATCTTGCTACAGTTGCCTTATCAAAATATTAGTACGTAAACTCACATTCAACTTTTTTGATGATCTTTCAAATAATTCCCTGTTTTAATTTAGCTTGTGTCTCACCTGGCAATGAGAGTTAATGGTATATTTCACCGCTGCGGAATTTACATACTTAATGTCAATTGTTAGTATTCGCTTTTAGCATGCGCATGCTTCCCTAAGAGGCGAATCAGAAATTAAGGATCAGTATTCATTTGTTAATGTGTCTCTAGAGCAAAGTGACTTCAAGCCAGTAGTGCCCTTCCTTCAACCTACTCTAGAAAATGCATGTGCCAGACTTTATAGAAAACTTCGACCTGGTAATGGTGTTAAATTTTTGTAGTTGGAGTTGGTTTAATGTCTACAAAATGCAGGCGTTACGTGCATGGTCTAAATTAACATAATTTGAAATTATTCTGGTTATTCTCATTTAAAATAATTAGCGAATTATTTAAAATTGACTCAAGTTGTCATCATCGTCATGATTCGATCGTGAAGTGTTTCATATTGAGAAATCAAAAGCCACATCTCTTTCTCGAAGAATGAATAATTAAAATCATGGGATTTTCTGGGGAGCGGAACATCCTTTTAGTAAACGAGCGTTCCAGTGTAGTACCGCGGTTAAGTGATCTTAAATTCATTGCAAATCAAATATTTAACAGATATACTTTACAGGAATGAATTTGAATATTTGGAGATGTTCTATTTTGTATCCATCACGGGAAAATATAACTTGTTCGTCCTTAGAATATTTATAATACAACAAGCTGTCACCATTACTCTATGATGGACATGGATGATGATCGGAACTTTTCCTTAAAAATTAGGGGCATCTGTTCATAGTAGATATTAGATAAATTTTATAGAATAGATCAGATTGAATACATGAGAACATGAGGGGGAAAAAAGTAGCATCGTATGTTACCATTTTATCCATTAGTACTCTGAAGGCTTCCTCGCTGGTGCATAATCTGCTGCGTTCTGCAAGCAAGCCTTCTTGGCGAATGATATTCCTTCCAAAAATTCTCAATTGATCATGCATCCCCAACTTACCATCCTCATCAATTTTTATTAAGCACCTCAGCTTCAACTCTTCAATTGCCTGGTTCGGAGAAAAGCCAGAGTCCTTCCACATGTACATGGCGAATTTGGTCTGCTCGCCAATAGATAAACAAGCAATATCTAGAAAAATCTGCTTATGCCCAAATTCTAATGCATCATAACTTATCTTCAATTTCTTTTGGACATCTTCATGTGGTTCTTTTCTCAATTTGTTTAGCACATCTTCCCATACGCCCCGATCTGTTTTTCTGTACAAGTATGAACCTACAACCTCGAGAGCTAAGGGAAGCCCATCCATGGTGGATATTATATCATGAGATATACACTCGAAGTCTCTTGGAGAATGCTCCATACGAAATGCATGTCTATTAAATAAAATCATAGAATGCTTCTCGTCTAATTTATTCAATTCATGCTTGAAGTCTACCACAAATTCAGATTGATCAAGAACAACTTGATAACTAGTTGTAACAATGATCACGCTTCCCGCTGCAAACCAATTACGTTCTCTAGCCAATGCATTTAGTTGATTTTTGTGATCTACATCATCTAGGATGATGAGAACCTTTTTTCCTCTAAATCTTGTTTTGATCGAACTTATTCCATCATCAATTTTCCAAACTTGATGGTTGATTTGTAGAATTTCCTTAATCAGTTGATTTTGGAGATAAGGAATACCGTGGTGGCGAATATTGGGAAGGAAGCTACGATACACAAAGTCGTTTGATAGCTCATTGTAGATGACCTTGGCAAGAGTCGTCTTACCGATCCCTTCCATACCATAAATTCCAATCATTCGAGCAGCACTGGCAGGAGTGTTGACCCAATTCTTAATTTTGTTCACATGATCACTGATTCCAACTAAGTGCTCAGTGACATCAAGCTGAAAATCTTGCGGCAACATGCTTTGAACTGTTTTGATAACATTTTCCACTAATTCTCCTTCGCGCCTGTCAAACAATGAAGCTCATAGTAACTAATTGGATACTTAATTTGTCAAAAGACAGCCAAATATATGTGAAGGATGGATGTCGTAAAAAAAATGCAAAATGTTCTCTTTAACATATAACAACGGAGGATGATGGTGTATCAGGCATTTCGTTTCTTTCTCCTTCCTTTTCTGCCAATTTGATGTATCTTGCTGAAAATAAGTTTGTACCCCTGGCTCCATAAGAGTTTTTAAAAGTGTAGTGTAATAAAGCTTAAGGTCGCTGCTAGTTGAAGGATAGGAGATCGATTTTGCCCACTCCACGGCCAAAGCATCACCATGCCTAAACTGAGGATTTATAGTTGATTTACAAAATCTCCTAAGAATGGGTACTACTGGCAGCGGAAATGGAAATTATACATGGTCAACACAAAGCGGCTGAACCTAATCAACTGAGCCAAGCCCCAATCGACAATAGGAGGTCAACTTTATTTGGTGGTGCTCAAGTTTTTGAAAACTGAGCATGCACCAGCACCATACTTCACCATGGCTCATGCCGTCCTAGATTCTTCTTGATACCATTGTTAATTGCCATTTGTAACAGTGGCTTTGAAACATCAAATTAATCAAGATCCTGAGATGTGCTAAGCTGAAAAGAGCTTGCTTTCCACACCAAAATCTTCATTTGGAGGCAAATGGTCGAGTGTTTGAGTACTATCAGTAGGAGGGACTGAGGTTTCTTTTTTCTTACTCTGTAGTAGAGCCAATCCCTAAATTCTTGCGCACTACCCGATGATTTGGTTTTAGTGGTTGGTTGAGTTTTTAGGGGGACATCCTGGGGAGTACTAGTACAAGTAGAAGTAATTCATCCATATTTCATCCGTCTTTCGAGAATAAGAATACTTCGACCAGAAAGGAGAAAAAGGTTAAGGCAGAAGTCAAGTACCCATTAGCAATATTCTCGGATTCCCATCCATGTAAGAGACTCACTTCTCTGAGCGCTCGTTGCCCTTCCTGGATAACCTTCTCGTCGAAATGTTTCTTCTGCGAATGAAAGGCCTCCCCAAACCTTCCCTTTAGATGGCGCACATCAGATACATTCACTTTGTAAAAGATGGGCAGCACTATGTGTGACGTGCTTTTCTGATAGTCCATCATACGAATGAGCTCAAGGAGACACCATTTGCTCGAAGCATAATTTTCGGAGATGATGGGGATCGAAATCTTAGACCATGCAATGGCATCAAGAATCTGTGAAGCAATTTCCTTGCCAATTGGGATGCTGTTATCGTCCCTGAACACCCGCAATTGCATAGTCCTTGCATTGACCAGCCTTTGGTAGAGGTGATCTGTGAATCTCTTGCGGGTATCCAAACCCCTAAAGCTCAAGAATATATCGTACTGATAGCTGCCTTCTCCTGTGGGTGTCAGAGAGATCGACGAAGCAGCAGATGCTCCCTCAGTGCTCTCTTTTTCTGCGCTCTTTCTCTCATTGTCAGGATGGTTAGGAAAGGAGCAAAGTGAAACGACATGAAATGCGTGGGTAGACACAAGAATCAGCGCAGCAAGCACTGCAAAGGAGCGAGATGAAACGAAACGGCGCATCCCTTTTTTTTGCCTTTGGTCTCACTTTGCCCTTTCTCCGTGGAAGTCTGATAGGCAAAAAGCACGAGACGATGCTTCCTGATCAAAGATAAGCAAACGGAAAGACTAAATGAGGAGCTAGTGCTGTACTCGGGTACTTATCTAACACATGAGGGGGGCCATAAGGGGGGGAGCACTTTCAGACTCGTCCGCGGCTCGGCCTCACTCCTATGTCCCAGGACTTCAGTCAGCAAGGTAAGACAATTTGCGTCTGCGGATCCCAGGCGAGTTGTGCCCGGGGGGGGGGGGGGATTGGCTCCACATCACTCCAGCCATCCCTCAAGGACGAGTGGTGGGTGGTCGCAGCGGCGAGGCGACCGTTGAGGCGACGGTTGCAACAGTTGATCGGTGCACATCAACTGTTCGCCGAAATGCCGTAGAGAAGGAGAGAGAAGGAGAGAGGGAGAGAGCCGCGCACGTGCACGGCGTGTGCAGCCAGTTCGACCAGGTCGGACCGTCCAGTTTGTGCGGTTGGACCGGCTAGTTCGCTGGCCGGTTCGAGAATTTAATAAAATAATAATATTTTAATTCTGAAAATTGAAAATTGAAAATAATAAATCATAAAAATTCGGAAAAAATTTCTAAAATTCACTAAAATTTTCCAATATCAAGATTATGGCATTTTGGGCCCAAATAAAATTTTAACAACCAATGTTTCAATAATCCAAGAGCCTTTCACAATTTTCGCGAACCAAGATGGAAATTATAAAATTTCCCAGAAAATTTCCCGAGGACAATTGCGAACACGGTCCAAAAATGCGGCTGTTACAATTCTACCCCCCTTAAGAAATTTCATCCCCGAAATTTACTACACCTAAACCCTCAAACAGATGGGGGTACTGGCGTCTCATGGTCTCTTCGCTTTCCCAGGTGGCGCTCTCGGCATCATGGTGTTGCCAGACGACTTTGACCAGAGGAATGACCTTGTTCCTGAGCGTCTGCTCCTTTCGGTCTTCGATTCTAACTAGTCTCTTTGCGTAAGAAACTTGATTATCGAGTTCAATGTCTTCATAGCTTAGCACATGAGAAGGATCCGGCTTGTATTTTCTCAACATCGACACGTGAAAGACATTGTGGATCTGATCCAAGTTCGGCGGTAAGGCTAGACGGTAAGCTGCCGCTCCTATCTTTTCCAGAATCTCGAAAGGTCCCACATACCTGGGGCTCAGTTTTCCTTTTTCGTCGAAACGAGACGTCCCTCTCTTGGGTGATACCTTTAGGAAGATATGGTCTCCCTCTTGAAACTCCAATGGCCTACGTCTTCGGTCCGCGTAACTCTTTTGTCGACTCTGAGCTGTCTTTAGCCTCTGCCTAATGACTTTCACTGCATCCTGTGATTGCTGCACCAACTCAGGTCTGAAGACCTTTCGTTCTCCCACTTCATCCCAACACACAGTAGTTCTACAAGTCCGTCCATATAGTGCCTCAAAAGGGGCCACTCCTATACTCTATTGGAAGCTATTGTTGTATGCGAACTCGACTAGAGGCAGTCGATCCTCCCAACCTTCCTTAAAGTCCAAAACACACGCTCGTAGCATGTCTTCGAGGGTTTGAATAGTCCGCTCAGATTGTCCATCGATCTGGGGGTGAAAAGCCGTACTGTACTGCAGTCTGGTACCTAGCGCACTTTGAAGACTTTTCCAAAATGAGGCAGTGAATCTGGGGTCACGATTAGATGTGATAGTCACAGGCACTCCGTGGAGCCTAACTATTTGAGCCACATATAAATCTGCCAAGCGATCTAAGGGGAGATTTTTACGTATCGCTAGGAAATGGGCCGACTTAGTCAGTCTGTCCACTATAACCAAATCGTATCATGACCTCGCTGGCTCCTTGGCAATCCTGTCACGAAGTCCATCGTGATGTGCTCCCACTTCCACTCCGGGATTTCTAACGGGTTTAAGAGACCTCCTGGCTTGCAGTACTGTGCCTTGACTTGCTGACAAGTCAAGCATTTGGCTACGAATCTCGCCACTTCAGCCTTCATTCCGTTCCACCAATAGTGCAGCCTTAGGTTCTGGTACATCTTCGTGCTCCCTGGATGGACACTATAGTTGCTTCGGTGCCCCTCTGACAAAATTTCCTCCTTGAGCGATTGATTGTCAGGCACACAGAGTCTTCCTTGAAAACTCAAAACTCCATCCTCCGAAACCTGGAAATTAGGTTTCCTCTGCTCGTCCTTCGATTGAAGGATTTCCTGAAGGAAAAGGTTTGTGGTTTGCAACTCCTTAACCCTAGTTTGGATTTGAGGCTCGATTCTTAGAGTGGCTATTAAACACGTGAGGTGGCCAACTTCAAACTTAAACTCTAAGTTCCTTATCTTTTCCAATAACTGCCACTCCTTGACCATTAATGAGGCTAGAGAGGACTTGCGGCTGAGGGCATCGGTCACACGATTTGCTTTTCCCGGATGGTACAAAATTTCACAATCGTAATCCTTTAATAACTCTATCCATCTCCGTTGTCTCATGTTCAGTTCCTTTTGAGAAAACAAGTACTTGAGACTCTGGTGATCCGTGTAGATCGGAAACTTCTTCCCGCACAAGTAATGTCTCCAAATCTTAAGTGCAAAGATCACCGCTGTCAACTCCAAGTCGTGCGTCGGATAGTTCTGTTCATGTGGCTTCAACTGTCTCAACGCATAGGCTACTACTCGTCCGTGCTGCATCAGCACACATCCTAGTCCTTGATAGGATGCATCACTGTAGACCTCATAACCACCCAGTCCTGATGGGATGGTCAGAACCGGTGCGGTGGTTAATTTCTCCTTCAGTCTTTGGAAACTCCTCTCGCACTTATCGGTCCACTCAAACCTCGTCTCCTTTTTCAACAAGCTCGTCAAGGGCAACGAAATACTTGAAACTTCTCCACAAAGCATCGATAGTAGCCTGCCAAACCCAGAAAACTACGAACCTCAGTCACCATCATGGGTCTTGGCCAATCCATCACCGCTTCGATCTTAGCGGGGTCCACAGAGATTCCTTCTCCCGAAACTACGTGACCCAGAAACGCTACGCGATCTAACCAAAACTCGCACTTACTAAACTTTGCGTAAAGTGCGTGTCCTTATAGTACTGGCAGTACTATCCTTAGGTGCTGCTCGTGCTCCACCTGACTTTTCGAGTAGACTAGGATGTCGTCAATAAACACAATGACGAATTTGTCCAAATACTCCATGAAAACTCTGTTTATTAGGTCCATGAACGCTATCGGGGGGTTGGTCAGCCCGAATGGCATCACCGTGAACTCGTAGTGGCCATACCGAGTTCGGAAGGCACTCTTAGGGATGTCCTCCTTTTTAATCCTCAATTGATGATATCCCGTCCTCAGGTCGATTTCTGAGAAAACTTTTGCTCCTTGCAACTGGTCGAATAGATCATCAATTCTGGGTAACGGGTATCTGTTTTTAACCGTCACCTTGCTCAGCTGCCTGTAGTCAATGCACAACCTTAAGGATCTGTCCTTTTTCTTCATGAAGAGTACCGGCGCACCCCATGGTGACGCACTAGGGCGAATGAACCCTTAATCAAGCAACTCTTGCATTTGCACCTTCAGTTTCTTCAATTTAGAGAGCGACATTCGATAGGGTGCTTTTGAAATTGGTTCTGTCCTAGGGGGTACTTCGATTGCGAACTCGACTTCCCTCTCAGGGGGTAATCTAGGCAATTCTTCTGGGAACACATCGGGAAACTCTCGCACTACCGCGATATCTCCTAACTCCGGTCCTTCAAACGACGTGTCCACCACACTTGCTAGGTAGCCCTGACAACCATCTTCTAACAAACATGTTGCTTCTAAGGAGGAAACAACTACAGTCGAAGGTCCCCCGTGGCTCCCGACGAACTCGTAACTCGAGCTCTCCGATGGACAAAATCTTATCACTTTCCTAGAGTAGTCTACCGTAGCCTTCTGTTTGGTCAACCAATCCATACCAATTATCACATCGTAATCATATATGTCTAACACAGCCAGGTCAATCAACCCTTTCTCCCCGCTAATCACTACCTCACTCCATTTACATCCGTTAATAGATAACATGTTAACATGCAAAGGGGTGGAGACGTTAAGAATTACTGCTAAGGGTTCAACAGTTAACCCTACCAACTCCACAAAACGCTCAGCAACAAACGAGCGGGTAACTCCCATATCAAATAAAGCATAAGCAGGACAACGGTGCAGGGAGATGGTACCTGTAATAACTCCTCTCGAATTCTGAGCTTCATTTCGAGTTACAGCATAAACCCTCCCTTGAGCTGGGGGTCGATCCAAAAGGAGGGGAGGTGCCATTCCCGCTAGTTGCCCTACTTGCTGCTGCAGTTGCGCCTTGAACTCGCGTTGGGGGCAATCTCGGACCATGTGGCCCAACTGGCCACAACCAAAGCATCCCTCAGTCCTTGTGGGGGCAAGGACCTACTTTGTGGGATTTCCCACACTGACGACACCAAACTTCCTAACGGAACGGTGGTTTCTTAACCCCGCCACTCCTGTTTGCTGAAAAGGGCTTCTTAGACCCTGACATCGGTCTCTTCCCTTGTCTGAAGTTATTGCTCCTGTTGGCGAAGAACCGCGATCCAGATGCGGTTGCTCTCTCATTGATGTCCTTCTCCACCATCAAAGCTTTGGTGTATACCTCCTTATAATCTTGTAGGTTGAAAGGTGCCAACTGCGTCTTGATTTCGGGCTTCAACCCTTCAAAGAACCTCTTTGCTCTATCTACAGGATCCTCAACCAACTTCTTTCCGTACTTCACCAGGGCGACAAACTTCGCCTCATATTCGACTACAGACATATTGTTCTGGCGAAGTCTCTAAAATTCAGCCAATTTTGCATCCCTAGCGGACTCAGAAAAGTACTGCTCATTGAAGGACTCCACAAACGTATCCCAAGTTGGTACCATACCTTCAGGGAAAATGATGCCTTTGGTGGCCCTCCACCAATGATTTGCGTTTCCTTGCAGCTGGTATGCCGCTAGGGTCACCCGGTCCTTGTCGGTGCTTTCCGTCACCTTGAAGATCTTCTCTAACTCCAACAGCCATTCAGTAGCTGTTTCAGGGTCTCCCATCCCTGAGAATGCTGGGGGTTTCAGTTTCAGGAATTGACCAACTTGTCTTTGCCTTTTCCTTTCCCCGTTCGCACCACCAGCGGTGGGGGCAGGAACTGGGATCTCAACTTTGCCTTCCTTGCCTCCTTCGGCGGGTCCTTGAGCTCTAACAGCATTTTCGTTCCTCATTGCAACTATAGCGGCGTTCACCGCAGCTGTTATAGCGGCCTCCTAGTTTCTAGCTTGCTGCTGAACCTCCTCGCGTAGGTCCTCGAGAGACCTTACGAGTCCCTCGACACTAGGATCTCCTTGGGCGTCAGCTTCTCTAACCCCAAAGCGACCGATCGTCGCCCTCCTCCTTGGAGGTCTCCCGAGTCTAGCCATTCTACAGTCTCCCTGTAATCAACATTACAATGCTCTCGTCACTACTTGAGGATTTCAACAAGCGTTCATAGTAATGCACGAACTACAATGGTGGTGTCGTCATGAAATAAATAAACACCCTCAATGGAGGGCAATACACGGTACCTAATCATACCACTATTAGGGTGCCGTACTCACGAGGAACTAGTCATAGACGGTATTTAAAGAGAAAGCGCACCCAATACCCAAATTAAAACATGCAACGTTCGTCCCCATGGGTCCACGGTCAATACCTTGTCAGGTCATTGACTACAGTGCACTAGCGGCTACCCTTCTTGGCACCACGCACTTTTACTAAATTGGCAAGGGACACGGCCTAACTTCACGCTCTTAGAAGAGTTACTACCACAACCCGTGTGGCCACCCGGCAGCGTGTCAACTGAGGCGCGGTCTCATCACCCCGTGTCATGCCGACTGCTTGCCTCGCTAAACCACCAAGTCAAAGTTCGGCTTTGCTGCACACGTTCTAGACCGTGCCAACTCAGCTAAACTAGACTATCAAGTCACTCGTCTCATGTTCAGCCTTACTGTACACGTCCCATACCATGTCAACGTGGTTAAACATAGACTCAGTCCTAGGGTCTCTAGTCAAATGCTCGGCCTTGTTGCACACGTCCCATACCATGTCAACGCGGCTAAATAGGTGACACCAAACCTAAGGATCAAGTGGGGGTCTTGAGCTAATCTCGGTCTTGCTTTTCTGTCCTCGCGGTCAGATTCGGCCTTATCTCTCCACAACTTGGTCCTTCCTGAGTTTAAACCTTACTTCACTCTTTAGGATCCTATCTAGTAATTCCTACTAGCCCAACTGCTCCTTATCACTCCAAAATGTTAACCTTTCCTAGGTTACAACCTTGCTCTGATACCAAGCTGTCACGCCCCGCTCTTCGGACTCGTGACTATCTTCAGTCTTTACCTTCAGGATCTAAATCAATACAACATTTCGACAACACTTCCAATCTTCCTCACCGTCAAGTAACCAACGCATAAATTTTAATAAGCGAGGGACCATTCAATTTCGTAAAACACCATTAACATACATCAAACCGTGTTTACAAGATCTCTGGTTACGAAAGTCCAACCTGGAAGACATCTCAAAAGGCCTAGGGTTCGTGCCTCTGCTCAGCTGTACAATCAAAAGTAGTGGAAAAGTGGAAGGGGTGTACTACCCTATGGTGTAGAAAGCTAATCTAGGTACTCACGTAGGTTAAAACGGGGTTTCGGATTGAAAACGGTCATGTCCTCTAAGTCCTCTACTCCGTCGGGGTCATCATATCCAGACTCATATCCTCCCCACGGCACTCCACATTGTTCCGAATTGTAACTCATCTCGCCTCCCGGGGTACCGGTGTAATCCACCATGTGTTGGTGAGGAATCCAGTTTTGCTTCGGGATGTTCCATATCTACTCCGTCTGCTCTTGTGTTTCCACGATCAGTCCACTCTTCCAAATTTCCCTATTAACCACGCACCCTCTATCGGTAGGATGCTCAGGGACCATCCCTATCTCCTCCAGGTCTTCTGCCTCCTCGTCCGAGCTAAAGGGAGCCTCCGGCTCCGAGTCCTCCTCCAGCTGCTCCAGGTCCTCCTCCTCTAGAGGTTCCAGCTCCAGCTGATCCCAGTCCTCCTCCTCGAGAGATTCCTTATCCAATAGCTTCTCCTTTAGGGGGTCCTCCTCCTCTAATGGGTCCTCCAAGTCTGAGAGTTCCTCCTTCGGGTCCATAGTTTGGTCCTGGGATGGTGGGGGGTGGTGGAGTGAGATACTTGGTATCTCAGTGAATAAACCCTAACTCTAGATTAGGAACACCCTTACCCTAGGGTCCCTACAGCGTCCCTTCCCCACTCTTGGTTTCTATTTCGAAAGGCTAGCTATCCTTAGCTAAGGGAACAATTCTTGTCGCCTCACTCAAATCCAAGTCTCAGTATCGTCGTGCTACCGACTCCTGACTAGACCGCCCAATAGGGTTCCCCCGGCTTGCGGATACTAAGAACAATCAACAGGTACTAATGAAGCAATTAAGGGACTCAAACGAATAATACTCGAATGCACCCTAAATGTCAATAAGATTGCCCCACAACTAACTAACTAACTAAATAATGCGATTAAATGATAAATAATAAAACGGAAATAAATTTAGTTCGCTAATAATTAAATTGCATGACCAATAATTAAATAACAGCTAAAGTAAATAAATTGCAAGCCTAATAATTTAAGCAACCTAATTAATAAATAAATTGCAAGATTAATGATTAATTTACGAACTTATTTAAATAAATTACCGAAATAAATATTGGAAGGAATAATTCATCGAAATAACACTCGCGAGGCACGTGGCCGTCCATGACGAGCCTTCTCAGTCGAACTTGTTCCGATATCGCGCCAAAGTTGAATTTTTCAACTTTCTCAAATCCCCGTGCCCTTGGCACTTCCATCACGCCAATCATCAACACTAGGGTACCTCTCGCATCGATCGAGGTCCCGCCACGAAATAACTTACGTCAGCCGATCTAACCATTCTATCCGACTATCAAATCGATCAATCAAGTCCCTGCCAGCCCTAAAATTCTAGGAGTCAATTCTAGGAATTCTAATAATTTCTACTAAAGCAGTGAATGTGCCTAATAAAGGTTTAGAGCCCACTCACTTGTGAGTCTCTTGGCTTCCGCTCTACTGTTCCTGGCACCTGCTGAAGGCCGGAAGAAAATAACTCTTTTTTTTTTCTCGCCCGCCCTTTCTTTTCTTTTCTTTCTTTCTTTTTTTCTTTTCTCCTTTTCTTTTTCTTTTCTTACTTTTTCTTTTTCTTTTCTTTCTTTCTTTCCTTTTTTCTCCTTTTCTCTCGGCCCGCCTGGGTTGGGCCGGGTTGGCTACCAGGTCGGGTGGCTGGGCCGAGCTGCCTGGCCTGTTGACTGGGCCTTCGGTGACGGCGACGGCGACGGCTCCGATGAACCCCGAGCAGACCTGATTCAGTCTTCCGGGTCACGAGTCGGGTCGTTGGAAGCTCCTCGGGTTTCTCCGCCGTTCACAGTCCTCTGGCCAAACCGAGACTCGAGGCTGGTCGAAATCGAGAGCTGGGTTAACGGCGAGTCGAACGGCGGCAGTAGCGAGGGCTGAGGTGGTCGGAATAGCAAGAAATCCAGCCACGAAGTCGATGGCTTGGAATCTAGGGTTTCAGAAAAGGGGGTTAGGGCTTCGAGCTTTAATCCGTTGATTCCAGGCCAAAACGATCGAGGGGAGGTTGGGGGTTTTACTCACTGGACCAGCGCGAGTCCAACGATGCTAACGGCGTCGCGTGGGAGTGGCTGGAACGGCGGCGACGACGGCTAGGGCTCCAGCGAGCTCGGTTTGAGCTCACCTTGAAAACAGCCGAACCCACTCCAACCTAGGCCAAATCGAACGAATCAAAGGTCGGAATCAGGGTCTAGGGACCTCAAGGAATTGATTGGTGGCAACCAATCGAGCTGAGGAGTTCGGGATAGAGAGAACTCACCGGATTTAGCTGCGGTTTTCCCGGGGTATTGCTGCGGTTTTCTGGGAAATTTCTAGAAAACCCTAACCGTGAAGCCTCCTTTCGGGGGCTGCCGACGGCGACTCTGGAAGAACAGAGGGTGGCGGTTGGGGGCTCTGAATAGAGGGCGTTGCAGGCTCTCCAATGGCACCAACGGCGAGAGGAGAGGAGGTCTGAGCTGGGAGAAAAGTGAGTCGAAAGTGGGGGTGGAGCTCGGTTTAACCGAAGGGGGAGTGGTTGGGGGCGAGCTGAAAATCGGCTCGCCGACGCCATGTGGAGGTCCCCCATTGGCTCCAGTTCGTGCGGTTAGACCGGCTGGTTCGCTAGCTGGTTCGGGAATTTAATAAAATAATAATATTTTAATTCCAAAAATTTAAAATAATAACTCATAAAAATTCGGGAAAATTTTCTAAAATTCACTAAAATTTCCTAATATCAAGATTATGACATTTTGGGCCTAAATAAAATTTTAACAACCAATTTTTCATTAATCCAAGAGTCTTTCACAATTTTTGCGAACCAAGATGGAAATTATAAATTTCCCAGAAAATTCCCCGAGGCCACAATTGCGAACACGGTCCAAAAATGTGGCTGTTACATATACGGAGTTGCATGAGACACCTTGAGGCGATTATGATATGTGGCACACCGATCCCAACGGAGCCGATCCCCAGACGGGTGTGTGATTGACCCCTAGGGCTCTTGGCTTAAACTAGTTAGTTGGTATAGGCCTTCTTCATTCCTTTTGATGTGCTATTCTACCCCCCGCCTTGATATATTTTGATTGCATAGTGGCGGGTCTAGGTCTCCCTCCTAGGCTTGTTTCTTTTGGAAGTCTTCTGAAGCCGTCTATTTGATGATGTATTCATTTTGGATGTTCCCAATGGACCATGTAAGCTAATACATTTTAATGGGAGGATTGTGATGGTTTATTTGCCTCAAGAAGGGTTGTAGTTAGTTTTAATTACCTCGCTTCCGTTTATTATTATTATAACTCTGATATTTAAGAAGACCGCAACAAACCTGGGATGTTGCCGTTAGTTCAATGGTCTTAAAAGAAGAGAATCGCGGACTGCCACGTGCTCGGGAGCGGGGCGTATAGTTTAGGCACTTCACCTTTTCGGCTTAATTTAACTGACATCAGTTATGTTCCTAAACACAAACAACAAAAGGGTCGCTAATCTCCTACATCTCCCAGCTGTAGTTTTCTTTATCATTTGCCTACTGATGAATTCTCTGTTGATTGCGATCCAAGTGCTAACTTATCAGAGCCACCTCGAACGTATGGCAAATTATGTCCCCAAATTTTGGTTTTGGTGCAAATGATGTTTAGGCATCCGTACCTTATCTTTCACGGGGAAAGTTGCGTTGCTACGATCTCAAGTATCTTGATATATTGATAAGTAGTCAATCCTATCATTCCCGTGTAAATTCAAGCTGCATGTTATGAGCTATGGAGAAAGTCTCCAAACACCTCAGGATGGAGACGCGGCAAGAATTAGCTATTTTATGAGGCATCATGGGAAAGGTGTCTCAAAGTTATTTGCTACTGACATTTATCACGTGCCCATGTTGTTAATACTCTTCATAGGTTTCTTGATAGAAAACGACCTCCTCTCATGAGGTGTAGTAGTCCTTTGCAAGCTTTAACATCTTGCTATACTTTATCAAAGGCCAAAACTCCAGATACTTGCACGAAGACCGCATGTCTAGGGGGTTCTGTAATTGAAGTTAAGCATAAAATCAAATTTCCTAACAAGATTACTGTTTAGACATCCACTTCAAGCTATAATTTGTGAGTGGAGAGAAATTTTTTCCGTGGAAAAAGTGAATGTTGTGGAATTATCAGATAATCTGTCAATTGCAGCCAAGAGGTTCAATAAAAAGGTTTCCGAGATGACGGGAGTTTATCATCTGTAGGAACTTTTAAGGCAAAACAGAAGTGTTCAAATCATTTCTTTGGTCTGATTACGTTGCAAATTCATAAATTGGCATTTGGCAATCAATTCGAACATATAATCTCAAACTTGATTCATATACCACATGAATCTATGAAGCAGAAGAGACGCAGCCATACGTTTTTCCATACCTGAAACCAAATTTTCTTTGGGGTTGGCTACAGGTGAAAAACTGATAGAAAATGCTAGAGAATGGAGGGTGAAAGTAGCCCCTTCTAAGTCCAGTTATCTGGTTTGAACCAAAACTTTGAAGTGGATAACACAAGGACTCTACTACGCCAAAATTGCGGTCATCGCCATGCAGTCAAATTTCAATCATACCAGTTTCGTTGGGGCCACTCTTGACGTAAAGCACGAGGCAGCATGAGTCAGCTTCAATTCCTCTCTCTCTCTCTCTCTCGCTCGTGGCAGAGCAGAGATGTTAGCCTAGAGTCTTGCTACGACTGTAGGTCCTCCATTTCTCTGCCTTGACCCCTTCCTCTTTGGCTTGATTTTGTAGGTGTAAGAAAGTCCAATCTAAAAGTTAATTCGTTAGGTGTAAAGAGTATAAAGCACCCATTGTCACAATAGATATGAAGAGCATACAAGATGGGGGCAAGTTGGTCTATTATCAAGCGACGTGGGATGATACACTAACACAGCACGTGGAATGTTTTACCTCATACATATGTAAAAGGGACAACCCTGGCTACGATATCACATTAAAAAATTCAAACCCAAAAATTTAAATTATTAAATGAAGAAAAACCACATGAATATAAAGTGCATTTATGATTCATTATCAAGTAATGTAAAAAAATATTATAACAATAGGTTGTTCAACTTTTGCGTCTCACAAGCTCATGTTTCTAGAAATCCCAAGTTCCTCCATTTCTAGAATTTGTAAGTCCAATGCGCGCTTTTGATTTGCTTCTCGCGTTTTTGCGTAAGTTTCTTGGAAGCCGAATTGTCCGACTGAAATTGTCTTCCTTGCATAAAGTGTTATATCTGCAAAAGCCGTGAGCGCTGAATCACGGCCATAGCTGTCAGAAATCAGAACGGACTCGCGGTTTGCTTATATAGACTTGCGAAAGTTGGAGCCCTAGATCTTCCATGGGGTTCGTCTTTGGAATCCGTGTGGGTTACTATGTTCTCTGGTATTAACATGGGTGGGAATGACACTTCATTCGCTTATCATTTTCGGTGGCAAATATATTTATTTGGCTGATTAAGAAGGAGCTATTTGATGTTCTTTTCATCTCGTGCTTGTTCTCGTCATTATGGCATGCTTCATCGTGTTTGTTTCATGGAGGAGCCGAAATTGTTGTCAAGGTCTGATAGTGCTTGTGTAGGCTTAGTTCTTGCATTTTACAAGTCACAGAGGTTAAAGAGAGACTATTGTAAGTCTCGGTTAGAGGGTTATGTTGGCTGAGTTGGCTTCCATATGAAGGAATCCCAATAAATTGTAAGTTTGAAGACTTGAGCCTATATGATAATACATATAAAAAATAATGTTTCCCGCTCTCTTTATGTTAAGCTTATGACCTGAGCGCGCAACAATTCCTGAAAATTTCTTCACTGGTCGATACTTCACGACGTCCCAAGACTCGTCGCCAACTCACTAACCATAACGATTAAATTAACACAGTGAAAACAACTAAATAACCCCTTAACAAATTCGGGATATCAAAAGAACTCCTCATCTTATATAAAGGGGCTAGTGTCACGAACCGTTGTTCTCTAGTACTCATGTACCCTTGTGAGCGAAGCTGGGGGTGTTGTCGTGATGGGATAGGGATGTAGTAGGGGTGATACAACTAGTTCGTGGGAGTACGTCAAAGTGGTTTGTACTAGGAGTTCATATATAGATGGATTATATCTCTAAGAGCTCTGAAGGCGGGGTTGGCCTCCCGTGTACAAATTGGTCGAGGGCTGATGCCGCTCTCCTGATGAGGCCATGGCAGGCCGAAACCAGTTATTGTGCGAAAAGGATACTACGAGTCCCGTTACGAGAGAGTTCCTTGAGTTAAGCTGGGCATGCTATAATCCAATACAAGATAGTTATTCGTCGTATTGTTCCTTAGAACAATTATAGGAAGAAGGCTGGCCTGGAGGCCTCAACCCTCCCAGGCGCCGCACGGGCCTTTACGGCCGTGGAATCTGTAGGCTGTGACAAATGGTATCAGACCGGGGATCCCTCCAGTAGGTGGGCGAGTTGGGGAAACCCTATGGTCTTCCCAGTCCTACAAGGGTGGAGAGTGATTGCCGGAGCAAAAGTGCTCAGACAAAGTGCGGCTCTCGATCAGCTTTTAGGATGGCAATGGGGGCATAGGGAAGAACCGATTCGTCACTGAATAAGGAAAATGTTCTTGGGTCAATTAGGCGAATCTCAAGATAGGGTTGTTGCCACGTTTTCAGCAAGGGGAGAGTCTCGTTGGTGTGTGGAGTCCATGAAGCCTACTATACATGAGGGTGCAGCCAAGGAGTGCAGTTGGGATGCCACGCTTGTCGAGGAGAGCACAAGCGACCAGGCCAGAACAGCTTCTAGATTGGACATCGATCGATGGGGTGGTTTATTCTGTTGGGCGAGCGTAGCCATTCACTTAAGTCCAAGGAGTGCGACAGTGATGGTTGGGAACGCAAGGAAGCGACAAAATAACCCGCAACGAGGGCGTTGCGGAAATGAGTGGGGGAGAATGTCACGAACCGTTGTTCTCCTGTACTCATGTACCCTTGTGAGCAAAGCTGAGGGTGTTGTCGTGATGGGATAGGGATGTAGTAGGGATGATACAACTGGTCCATGGGAGTAGCGTTAGAGTGGTTTGTACTAGGAGTTCATATATATATATATGGATTATATCTCTAAGAGCTCTGAAGGCGGGATTGGCCTCCCGTGTACAAACTGGTCAGGGGCTGATGCCGCTCTCCTGATGAGGTCATGGTAGGTCGAAACCAGTTGTTGTGCAAGAATGATACTACGATTCCCATTACGAGAGAGTTCCTTGAGTTAAGTTAGTCGCCGTATTGTTCCTTAGAACAATTATAGGAAGAAGGCTAGCTTGGAGGCCTCGATTCTCCCAAGCACCGCACGGGCCTTTATGGTCGTGGAATCTATAGGTCCGTGACACTACTGTTTTACAATAGTGAACCTAAGAGAAGATCAAACCCATATACGTATAGTCAAAAGAGCGGGTTAGGAGTGATCTACCTAGTCTCCCTATAGAGAACTAGGGCTAGCCAAAAAAGCGGTATCCTGCCCTAAGAGTCTATCACCGAACCATCTAGAGGGTTAGCATCCCACCAGTTCAAGTGGAACCACTTATTGTACGTTCCCCAACGGACTTCATGGTGGTCATACTCCATCACTAAGGGGTCTCCCACCTCGAAGGAATACCCGATTTAGTACTGGTGCGGCACCCAACACCAGGTGTCATAGTCGAACTCCTAGATGGTCTTCTCATGCTTCTAAAAAATGTACCCATAGTCGGATTGGTGATCACCCAACTGGCGTCAGCGGGTGCCTTTGGTTTCATCCGGTCTTCGAGGAGGAACTCCATACTCATAACTTGTAAAATAGGGTTATACAACAAATAAGATAAAAGTCTTAATGAGTTTAGGTCCTAAACCCTAACTAGGAGAGCACTCACCGGGTTCTTTTCAAATGAAGCTTTCAGTGAAGCCCAACAGAATTTCTAAACTCACTTTCTTTCATTTTGCACCCATAGTTTAATAATTGAATAGATAGGCTATATAATATTTTGAAGATTAAATTGCTACACGTCAATGGAATCTATTACTAATTTTATGGATCACTCTGATTCTTAGGCATGAAGATAGTTATTATTTGGGCAACAAATCCAGATTACTTACAAAATCATCTATCCAACTTAATTTTCTAACAGAAATTTTTATAAGGCTTGCCTTTCCGCATCAACACAGCTGGCCTGCCCCGATTCAAAGGTTAGGGCCCAGAGACCAAGGTTTAGTTTGGGCTTGATTGGGCTTAGCCTGGTTCGGAAATCACGCGATGTCTCTTTCTCATAAATTATTATGTCTGCAATAGCATCTAAAAACTCATTCAATTTCTAGAGTTTAAAGATCATTTGTAATTACCACCGGGCAATGGAAGTTGTCACTATATAAGGAGAATTAACACAAAAAATTTAATCGATTGCAACGTTCATTGAATGATACGAATTGAGTTCTTATAGAAATCAGTTGAGACTTTGATTCTATATAGATAAAAGCGAAAAAAAAATATACCTTGAAAAGCACATCAAAAGAAAGGTTAGAATCAATTCATGTATTTGAATATACATATACATATATATATATATATATATATATATATATATTGATCATGAGAATCACGTCTTATAGAAGATTGATATGACATAGATGAGTAAAATACTTGTTGATATCATGGGCGCTGGGTATAGAAAAAGATTGTGAGATAGAATTTTATAAATGTCAGAGGACTCATTAAGCGACTAAACGTTGATCGTCAACCAGCAGTTGAACCAGGCGACACTACTCCGTTCGATATAATCTTTGAATCCAAGGGAAGTGTACAGTTGGCTACGCTTTCTTCTTCTCCTCCTTCCCAAATTTGAAGCCAAACCTCATCACTTTTTTCCCCGCAAGCCATTTGAGGGGCCCATTCTTGTCCAAAATTGGTCTCAAAAAGCGATTTAACCAGAAATTGGACTCGACTTGGGGTTTCAAAGTGGATTCCCCTTTAAGAGTCAAAGGGAAGGTAAATTCCTTGGACTTTTTCCTTTCAGCCCAAGTAGATGGGAATTTGTCTGAATCTAGGGATGTCTTTCTGCCAATGGGTGAAGCTGAGTTGTTCTGAACCATATCTACGTCTACCGAGAGTGTCATGTTGCGAACGAACTGCACCATCCACTGGGGAGGCACCATCCAGCCCTTCTCATTCCTCTGGGTAAAAATTTTAAGGGCTTTTTTTCCCACAAAACTTAAGGTAGTGATTGATTTTCTCGTAACAAGAATGTGATAGCCAATCATACGTCACATCCATCCATCCTTGAAGATCAGCTATTGAGGAGCAAGAGGTTGATTTGACCTCACATGGACCTTTATACGGGCAAACTTGGAAGCCAATCTTTTTGGGTTCCCAATTGATGTATAAAAAAGAAGAAGAATTTCTCCAGCATTCTTCATATGAGTTCCATTGCATTTCTTGAGAAACATTCATGAGGGATGCCATGCCATGAAGACGACACCAAGAAAACGGTGGGAGAAAACATACCTACGAGATGTTTTAGGTACTCAATTTTAATCGAAAAGCTAAGATGTTCGCGTCCAGTTGTAGGACATCCATCTCCTCTATTTACCAAGCTTCTATTATCATAATTATGGCTTGAAAAAGCATAAAGATTTAGGGTTATTAACACTTTGCCCGTAAGGTCCTAAGGTGCTTTCCAACCTTTCGAATAGATGCTTGCGTCAAACTTCCGATCAAAGGCATTCTCGGAGAAAATATGAAAAATCTCTTAAATGATATGGGTATTGGTGAGTCCAATGCATCTGAACCCTTGATACCAATGGATCTCCTGAAATTCATATTTTCTATGGGTTGGGATGCATTAGGGACATATACATTTAAGAATGTCCCAAAAAATGTGCACCTTGCCATTTTAACTTTAGAGAAAATTCCAAATGGCGACCTAAAATACTTTTATTTTCTTAAGTAAGAGCTTGAAATGAACTTTATTTGAAAAAAGAGTCTGAAGAACTTTCATTATTTATAATAAGGCACTAAAGTAGATCTTGTTTCAAATAAGGGCATGAAATAACAATATCATATTAAACAAGAGTTTGACCTTACCAACTAATCAAGCACATTTTTGTCTTTTGCTTTTTTTCCCTCTTTTTTTTTCCAAAAAAGACAAAGTCAAAAAAGAAAAAAAAGCTAAAACTTAATATAAAAAGATTCAAGTGGGAGGGCTAGCATGCCTGGGGCCACCACCGGGCGTTGGTCATAGGCGAAGGGTTGGGGGTAGCCCTCTCACTTGGGTTTTTTTGTTTAATTTGTTTTTGAAAGTTTTAGTCATTGTTTTTCTTTTCTGAACTTATTTTTTTATAGAAAAATTGAAAATTGAAAAAGAAAAGAAAATTTAAAGAATCCAAAAAGGACTGAAATGCCCTTGATTAGGTGGTGAGGTTAGGCTCTTCTTTGATACTAATATGCCAACTTCAAACCTTTATTTGAAATGAGGTCCATTTCATGCTCTTATTTGAGAAAATGAGAGTATTACAAGCTCTTATTTGGAATTTTTTAATTTTATTTATTTATAAATGTGAACCATATATATATGTATGTATATATAATATGCATATACAATTTGTAGTCCACCAATTAAAGATAAGTGCACACATCTAGAGGGCAAGGTCCATTGGTAAGAGAAGATGTGCATGGCACCAATCCAAGTCAATGACTTCAATTATTGGAATAAGTAGCCGGCAGTCCAGAAAGACATTGTGCGTTCGGGAATCGTTCGCAAAGCATGTGCCCTTTGCCCTGCCTCTTCACTTGTTTATCTACATCTTTTTTGTGCAGCAAGAATGCACCTTCTCTTCATTAACTGTTGGAAAATGCCTACATAGTAACCGACCATCATTAACCACGAAAAGGGTTGACTTGAAAACTTATGAACGAGCTTGTCCGGTAGCCTACGACGTTGCCTATTGATTCGAGACGCAACCTAAAAAATAATGTCTAAGAGAATGTGAAATACTCCTCCTTTTCCTCGTGCAATTTGGTATTCTATATTAAATAGTTTGAAATTTCTAAATATTTCACGATAAATAAAAGTCAAAGAGATAATGTTGTACAATTTTAAAAAGCAAAAAACGAACCAATCATACCGTTCAAGGTTTCATAAATGGACCAATTGAACACTTCACTATTTGATATATGCATAATTTTGAGAGAGATATACCATCAAATAAAATCCTATTGTTGTTAACAAAGTAGAGTCAGAGAAAGAGAAAGATTGATGACATTCAACCCCTTTTCCACTTGTCAAAGATTTCACAGTATCATGTAAACCACATGTGCGAAGCCGACAAGTCGGTTACTTCACACTATGCGAAGCACAAACCGATCATGCAAGAGTCACAACTTCGACTTGTCACGCTAGGCACGAGAGGCCATTATACATATCTACGCAACATTTAGCCATGTTGAGATAAGATATACAACGAACATGGCCAAATCCAAACCGGATGCATTTAAGAAATTTGTCGGCCTACCACAATACAAGCACGACGCAAGGTCACAAGACATGATACAACATAACAAATGTGATTATTAAACGTGTCACCATATGAAATGCCAACACCAAGCCATTCGATATGTTAACATGTAAACATGCAAAAACATACGGCACGTTTCCTCCACTATGCATTACATCTAAAGCAAAGAGCAAGATTGCTTCCTGGGATACTCTAATCACTGAGTGAGTCACAATCTTTTGTATTGATAAAAATCCCATACATTTTCCACAGATAACTACATTTAAGAGCCCTAAATTTTTATTACCGCCCCAGATTTCGTACACACTAAAGCCTAAATTAAAAATAAAAACTAAAACATGCAGACCATGAAAGAAATTCACTTCAAAGATTTTTGAAGTTTTTCTTTTGGCAACTTTTGCAAAGAAAGAAAATATGCGCCCAAAAGCAAATGTCTCACCCTTATTTAAAATCATTTTCCTCAACTTTCTCCCTAATTTAATCAGCTAGACAATGGAAAATTTTCGTTGGTTATTATTTTAAATTTAAATTAATTTCACATATGAGAAAAATTCAAAACTTAGACCCCACCTATCAAAAGCATGATTGATGGAAATATCGTCAGAGCAGGAAAGTGCATGCATCTACAGGGCGAAGTCCATTGGGCAATAATTGCTCGACACAATATTGTTTGGCTAATAAAAATGGAATTAGACAGAAAGGGTTGTAAAAAAAAATGAGGTGGTGGAGACAACTAGGTTTTTATATATTAGATTTAAATTATAAGAGTAAGGTATAAGACAATGATAAGAATTAGGTACCGTGAGAACTAATATTCAAAGACGAATATGCTTCCATCGAGTTTCCTTCGCGATTTGAAGACCCTTGGCAGGTTCAATGTCTTAGGTGTGAGCGAGAAGAATCTATCTTTAAATTTTATAAACGTGTGGTTGAAGGTATGTAGTAGTTCAAATCCGCGTTTTAAGTGGTGATTATGATATAAACGATATATGAACTCTTGCCCAATGTACAATGCATTATCTGAATTTTAAACTTATTTAATGCGGCCTCTAAATTTTTTGAATATGTTCAATCTAATTCCTAGATTGTACAAATATATTCGAAGTTGTCCTTCCATTAATTCAAGTTTAAAGACAACGTCAAATATTTTTCATCCAGTGCATGCACTAAATACACACTAAATTTTCGATAATCATATTGAACAAATCAAAATTTGAGGGATGACATCACACATCTAGTTGAAATTCAAAGATCATATTGAAATAAATTGACATTTAAGGACCATATTACATTTTTAAATTAAAGTTGACTATTTGTGTATTTTTCGTTCTTTTAATAAAGTCTACTGTGAGGGGTAGTTAGGATAGGACCACCGGCAATTTTTTTTATTTCCCCTCTTCGACTCTTTTGCGTAATTGCTCCTTCAATCTGCTTCGGCTCTCAATGATTTCTGCTCTGGCTTCTGACTCTCTCCGCGGGCGGTGGGGGAGGATGAAACGACGTCGGTGAACTTGACTAGAGGGCGGGGTCCGAAAGAAGACTAGGCAATCACTGACGGCATCCGCATAAAAGGATCTCTCATTTCTAGCATTTCTCTTCGTATAGCGAAACGCGGGCTCTCTTCTTCATCTCCCTCCTCTCACCAAAGAGGACAAAGAAGAAATGGAGCTCGCTTTCCTTCCCTCTCCAAATCCATTCCTTTCTCCTCCTCCTTCTCTTGCCCCTCCGCTCCCTTTCAACCTCCCTCCCGAGCGCTCCCGCCATAATACTTCCGAGTTCGCGCATCTTCCAATCCTGGCCCTCCATTTGGGCTCCCCCGGCGGCATCCGTCCTGGCTATTTCGATGTGGCTTCGGTCGCCCATGGCTCGGCTTCGGCGTCCCAATGGAGAAGGAAACTGGTTTCGACTTTGGCATCTTGGCATCCGCTCCTTCATTCATCTCTCCAATGCCTGCGGGAGAAGGTAGCGATGGATACGACGTGTTCTTAAGCTTCAGAGGCTCGGATACCCGTAAGGAATTTACCGATCACCTCTACCACAGTCTGATCAATGCTGGAATTGTATCAATATGCGTGTTCAGGGATGAGGGCAGCATCCCCGTTGGCAAGGAATTTGGTTCGAAGATTCTTGATGCCATCTCACGATCTAAGATTTCGATTCCTATTATTTCTGAAAACTATGCTTCAAGTAAATGGTGCCTCCGAGAGCTCATTTCTATCATGCACTACAAGAAGAGCTCGTCACACATGGTTTTGCCCATTTTTTACAAAGTATCCCCGTCGGATGTGCGCCATCTAGAAGGAAATTTTGGAAATGCCTTTCATTCGCATCGAGAGCATTTTGATAAGAAGGATATTGAGGAAGGGCAACGAGCGCTTAAAGAAGTGAGTTACTTACATGGATGGGAATCCGAGAAAGTTGCCAACGGGTACTCTTCTTCCACCTGATTTTTCTCTCTTTCGTTTTTTTTTACGCATGAGTAACTTTTTTAATTTACACGAGTGGGATGAAATACGGATGAACTACTTTCACTACAAGAAGATCCCGCGGTGTCCTAATGAACGACAAAAACAAGGACTCCCCAAGACGTCCCCTGAAAACTAAACCGAAAACAACTAGAAACCAAGTATCTCATGATGCACAAGAATTTTACAATTGTCTCCGGTACAAAGCACACAACAAAGACACGATAACCCCCCAGCCAATAGTATCAATCACTTTACATATGCCCCCAAAAGAGTCGAATGCTGAGTCTTCCAAAACTTGATCACCACCAGATAAAATTGACCTCCTAATGCTAACATACGTTCGGATCCGTTGACAAGGATCGAACAGTTGGCATTGACCATGTCCAGGTTTAATTTCTCTACTTTTTCTTTGTGTGTTGTTTGACAGCCATGAGGGAGGATTGATAGGGCTTGTGGTCCAAACTGTTCTAAGTGAGTTGCGGAAACATTTTCTGCTAGATGTTCCTAAGCAATTAGTTGGACTTGATGGTCATCTCAAGGAAATTATGAATTGGATAGACAGTTCTTCTGTCAATGCTCGAATGATTGGAATTTATGGCATGGGCGGAATTGGCAAGACAACTCTTGCCAAGTGCATCTACAATCAAATTTCAAAAAAGTTTGCGCATGTCAGTTTCCTTCCAGATATTCGAGAGAATTCTCGTCGCCATGGTATTGAGTATCTGCAGAGCCAACTAATATCTGATATATTACAAAGCAACAATCAAGTATCTAAATTTGACGATGGTATTAACATAATCAAATCAAGATTCAAAGGAAAAAAGGTTCTTATACTTTTGGATGATATAGATCACAAAGACCAACTAAATGCTTTGGCCAGAGAACGTAATTGGTTTACTTCGGGAAGTATTATCATTGTCACAACTAGAAATAAAGCTGTTCTTGATCAATCTGAGTTCGAGGTAGAAAACAAGTATGAATTGAATGAAATATACAAGGAGCATTCTTTGCTTTTATTTAACAGGCATGCATTTCATATGGACCGTCCTCCAAAGGAGTTTGAGGATGTCTCTCATAATATCATATCAACCATGGGTGGTCTTCCCTTGGCTCTTGAGGTCATGGGTTCATACTTATATGGAAAAACAAATCATAAGGTATGGGAAGAAATGTCGAGGAAATTAAAGAAAGAGCCGCACAGAGATGTTGAAGAGATATTGAAGATAAGTTATGATGCATTAGAAGATACTCACAAGGAGATTTTTCTCGATATTGCTTGTTTCCTTATTGGTAAAGACAGCAAATTCGCCATATACATGTGGGAGGATTGTGGGTTTTATGCAAGTCTAGGAATTGAGGAGTTGAAGTTGAGGTGCTTAATAAAAATTGACGATAAAGGTAATTTAAGGATGCATGATCAATTAAGAGATCTTGGAAGGAAGATTGTTCAAGAAGAAGGACCACCAGAGAGGCGGAGTAGATTATGGCTCCACGAGGAAGCCTTCGAAGTACTAATGGGAGAAAAGGTAACGTATGGCACATCTTTTTCTTCTGCTCTCCCTCATATTTTCATATATTTAATATTGTCTATTCTAATCTTTTATCTAAAATGAAGAAATGCTCATACATGTTAGGAAAAAATTCCATTCATGATTCGTGATCATAGTAGAGCAATTGTGACAGCTAATATTATACATGGAAGGATGAAAAAGTTATATTATCTCATGGTTTCACCAGAGAAAATTTCATTCAAATTCATCAATGTGAATTTTCCCTATAAAAAAATTTATGTTACAATAAATTTAAATCACTCATCTATGATTTTACCCTAAAAATCTCATTTATCAAAATTATGTAATTTTCATATGTTCTTGAAATATTAATTATTTGAAAGACTCCAATGATAAACAGAGATGAAGCATAAACATCATTGGTCAAATAATTGAAGGTCTCTTATTCCAGGATAATTATAGATAGTGGATGCCTTTTTTTTTAGTACGCCCGAATTTATTCCAGTGCTCCTATGATGAAAAAAGCCAATTTGGGATGTGTTAGTCTCACCCTATTGATGATGTGGCATTCAAGGGATTGCTTTAATATTTTGGCACCAAAATGAGTACTATATGAAAGTTATGCCATTTTTGTATTCCTTTTTTTCTTTTTCTAAATTTTGTGCGATTGAAATTAATGAGCTTTTAAAGTTTCTGAACCTTGAACATTATTGGACATTATCCCTGATCAACTACACTTCTAGGGGAAAAAATATAAGTATTGTTATCAAAGTCAATCAAAGCCATTTTGGATTTTTTTTCACCATCTGCTACTAATCAATGATCTATATTAGCAGGAAAGTAAAACAGTATGTTTTGATTTATCAGATACAGCAACAAAGGGTGCCAATCTCAAGCATATGGACACATGTATCTTCAGCTTATTTTCTTGTTTGGTGGACAAAAATATGTATATTTCTTAAGAATTTTCATATGGTAGAGACAGATACAAGATATTGCTCAGCCCTATTGCTTCATATGTTAGAAACCTTAATCTAACCATTATATCACGAGAGAAATTTAAGTAGTTCATTTGCAGTTGGTCTGAAAGCAGGTTTTTTTTTTTTCCGATCCCCAACAAAATCTTAAATACTATTCAAATTCTAAAAGATGTATTGCCAACGGATGTCATCACGTCACTTTTTACACATATTTTATGAGAAGAGTTTCAATTTCGAAAGCAATGATTAAACACTTCACAAGAGTAGGTAATGAATTGAAAATCCAGTACTCATTAGCTACTCAACAAGTGTGACCCATGGTCAGTTTTAGCCAATTCTTTAACACTTAATGAAATTCATCAAGTCAGCGTTCACTATGTTTTAAAAGGTTCATGTATTTCGCTTATACAAGTCAAAGCACATGCGCTACAAAATTCGAAAAAAGCAAAAGATAATATGTTGAGGTGCGTTTGTCATATATTTTCTAAAGCAAAATGCGATTTTCTATTCATGAAAATAGAAAACTAAGTTTGAGTTTATGTGCCAATATTTATATAAAGTGAGGATATAAAAACAGATAAATTTTGGGCGCTCAATTGATTGCTTTGATATACAGGGAACGGAAAGGATCCAGGCAATTTGTCTCGAGAAAGACAGTGGCCATCTCCATGCATACACAAATAAACACTTCAAAAACTTAGTGAGCTTAAGATTCCTTCAATTGGGGCATGTGGCTTTAAGTGGAGACTTTACCGAAGTGTTTTCTGAATTAAGATGGCTTCACTGGTTTGGCATTAAAGAAGAGAAAAGATTGACTATGTTGAACAAAGTATCTTTTTCGGCGACCAATTTGCATCTACCGAAATTAGTGGTGTTGCAGTTGTCAAGCAACGACATGACAGAGGAATGGAGTGGATGGAGTTTGATCATGGTAACAAGGAAAAAAGCAACCTTTGTGATTTTTCGTTTGTTTAGTTTAGTCGATCAACTAATCTTTTGACTGATTGTTCTCCTTTGTACAGACAGCAAAGCGGCTAAAGATTCTCGACCTTGCATCTTGTCAGTTTTTAAGATGTACTCCTGATCTCTTGACTTTCACAAAGCTGGAAATTCTTATCTTGAAAGGCTCTAAATTGTTAGAGCAAGTCCACCCTTCTATAGGCAAGCTCAAGAGTCTTGTTTCCTTGGACTTGGACAAATGTTACTGCCTCAAGGAGCTACCTCGAGAAGTGGGAGAATTAGAGGAACTAAAAGAACTTACTTTATGCAGTAGCAGTATCACAAAGATACCTAGCACAATTGAGAATCTTTCTTCTCTCCAACATCTTAACCTAGCAGGTTGTCATTCATTGAGAGAACTCCCCAGCACAATCGGGTATCTTTCTTCTCTCCAACATGTTAACCTATCGCATTGTGATTCATTGAGAGAACTCCTTAGCTCGATTGGGAATCTTTCTTCTCTCCAACGCCTTGTCCTACAGGATTGTAGGTCATTGAGAGAACTTCCTAGCTCAATTGGAAATCTTTCTTCTCTCCAACACCTTGTCCTACAAGGTTGTAAGTCATTGAGCATACTCCCTAGCTCAATTAGGCATCTCTCTTCTCTCCAATGCCTTGAACTAGAGGGATGTGTATCGTTGGGAGAACTCCCTTCCCCGATCGGGAATCTTTCTTCTCTTCAACGCCTTTTCCTAGAGGGTTGCCAGTCATTGGGAGAACTCCCCAGCTCAATTGAAAATCTTACTTCTCTTGAATACCTTAACCTAAGGAATTGTCGGTCATTGGGAAAAATCCCTAACTCAATTGGGAACCTTTCTTCCCTCCAATACCTTGACCTAAGGGATTGTTGGTCATTGAGAGAAATCCCTAGCTCTATTGGGAATCTTTCTTCTCTCCAACACCTAGAACTATGGCGTTGTCGATCATTGAGAGAAACCCCTAGCTCGATTGGGTATTTACAGAATTTGCAAGATCTGGATATCAGTTATTCTGCGATTGAAAAGTTGCCAAGTGGTATAGGCAAGTTGAAAAATCTGCGGAGGCTAATTCTCAAATTTTGTCATAGCCTAAAGGGGAAAATTCCAGATGAAATCGGTGACTTGTCTTCGCTTGAGGTTCTCGAAATCACTCACGCTCCGATATATAACATCCCAAAAAGCATCCAAAATCTTTCTTCCCTCCAACACCTAAACCTATGGCAGTGTAACAAGCTCCTGTTGCTGCCAGAGCTTCCTTCTGGCATAACACATCTGACAGTCTCTTGCCACAGTCCTAGGTTGCCGCAGCTTTCTTGCCTAAATCACCTTGAAGAACTTCATCTTTATGAATGCGATCTACTTGAACACATCCCGCAGCTTCCCTCAAGACCCCTAAGACTTTTTGTTGACTCTTGTCATAAGCTAATGCCGAAGATTGACGGATTCAGGTACTTGGAAGGATTGGTAATAGTCAGATGCAGTTCCATTGAAAGATTGGACCTTTCACAACTAAATCATCTGAAATGGATACACATTCATGATTGCGATAAGCTAGTTGAAATTTATGGCCATGATAATTTGGAGTTCTTGGAGAAGATAATCGTATGTCACGGTAGGTCCATTCGAAGGTTGATCCTTCCAAAATTACAGAGTTTGAAGCTATTGAAGGCTAACTTTTGCCACAATTTAGTCGAAATTCGAGGTCTCGATAGAGCAGAGTTCTTAGAGGTGTTGGATATCTGTTATTGTAGTTCCATTGAGAGGTTACCTCACCTATCATCCTTGGCAACCCTGAAAACATTGAGAACTGACGGCTGTTACAATCTACGTGGTGTTGATAGCCTCCACTGATTTTTGTTTTGCTGAATCATATGCAAACGGGGTGCAAATCCCTTGAAAAACTATCAAACTTATCGAAATTTAAAAATTTAGAGTATGTCACAATGAGGTATTTGCTCCATGGTACAGAGATTCCTGGGATTAAGGAATCAAAATCTCTAAAACACATAGATAAGCAGGATGTGAATCAGTGTGGACTTTGCCAGATATGTCGGGGGTGTGAGAGTTGAAGTCTCTAGCTGTATGGGAATGCAAGAAACTTAGTTAGCTACGAGAACTCGAAAAGTAGGCAACTTATTTGGATTTTCAAGGTGCAACTCATCGGAACGATGCCAAAGTTACCTGAGCAAAGGTCATTAGAAACTGTGGATGGGTGAATATAGAGGTTACTTTGGAGATATTATTTTTCCTTGATAATGGTTTAATGAATCTTACAACCAACTTCGCAACTGTTAGACGAATCATGTTTCCTTAACAAGGTAAATAAGCCGTTTTATTTTGAGATTCATAACCTAGTTTTCATCAGTATTTTATTTTGACAAAACGACTTTCCTTGATAGAGTTCCGTCCTTTACTAAATTCCCAGTGTTGCATATTTGAAGGAGTGCGGGGACATGGTCGTCGGACCTGAAATGATGCTTCAGCCAAGATCAAAATGTAGACCCCAAATGTGGGTCTACGTACAGTAGAAGGTATTGATCATCTAGTAAGATTCTTCATCTTCTAATGGCCAATGCAAGCTAACAGGGTAATACTTTTCTCAAAGCTATACTTTTGAAGAATGCTATGTTTCACATTGGGTATCTATTTGATCAATTTTGGGAACTCCGGATTTGCCTATGTATACTTGCTGTTGATTGCATTAAAGCAAAGTTTTTTTTTTTCTAATTTATCCTTGCATTGGCAGCTTTGGCAAACTGCAAACGGATCAGCGGCTAATGAGGCAAAGTATGAAAGTGTCAGTAGAGGTAAACAAGGGTATCCAAGTGATTTACAGTATCCCTCTCGGTAAACCCAGGATTCAAATCTTAAATCTAGGCTGAGCATCTTATGCTACTTGATGTGGTTAACTGAGCTGGAAATCCATTTTTTGCTCTGTCCGCAATGAATAATGTCTCAAAAAATCTTTGGTCATTTAAATTCCTCTGTGATTTCTATTGGGTGTCAAATGTGACTAATGGTAAATTTCGCGTATAGAACAAACACCTTTCCATTTACCTTGATGATAGCATACCTGTCAAGTTTCTTATTGTTCCCTTCATGTTCCTCTTGAAAATTTCTATAAGAGCATGAATTATGAGAAAGTACGAGAAACTTAACTACAATAATAATCAAGGTTCAAGTTATTCTGGTCGGCATATATATACACACACACAAGATCAAGTAGTTTTGGGCAGTCTATCATCTATGATTGTAGACCAGTTTTTGTTAACCAATACTCAAACTGTTGTTTCGAAAGATGAGCAAGCAAGGTGATATGGTACTGCTTTTGTGACAGGTCTGGTTGGTCTAGGTTATCATCAAATGCTTACTTTAAAACCTTGATCCAATGAGCCGTATGGATGACCTTTTCCATAATTGGAACAAATTTTTCTAGTTTTGCAAAACAAGCTGCGGCAAAGAGCTCGAGAATTTGATAATTAGTTCCTGTTTGATCCTATTGTTGTCGGGGAATCGTTTTATCACATGATCAATTGGGTTTCACTAACTTGACTGAGGAAGTTCGAATTCATACCACAGACTGATTAATATGTAGATGAGGGATTTTCCAGAGTAAAGGATCAACAACAATTGAGGGCCATCTTGCATGCCAATCTTGAAAAGGCTCATGGGACAGCTAAATTGCCCAGAGGCTGTTTTGATGCTTTTGAAGATCCAACCACTTTTTGGTCTCAAGAGGACATACGTGAATGATGCTGAATGCAAATTTTTTTTACATTGAATCTGCTTGCTTATTAGGTTCTACCTCTTGGTTGATGAAGTACGTGTTGGAAAAACAATCCAAGAAAACAAATTATTTGTTGGAAGAACAGACGAAGAAGAGTGATTGGGGGAAGAATATGTAACACTGCTTATCATCATAAAAAATTCAAATCAAGAGAGTGATAACAAAATAAAATAGTAATTGAAGGTGAGATACAGCTAACCGAATCTCCTTAAGACGATAGTTTTTGCCAACAGTGCTAAGTAGCTTCACGAACTTCGCCTCTCAAGATAAAAACACTTCGAACTTGTTGGTATCAACAAATAGAACTCTATCGAACACTTCTTGAAACTAGCACACTTGGAGAGAACTTGAAAAGATGAGTGATTTAAGTTACAAGAGAATGAAAGAAGAATGAAAACTATCTATATTTATAGATTTCAAAGAGAAACGGTTCATGAATTTAATAAATACAACAATCAATCAAATACATGAATTGGGAAAATACCAGAATCGAGAAGATACATGAACTCAAGAGATTCTATCATCAATCAGATACGTGAATTGGAGATATACATTAACTTCAAAATACATCAATTAATGAGATACGTGAACAGAAGCGTCGTATTTTGTTTTGCACGATACGTTGATTCATTAACCATAATTACAACAATCCCACACAATAAAAAAAATTGACTTGAGGAAATCCAAGTGTACTTGTGGAAATACACTGCATCAAGATAGGTAGCTTTCGCTTTGAACCTTATTTAATGAAAGTCTATCGGTCATACTTAACCAGTCGGTGGACATAGCCTTGAACAGCCAGTTGTTAATGTAAGCCCAGACAATAGACCACACATAGAGTACCTCCTAATCAAGATTGGTTTCCGGTTACATTCATTATTTCGGCCTTGAACCCTCAGGATTCATGCGTGTTGTTAG
Organism: Melaleuca alternifolia; assembly: GCA_019926035.1. Classification (NCBI taxonomy): domain Eukaryota; kingdom Viridiplantae; phylum Streptophyta; class Magnoliopsida; order Myrtales; family Myrtaceae; genus Melaleuca; species Melaleuca alternifolia. The sequence continues at coordinate 228,074 of JAGKPW010000115.1, read as the reverse complement.
AAAATCTCACATTGAAAAATTTTCACAGAGTCGGCCAGCTCCACGCATTTATGTGCATTCATATTAAATTATCCTACCATACCTCACTTGGATATTGAAATCCAAGATATATGAATCATTAAATGCATAGCGTACCTTAAAAATGCTATAAGAAGTATTATTGCCTCATAAGAATGGGAGACAGTACTTATCCTAGGGCTAAATTTTCTAGAATTTGCGTTGTCCCAATGAACCTAGTCCATGGGATCTCTAATCGCATAGGTTAGGTTTCCACCATGGAATTTCTTTATTGTATTAAGACTTTTAACCTCATTCCTTTTGATGCGAAGTTTAATTGCTCTCTTGACAAATCTTTTCTCAGCGAATCAGCAATATTTTCCTTTGACTTTACAAAGTTCAAAGAAATTATTCCATTTGAGAGTAACTGTCTTATGGTATTATGTCTACAACAAATGTGTCTAAACTTGCCATTATATATCTCATTATGTGCCCTTACAATCGCTGCTTGATTGTCACAGTGAATACATACTACAGGCACAGAACATCCTCTAGAAAATTTCGAAGCCACTCCACTTCTTCAGCAGCTTTGTCTAAACCAATAAACTCTTATTCCAATGTGGAGCGCGCTATCAGAGTTTGTTTCGCGAATTTTCATGACATTGCGCCACCTCCTAACATGAACACATATCCGCTAGTCGATTTCAAGAATGCAATTTTTACATTCATTTAATGTATTTGCAAATTGTATAGCGAAGCTATAGCAATCAACATCCTAACACATGTTATTCTTGCTATAGGTGAGTAAGTATCAAAGTAGTCTAGGTCTTTTATTTGTCTAAACCATTTGGCAACAAGTCGTGCTTTGTACTTATCTATGGAACCATCAACTTTTAGTTTTCTTTTAAATATTCATTTACATCCAATTGGTTTATTTCCCAGTGGAAGATCAATCAATTCCCAAGTGTGATTACTTAGAATAGAATCAATTTCATTGTCAACAACTTCCTTCCAATAAGAAGCACCTCAAGTTGACATTGTCTTTTGAAAAGTTTAAGACCCACTTTCTAACATGTATGTAAGAAAATCAAGTCTGAAAGATTTTTTAATTCGCAACATCTTGCTTCTTCGAAATTCAGCTTCTACGACCTCAACTTCTTTATTCTCAGATTCTAATTTTCTAAATCTCTTCTGAGAATGTTCATTTTGAATTCTTTTTGTAGAAAATATATTTACAAAGAACTCAGCATCCCTTGATTCTAGGATAATATTGGCATGAACTTTTGCATTTTCAGATTTATAAACTAAAAATCTATATGCATTGCTATTTTGAGCATAACCGATAAATATGCAATCCACGATTTTAGGTCCCAACCGAGTTTCTTTAGGAGGAGAAATTGCCACATTGGCAAGGCACCCCCACATTTTTAGAAAGTTGTAGGATGACAACCTTCCATTCATAACTCATATGATGTCTTACCCGTTTTCTTGTGGGGTACTTTATTAAGTATGTAATTTGCAATTAGAACTGCCTCCTCCACAAGTTTTGAGGTAAACCTGAATTTAAAAGCATGGCATTAGCCATCTCTTTTAGAGTTCTATTCTTCCGTTCAGCAATTTCGTTTTGTTGGGGAGTATAAGGTGCAGTCGTTTGGAGAATTATTCCCAAACTAACACACAGCTCCTATATTCTCTTCCTCTGTCAAACCTAAGCACTTTGGTTCGTTTATCAAGTTGATTCTCAACCTCATTTTTATACTTGATAAACATGTTTATGACCTCATCTTTGATAGTTAACAAATAAACATAGCAAAATCAAATACAATCATCCACAAATGTGATGAAGTACTTCTTTCCACCTATACTTTCCACAAATTTCAAATTACAAGTATCACTGTGGATTAATTATAGAGGTTCACTCTTTCTTTCAATCGATTTAAAAGATTTTTTTGGCAAACTTAGTCTCAGCACAAGTCTCACAATTGTAACAGGCATCTAACTCAAATTTCAAATTTTGAAATTAACCCCAAGTTTTCTATTCTCTTCATTGTACTATAGTTTATGTGTCCAAATCTACCATGCCATAGATAATGAGACATGATAGTGTAAACTGAAGACTTCTCTTTATTATTTATCTTCAGGTACAAGAGTTTCGAGTTTATATCAATGACGACAACATTAGCCTTGAGCATGTCATTATATAAGTACCCTTCACCCACATACATTCCCTCTCTGGAAAGTAAAATACCCTTCTTGACAAGTATTGAGCCAGAATTGAGATTCATTCGGATCTCTAGTACATATAGTACATTTTGCAAGATGAGTTCCTAACCAGAAGTGAACTTCAGGATCACCTTTCCTCTCCCAGCAATCTCTATTGATGCAGAGTTAGCCACGTAAAGCTTCTAATTTTTTTCAGCCTTCCCATAAAATAAGAACATGTGTTTATCCACACAAACATGATTTGTGGCACTTGTATCTAACCACTAGTCTGTGTTATTTGATACCAAGAATGCCTCAGACATCACTACAGCTTTGTCAGATTCAGCGTGGTCAAATAGAAGAATATTTTCTTTTGTCACTGCTCAAAACCTACACTAGTGAATATTTTCGGTTTCTCATTAGCTGTAACTGAAGGTGTTGCCATCATAATAGGCAAAGTTTCTTGAACTACTCCTTCAGAAACGAAGCTAAAAGCCATTTGGCTTATATTGTTCTAAAAAACAATCCTGGGTATATCAGTTAATCGATTCATACCCACACCACCATCAATGGTTTTAGCCCGAAGCTTGTAGCATTAGTTACCATGATACCAGACCATGAGGTTTGAACATCATTGGTTGAAACAACCATATGATCATCCCCAGTAGCATTCTGGACATCATTAGGAACTTGATTGTTATTAGTCATCTTGATTTTCAAATCTCCAACAAACAATGTAAATAGTAATCGTCTTAAGATTGTTGGAAAAATAATCCAAGAAAAAAAATTGTTTGTTGGAAGAAGAGACGAAGAAGAGTGATTGGGGGAAGAATATGTAACACTGTTTATCGTCACCAAAAATTCAAATCAAGAGAGTGATAACAAAATAAAATAGTAATTGGAGGTGAGGTACGGCTAACCGAATCTCCTTAAAACGATTATTTCCTGCCAATAGTGCTAAGTAGCTTCACGAACTTTGCCTCCCAAGATACAACACCTCGAACCTGTTAGTATTAGCATTATAAAAATAGGACTCTGTCAAACACTTCTTGAAACCAGCACACTTGGAGAGAACTTGAGAACATTAGTGATTTAAGTTACAATTAATGAAAGAAGAATGAAAACTATCTCTATTTTTAGAGATTTCGAAGCAAAATGGTTCATTAATTTAATAAATACAACAATTAATCAAATACTTGAACTGAGAAGATATATGAATCAAGAATATACGTGAACTGAGAAGATACATGAACTAAGAGATACAACAATTTCAAAATATATCAATTAATGAGATACATGAATAGAAGCGACATATTTCGTTTTACACAATACGTTGATCCATTAACCATAATTACAAATTTACGTACCTGCTGATTTTTTCGTATGTTACCCTAATGTAGAGTTGTTTGATGCGTTCATGTTCTAATGATATCACTCTGGAGCTCAAAGAGGCTCTGTAGAGGGAGAAATGCATTGCCAATAGTACCTTGACTACAAAAAAGTAATTTGTGTGCTTATACTATAGGAGCTATGAACATCACCTGAAAATCAGTATAGAAGGATGCGTGATGACCATCTTCTCAGTTTTCCATCAGCTTATTAGTGTGATAATATCCTTCGCATATTATTTGAATAGGTTTCTCATTTGAGAAGCTCAATTCTCATGTATCTGGCATGACTTTTTAAAGTTGGAATTCATCTCCTAGAAACCATCCTGTAATGTATTATTGTTGACTGGATATTGCAAGATAATCAAGTATCAGTTACATGTTTCTATTCTGTAGTTTAGGCACTTTGCCTTTTCAGCATAATCTAACTGACATATGTTCCATTCCTGAACACAAACAACAAAAGCGTCTCCAATCTCCAGTTAAACAAACTCACTTGCTGGTCCGAGCGATCTATACAACGTTGATGACTCGTGGTGAGCTCGCAACGTCGTGAAATTCACGCAACGAGAGCACAAACGGTCACGACCCGGCATGGCATGGCATAGTGCGGTACGACGATGGCACTGTTCTGGCAAAGCATGGTGATCTTCAAGCAAGGCTCCGACATGACAGCAGTTTCCGGCGACGACGAGGTAGCCGGTCGACTGGACAGAGCGACAGAGGCCAGTGGACAGTGGACGAGCTCAAGACAGATGCCGGAAGTTTAAGACAACGGCTGGAACAAAGTCGAACAGCGAGGACAGCGGCTGGGATGGTGTCGAGTGGCGAAAGATGACCAAAACAGCGTCGAAACAAAAGTTGGGGTCTTGGAACAGGGATTGGAACGGAGGAACAAGGGCTAGGATGGCAGCTGGGAATAGCATCAGCGAGGCGAGGGCCGATGCAACTAGGACTGCATCAAGCGAGTAGTAGCAATGGCTAGGGTCGGCATCGTGTTGCGTGGAAGCTCAACTAGACAGCAGCTCGACAGACAGCGACTGGTGGTGCGGGAGAGTAGAACAGGGGAGTGGTATCGCGGCTTCCGGCGTGTCGTCCTCTGGCTACGGCGACGGCCGCAGAGATAGAACAGAGACAGCAGCAACGACGAGCAAAAGCAAAGACAAATAAAGACGCGAGCCAAGTGGAAAATAAGGGAAGCATTGCATAGGGAAGAGGAAAGAGAGAGAGAGGACGGGCGAGGGCAACCAATAGCCGGGAAACTGGGAAGGATGGCCAGCCAGACCGACAGTGGCCCTTCCCTCCTCGGCGCCACAGCTGGAGATAGAGAGTTGACCTGTCAACGGTTAATGAAGGAGCGCATGGAATTACCAAAATGCCTCAGGTCAAAATTCAAAATTTTGGGGTTAAATTGTAAATACCCAAAAGTTGAGGGACATAGTTACAATTATCAAACGTTTAAGAACCACCCAAAACAAAATTTTATAATTTAGTGTAGAGAACTCTCGAGGCCGACGGCCACTAACTAAACCCAAATTTTTAAACACTAAACCCCCAAAATAACCAAAAGCATTACAGAAGTTAAAATGATATATTGTAGATTGTTGTCCCATGAGATGGCCCCCAATGAATTATTGCTTTTTTCAGCACACCCCATGAACTTGTTGTGAAGTAGGCGACTTCGTTAAAGTTTAGTCCACATCCTCTAATGTGGCTTAACGTGCAGGCAATTTCACAACAAGTTTTTTTTTTTTTCAATAAAGAAATTTCACAATTTCACAACAAGTTCACGGCCAATGTACTCTGAAATTTTCTTTTTGTCCGAAAATCTGAACATTTGATGACATGTACGTAAGAGTGGCATATGTATTTTCATAAATTTGTGTGAATGTTTTGAATTTCGATGTGAACACAAAAAAGGTTTTATACGTTTGGTTTTAAACAATAAATCTCAAGAATTTCATCTCAACAGTGAGGGGATATGGATATATATGTGAAATCTAACGATGCTTTCTTTGCAACGAGTGATCTTTTAGTTCGTCAATGTGTTTGTGAGATTCTATTGTGATTTGTGCATATGAGTGTGCGTCGGGGACCACTGGCATTGACAAAGGAGAAGGCGGAGGGAAAATTCCAAATATCCCCTATATTTGTACTATACTCTCAAAATTCCTCATGAACCACGTTTTATCTCAAATAACTCCCAAAGTTGCAGAAAAATGTTTCAACTCGCCCCAAAGGTGGTCAAACTTCAAAAGGGTTAGACAACACAGCGGGCACGTGCCTTTCACGTGCATTTGTGAACGCTTAAGAGAGGGCATCTCCACTCGGAAGACATGAAAATGGAAATATTCAACAAAATCAAAACAATGGAAATAAATTGAGACTATGTGGGGCAATTTAAAAAAGGATTTGAGAGAGAGAGAGAGAGAGAGAGAGAGAGAGAGAGAGAGAGAGAGAGAGAGAGAGAGAGAGAGAGGCATTGTTTGAATAGAATGAAGGAGACAGTTTTGGTGGTCATTAACGCCACCGTGCTCCGACGAGGCATACCCGGCTGGGGTGGCACGTCGATCCCAATGATGGCGGCATCCCTCGGTCACCGCCACCACAAGAGAGAAAGGGGGACACAGGCTCTATCGGAGATCCATGGAGGAGTTGAAGAAGAAATGTGTTGAGTTCGACCTGTTGAAGGGAGTCTACGACTTGCGAAGGGCCAAGAGCTTGCACGCAGAGGCCAAGGCGGCGAGGGTTTCTTGGATCTTTATGATTCTGTGACCAATGGCTTTGTCAGAGAAGAGACCATTTGTTTATGTAGCCACCTTTGCTTAACAAGGGTCGTTGTGCGGAGGGTCTTTGTGTGGGCTCGGGCAAATAATTAAACTGACACATGTTTATTTCGTTTTTCTATATATTTCTGATTTAGATGAACAACTGAATGTGCATTCTTCAGATTTTATTTTCGAGAAAACCAAACCACAATCGGTTAACGCACATCATACTACAAGATTGTTCACGTCTGCTAATTTTTTTCTCGTGTGGGGCCATGCGGTACACTCATTGGTTAAATCTTATCCACATTATCCGTTAAGAGCAGTCCATACAGCCACTTCAATTGGATTTGGACGGATTTAATTAAGAAAGTTGCTACTGTAGAGCGACTTAATTAAATAAAAGTGACAAGTGTAGTCACTTGATTAGAACAAGTATGAAAGTATGGGGATGAAATGTAGAATCTTTCCCTGGATTCCATCTAAGTAAATTTGGGATATGCATCTTCCATTTAGCTGCTTATAATCATGTGCTAGTGCACAAGTATAATGCTTACCCCGCCCAGAAGCTTTTCTTGTTCTACCCAGATTTTAGTAATTTTCTCGGGGAAGCTCCTCGCCATTTACAAGTCCTTGATGAGTTTCTTATGAGTCAAATTGGACCACTAGCAGAAATCATGGGTGAAACAATCGCATTCCGATTCTTTGACATGATAATTCAAGCACTCCTTTTACACTGAGGTGGATTTGTTCCACCGATGCTCGTCCTGTACCAAGAATGCGACAACGAACTTGCACAGCACGTGAAAAACTGGGGATTTTTGGAGACAGAAATTCGAAGAAATTATCCCTGTCGATAAGACGTTTCTCTTCAGTTATACCAGATTGTGGTTCGAGAGATTATCTAGCGAGATTAATCAGTTGCTGCTCTTTGTCTGGTTGATCTATGTGCTGATTCAGGCTTATTTTTGGTCTTTAATAAAGTGAACTGTACTGATGACCTTTCCCATAGATGGGGCAATATCTCTGAATCAACCATGGCTGAGCACGGCAATGCTAACTCAATCTGGACTAGTTTTTTGGATAAGATTCGCCAGAGTTACAAACTTATAGCAGAGTATGAGGGAAAAAGCAAGATATTAGAAGTTAGAAGAGCTCAGGAATGAGCTAACCAGTTATCATCTTGGTGATTCTGTTGTGTGGCCAAATTGAAGAGCAGAAAGCAAGCCAAGGTTCTTTCTTGGCTCCCTGAATGTTGTAGCTGTTTATGACTCGCAAAATCATGAATGTATGTGTAGCCGATATCTCTTTAGCGGCACAATTAGCTCGAGCACTTGGACTTCTACGCCGCGATAGTAATTTAACTTGGTCATTAGGTTCTACCTTTTAACTAATTAATTGGATGCTATTTTTTTCTGGCACATTTGCTGTATCCGAACTCAGTTTAGTGCAGTTGAATGCAGAAGTTATTACTTTTTATTCATTGGATTCCGTCCACTTACATTATGTTTGATGGATTTTGACAACTCTAGAACAGTCATGGACTTTCTCTTGTAACTGAACTCTTTAACTCTGCAGTTGGTGCATGTTAAAGAGGACCTTCGATCAATTTGTTCCTGTTTGTTCTGATCTTATAAAAGATTCATAATAATACTATTGTTGAGTAGTCTTGAGCCTATCTCATCCTAAAAGCTAGCTCAAAAGATGAGGCTATAAGTATACTAATCTCTATACATGAAAAACAAACGACACGTTTCGTACTTCACATTACATCTAAGAGCAGAGAGCGAAATTTCTTCCTATGATACTCCAATCACTGAATGAGATGCAATTTTCTGTACTGATGACAATCCTTTACACTATCAGCAGATAGTAACATTTAAGAGCCCCAAAATTTTATTAAACTAAAAGGCCTAAATTTCAAACATACTAAAGCCATAAATTCCAAAATCAACAAATTTAGAGAGAGAGAGAGAGTGAGAAGAGAGAGAGAGAGAGAGAGAGAGAGAGAGAGAGAGAGAGAGAGAGCAGACCCTGATAGAAATTCCCTCAGTGTTTTTTTGAAGTTTTTGAATTTCGGCAACTTCTCTTCCGCCAAGACACGGGAGCTAAGCAAGCACGCATTGCTGAGGGCCGCAAGCAAGAGCTGAGACGAAGCTAGTCGATTGAAATGGGAAACATAGATAAAAGAAGAGGAGGAAAGTCGATATATTTCAATTATGTTTGGATGTATGTTGAGTGGAAATGATGTGTGGGGAAAATAAATTTTATTGATATTCTTAATTATCCTTAATTCTGTTCATATTTGAAAAGAAGTAAGGACAACTTGGGAAGAAAAAGTGCAATATTTGCGTTTCCCTTCATTCCGAAAGGAGACATTCCCCTTTTTATTTAAAATCCTTCTCACCAATTAACTAAATAAATTTCCTTGGTTATCATTCCGACTTTATCATTCTGAGCTCAATTGAGAGATATTTACGACTTGTTCCGAATCCATTAAAGATAAGATAATATGGAAATTTCCTTCATTTAGGAAAGTGTGCGCCTCTAGAAGGCATGGTATGATTGGGAAATAATTACACGACACAGCAATAGGTTGACTAATAAAAGGGGAGTAGACAGAAGGGCTCGTCAGGATAAGGTGGTGGATAGTGGGGATTGTTCATCTATTAGCTAAAAATTGTGTGAGAGAGGTTAAAAATTACAATATAGAGCGTGCGCATTTATGGATGGACATGTAATTTTCTTTCTAAATGATAGGTTTAAGCACAATTTCCAAAGGGTGGAAGGGCAGGATCCTTTTCCCAAATTTTGGCTTTGGCAGGAGATGAACTTGAAAAGGAGGAAAACTAAGAAGGGGATGGGGAAGATAGAATAGAGTCGGAGTTCATCTTTGAGTCTCTTCATTTTCTAATTTCTAAACGGAACTTTGTTATTGAATGGCTTAGAGTTAACTTTCGTTTTTATTAATATTTTCCCTTTTTCCATTTGATTACGGATACTTGGTTCTGGATTTTATGAATATCGGTAATTGGTGCTTGATGAAGGCGTATCTAAAGTAAATGAACATGCTTTCCAATAGATACTCACAGTTAACCATTGATCAAAATCATGGTTGAAGAAAATATATATATAAATATTTTAACATGATCTAGATGCATGTAAGAACTATTATATTACGTCTCAAATTTGAGTTAAAAAAAGTTGACCAATTCAAGTAGATTTTCTATTTTAAATAGATTTCCTAATTAAATGGTTTCCTAGTTGAAAAAGACTTCCTAAAATGATATTTCCTATTCTAAATCCAATTCTTGTCTATGTGCCACCTGAACTTTCACAAGGAGGAGGTTACAGATAGATTTAGAGGTGATTGTTCATAATAAAATTCGAGTTGACGTCCCTAAAAAACTGCTCGAACGCTTCGCCTAATCATAATCCAACTTGGTTCATCAGTTGCGAACACGAACTCTCCCTAGTTCGTACATCGCGTGACATTAAGGTATTTTGAATTTAAAAGACCTTTAACAACCTACATATTTATAAGTCGCCACTAGCTCAACTAGAAACTGATCGAGACATGGAAGTATCATCTCAATTCTACGAAATCATAGATTCTACGGTTTTGGAACTTGTTTATACTAACATTTCTATTCGTATCATTTCAGTATTTAACTAGTTTGTTATTTAATTTAAAGTGGACATGCACTCTTGCTAATCCTTTAAGGCCCTAAAAGGTTATTCAAAGTTACTTGATGTCCATGCAAATGCTTTTATGGGGTCATTTTTATGCAAATCTAAGCTGATGCTAAATTAATTTAGAAAATAAATTAATTCATAATTTATTTAATTTATTGAAAGACAATACGAAAAATAAACACTTAACGTATTAAAATGCGATGCAGTAAATAAGAACTCCAATAATTGAATGCAACTACTCAATGACAAGAATCTAAAACCTGTAACTCGTTGGATAATTAATCATACACGGTCGTGTTATAAGTCTCGAGAGATGATCCCTCAGAAGCTTGCTATTTAAAGATCAAGGTAGTTTAAACCTGATAAATCGATTATATCCTAATCATTTATTAAATGAAGTGATGCTAAGTCTAGGAGGTTTTTTTTTTTTAATTATTTTTTTCCCTAGGACGGCTGGGCCCATGTAACGTACGTCAAATCTAGGAGGTTCTTTTTTATTTTTTTTCCCTTGGACGGCTATGCAGGCTTGATCCATTGGCTCTAAAGCTGGCCCCCCTAGTAAAATGGGGAAGCACCCCCTTTAGAGCCATTGGATCCCCCTAGCACAGTAGGTGATCCTTGTCGAGACGGCTGGGCCCATGTGACGTACGTCAGGGATCCAGTTCCTCCACTTTTACCTGCCCCACGCTTCCATTTCTTCATGACCTTTTCTTATTTTCATTTTTATATTATTATTTTTAATTTTAATTTTTTTTCGATTTTCGATGACTTATTTTTTATCCTTCTCCCAAACTCCCGCCAAGTCCTTCAATTAGCTCCTTTTTCTTTTTTATTTCCTTCTATTTTTTCTTAATAAAAAGGGAACTTCTTATTTCTGATTAATAATAACTTTTTTTTTTCAAAAATTAAGCTAAAAATAACTTACGAAACCAGCAAAATAATGTATCAACACTGGGTATATAAGAAGTGGATGGTCTATTTGAGAAGTCAAAGAAGAGCCGCGCATGAAGAAGAGACAATGTACAAAGAGAAAAAAGGACGAAGGCCATTTTTTGTTTGCGTTGAACAAAAAATCTTTGTTTTTTTGGCTTGAACACTCTGTGATTTTGTGCATAAATACTTTAAATTTATGTTTAATTTAGGTGTGGGAAACTTGATTATCCGATTATAGTAAATTATTTGATGCTGACTCTTCCCGTTAATATATGTGTCGATAATCAAACAAAACACGTAAATCATTATTCTTCAATTATTTCTCTGGTATTTTTACATTGACTTAATTTATAAGATTTTTTTTTATTTTCCATATTAAAATTTCACAACAAGAACAATGCATTTGAGCTCTTGAAATTAGTAGTTTCACATGAATTAAATATTGCGATATATTCGGGTTTGGATGCGCCTGGTGCATCCATGAGGTATGATCTCACAAATCACCCATTTTGATTTCATTTAATTTTTGCACGTCACCCGTCAATTGAGAAAGTGCGCGCTACTTTCTAAGGGTGCGATGACAGAAGAAAGCATGCGCATTGGGACGGTCCAAGTTAATAGCATTTAATACTACATTAATATCAGAAAGTCGCCAAAATGACTCTTTCATCGACCATTTTGTCCTTGTACGTAATACTTTGACATTCCAAAGCGTGAGCCTCACAGAAAAAGAAAATGAAGAAAGAAAAAAAAAGTCAAAAAATCAGAAGAACAAAAAGTGAAAGGGAGTGGAGGCTCGGACAGAGAAGAAGCTCACCAGAAAAGAGGAAAGAGAAGGAAGAGAAAGGTGAGGCGATTCTCGTCATGGAAATCTCATCAAGCCGAATCGACCCTCGCCCTGGAAAACTCATCAAGCTGAATCAACTTTAATTTATGACATCATGTAAGTATTCGCGTCCTTTGTTCGTCCAATCAGAGTACTTTTTGGAATTAGATCGCAAGTTCGGAGCTCTGTGAAGTTTAAGCCACGAAGGCTGATTTTTGAGTTATCAAGCTGATAAACTATGAGGCTTTGATATTGTGAAGCCATAAGATCTTACAAAACTCGATTTAAGCTTGCGGTTTGCTTGAAATAAATTTTTGAAGTCGGACGCACATGATGAACAATGCGTAAACAATAGCTTGAATTTCATCGGTTTTTTGCTTCCTTTTTTGGGTTGGCCAACTTGTTCATTTGGCCGCGTATTTCATTTTTACTTAGATTGTATGCCTATAAAGTTTTGCTAAAAGGAAATCATTTATATTTGAAGCTCAAAGTATATCATCAGCAGTTTTATTCACTCTTTTTTTGTCCAAATCTTTTTAGGTCACTCAATTAGCAGCCAACAGAGCAGGAGCGATATCGACGGGGAGAGAATTGGTTTCTTATACGTATTTTTGAGGCAATGTTTGTGTCATTGTCCTTAATCCTGTAGGATTTGGGTTGTGACTTCGGAAGCCTTCAGCAAGAAAAGGGTACAGCACTAGCTCCTTATTTAGCCTTTCCGTCTGCTTATCTTTGATCAGGAAGCATCGTCTCGTGCTTTTTGCCTATCAGACTTCCACGGAGAACGGGCAAAGTGAGACCAAGGCAAAAAAAGGGATGCACCGTTTCGTTTCATCTCGCTCCTTTGCAGTCCTTGCTGCGCTTATTCTTCTGTCTTCCCACGCATTTCACCTCGTTGCACCTCGTTTCATTCCCAGCCATAATGTGACAAAGATTGAAATAAAAGTGAGACCTTCGTTCTCATTTGGTCCTTCGTCGGTCTCATCTAGACCTTGGTCGGTCTCTCTGACACCCACAGGAGAAGGCAGCTATCAGAACGATATATTCTTGAGCTTTAGGGGTTTGGATAACCGCAAGAGTTTTACAGATCACCTCTACCAAAGGCTGGTCAATGCAAGGTTGTGGGTGTTCAGGGACGATAAGAGCATCCCAATTGGCAAGAAAATTGCTTCACACATTGTTAATGCCATTGCACAATCTAAAATTTCAATCCCCATCATCTTCGAAAATTATGCTTCGAGCAAATGGTGTCTCTTTGAGCTCATTTATATGATGGACTACCAGAAAAACACGTCACACATAGTGCTGCCCATCTTTTACAAAGTGAAACCATCTGATGTGCGGCATCTAAAGGGAAGCTTTGGGGAGGCCTTTCATTCGCAGAAGAATCATTTCGACGAGAAGCTTATCCAGGAAGGGCAACGAGCGCTCAGAGAAGTGAGTCTCTTACATGGATGGGAATCCGAGAATATTGCTAATGGGTACTTAACTTCTGCCTGAACTTTTTTCTTCCTTTTTGGTCGAAGTATTCTTATTCTCGCAAAACGGATGAAATATGGATGAATTACTTCCACTTGTACTCCCCAGGATGTCCCCCTAAAAACTCAACCAACAACAACTAAAACCAAATCATCGGGTAGTGCGCAAGAATTTTGGGATTGGCCTATAGAGTAAGAAAAAAGAAGTCACAGTCCCTCCTACCGATAGTACTCAAAACAATCGACAATTTGCCTTTAAATGAAGATTTTGGTGTGGAAAGCAAGCTCTTTTTAGCGTAGCACATCTCATGATCTCGATTAATTTGATGTTTCAAAGCCACTGTTACAAATGGCAATCAACAATGGTATCAAGAAGAGTCTAGGACGGCATGGGCCATGGTGAAGTATGGCGCTGGTACATGCTCAGTTTTCAAAAACTTGAGCATCGCCAAATAAAGTTGACCTCCTATGGCCGATTGGGGCTTGGCTCAGTTGATTAGGATCCGACGCTTTGTGTTGACCATGTCTAATTTCCATTTCCGCTGCCATTAGTAGCCCACTCTTAGGAGATTTTGTAAGTCACCTATAAATCCTCAATTTAGGCTTGGGTGATGCCTTGGCCGTGGAGTGGGAAAATCGATGTCCTATCCTTCAACTAGCAGAGACCTTCAGCTTTATTACACAGACTACACTTCTAAAGACTCTTAAGGAGCCAGGGGTACAAACTTATTTTCAGCACGATACATCAAATTGGTAGAAAAAGAACGAGAAAGAAACGAAATGCCTGCTACACCATCATCCTCCATTGTTATATGTAAAAGAGAACATTTTGCATATTTTTTACGATATGCATCCTTCACATATATTTGGCTGTCTTTTGACAAATTAAGTATCCAATTAGTTACTATGAGCTTCATTGTTTGACAGGCGCGAAGGGGAATTAGTGGAAGAAGTTATCAAAACAGTTCAAAGCATATTGCGACAAGATTTTCAGCTTGATGTTACTAAGCACTTAGTTGGAATAAGTGATCATGTGAACAAAATTAAGAACTGGGTCAACACTCCTGCCAGTGATGCTCGAATGATTGGAATCTATGGTATGGAAGGGATCGGTAAGACGACTTTTGCCAAGGTAATCTACAACAAGCTATCGAATGACTTTGTGCATCATTGCTTCCTTCCTGATGTTCGCCACCAAAGTATTCCTTATCTCCAAAATCAACTAATTAAGGAAATACTACAAATCGAACATCAAGTTTGGAAAGTTGACGATGGAATAAGTTTGATTAAAACTAGATTTGGAGGAAAAAGGGTTCTCATCGTCCTAGATGATGTTGATCACAAAAATCAACTAGATGCTTTGGCTAGAGAACGTAATTGGTTTGCGGCAGGAAGTGTGATCATTGTTACAACTAGTTATCAAGCTGTTCTTGATCAATCTGAATTTGTGGTAGACTTCAAGCATGAAGTAGATAAATTAGACGAGAAGCATTCTTTACTTTTATTTTATAGACATGCATTTCATATGGACCATTCTCCAGGAGATTTCGAGTGTATATCTCGTGATATAATATCCACCATGGATGGGCTTCCATTGGCTCTTGAGGTTGTAGGTTTATATTTGTATAGAAAAACAGATCGAGGAGTATGGGAAGATGTGCTGGAGAAATTAAGAAAAGAACCACATGAAGATGTTCAAAAAAAATTCAAGATAAGTTATGATGCATTAGAACCTGGGCATAAGCAAATTTTTTTAGATGTTGCTTGCTTCTCTATTGGCGAGCAGAGCAAGTTCGCCATGTACATGTGGAAGGACTGTGGCTTTTCTCCGAATCAAGCGATTGAAGAGTTGAAGTTGAGGTGCTTAATAAAAATCGATGGGATGGTAAGTTGGGGATGCATGATCAATTGAGAATTTTTGGAAGGAATATCTTTCGCCGAGAAGGCCCGCTTGGGGAACGCAGCAGATTATGGGCCAGCGAGGAGGCCTTCAGAGTAATAACGGATAAAAAGGTAACATAAGATGCTCCTTTTTCTTTCCCTCATGTTCTCTAAGTATTCAATCTGATCTATTATATATCTACTATGAACAAATGGCCCTAATTTTAGGAAAAATTCCAATCAACCTTCATGTCCATCATAGAGTAATGGTGACAGCTCGTTGTGTTATAAATATTCTAAGGAGGAACAAGTTATATTATCCCGAGATGTATACAAAATAGAACATCTCCAAATATTCAAATTCACTCCTGTAAAGTATATCTGTT
The DNA here is from genome assembly GCA_019926035.1 of Melaleuca alternifolia. Taxonomy (NCBI): domain Eukaryota; kingdom Viridiplantae; phylum Streptophyta; class Magnoliopsida; order Myrtales; family Myrtaceae; genus Melaleuca; species Melaleuca alternifolia. The sequence goes on along the minus strand of JAGKPW010000115.1, from coordinate 212,519 downwards.
AAATATTTGATTGGAAACGAATTTAAGATCACTTAACCACGATACTACACTGAAACTCTCGTTTACTAAAAGGATGCAATTTCCGCTCCCCAGAAAATCCCCTTATTTTAATTATTCGTTCTTCGAGGAAGAGATTTGGCTTTTGATTTCTCAATATGAAACACTTCACGAACGAATCATGATGATGATGATGATGATGACAACTTGAGTCAATTTTAAATTCTGCACACTTTATTTTAGATGAGAATAAACAGAATCACTTTCAAATTATGTTAATAATATAACAGAGCATGCACGTAACCCCTGTATTTTGTAGACATTAAGCAAACTCGAACTACAAAAATTTTAACACCATTACTAGGTCGAAGTTTTCTATAAAGTCTGACGCATGCATCTTCTAGAATAGGTTGAATGAAGGGCACTGCTGGCTTGAAATTACTTTGCTCTAGAGATGCATTTACAAATGAATACCGATCTATAATTTCTAATTCGCCTCTTGGGGAGGCATGCGCATGCTAAAAGCGAATACCAACAATTGACATTAAGTATGTAAATTCCGCAGCGGTGAAATATACCATAAACACTCATTGCCAGGCAAGACACAAGCTAAATTAAAACAGGGGAACTGTTTGAAAGATTATAAAAAAAGTTGAATGTGAGTTTACATACTATTATTTAGATATGGCAACTGTAGAAATATGACAGATTGTGTCCAGTCCAAGGTTTTGAAAAACCAAAAACTAAAGAATTAAAAGTTGATCTAGAGATTCGATCGATTGATTTGATGTACAGGGAACTGAAAGGATCGAGGCAATTCATCTCGACCAGCAACATGGCCAACTCCAGACGTACACAAGTGAACAGTTTAAGAACATGCCGCGCTTGAGGTTCCTTCAATTGAGGCGGGCGGATTTAAATGGAGACTTCAACGACCTGTTTCGTGAATTGAGATGGCTCCGGTGCTTTGACATTGACTCCAGTCTCTTCTTCTTATGGATGACCAACTTGCATCTACCAAATTTAAGGGCGTTGGAGGTGTCATTTGACCAGAAAACAGAGCATTTGACGGAATGGAGTTCAATCAAGGTAAGATGGAAAAAAGAGATCCTCTGTAATCTATTTATTTTTTTGATTGGTCAACTCATTTTTGACAGCTTATTCCCCTTTGTATAGATGGCAAAGCGACTCAAAGTTTTCTACCTTGAGCACTGCAATTACTTAAGATGTACTCCTGATCTGTCGACTTTCACAGAGTTGGAGATTCTCACTGTGAAAAAAAGTCACAGACTAGAGCAAGTCCACTCGTCTATTGGTAAAGTCAAGAGACTTGTTTACTTGGAATTGAGTGACTGTGGCAGTCTCAAGGAGCTACCAAGAGAAGTGAGTGAATTAGAAGAACTAAAAGAACTTAATTTAGATTTTTCTGGAATTGCAAAAATTCCTACTACAATCGGTTCTTTAAGGAAGCTGGAGAAACTTAGTTGCAAGGGTTGTCAGTCATTGAGAGAAATCCCTAAGTCAATCGGTGACTTATCTTCGCTCAAGAAACTTGAAATCACTCGGGCACCAATACTTGACTTGCCAGAAAGCATCCAGAGTATTTCTTCCCTTCAACAACTTAACCTATGGGGCTGTGACAAGCTTCGGTCACTGCCGAAGCTTCCTTTTGGCTTGACAAATCTGACAGTCTCTTGTCAAAGTCCCAGGTTGCCCCTACTTTCTTCCCTAAGTCACCTAGAAGAACTTCATCTTTACCAATGCGATCAACTTGAATCCATCCCAGAGCTTCCCTCCAGACTCGTGAAGCTTTATGTCGACTCCTGTGATAAGCTGATATTCTTTAAGCTTGACCAATCCAAGTACTTGGAAGAGTTGTCAATAAAAAGTTGCAGTTCCCTAAAGAGATTGGACCTTTCACAATTAAGCCGTTTGAAACGGTTACACGTTGAAGATTGCCACAATCTAGTGGAGATTCTGGGCCATGATGAATTGGAGTCCCTGGAGGAAGTAGTTATACATAGCTGCAAGTCCATTGACAAGTTGATCTTTCTAGGATTACCGCATCTGAAGCAATTTAAGGCTAGCTCTTGTGACAATCTAGTCGAAATTCAAGGTCTTGATAGGGCGGAGTCATTAGAGACATTGGATATCTCTGGTTGTGGGTCTATCAAAAGGTTACCGGACCTATCATGTTTTAAGACCCTGAAAAAGTTGAACCTAACGGGGTGCAAAGCCCTAAAACCACTACCTAACCTATCGAAATTTGAAAGTTTAGACAATCTCTCAAAGAGGTGTTTGCCGGGTATCACTGAGATTCCTCGGGTGGTGGATTTAAAATCCCCAACTCGCATCGATATCACAGGACGCACATCAGTGGAGACTTTGCCAGACTTGTCGTGCTGTAAGAAGTTCCAATCTCCAGCATTATCAAGCTGGAAGAAACTCACTCAGCTTCAAGGACTTGTAATGAGGAATTTAATTTGTCAGGGTTTAGCTACATGTGTCTCATTGTTGCCGGTACTAATTTACGTGAAATAATATCTCTAGAAATTACGAAAGAGCACAATATGAAGTCCGGGATGGAAATATTATGTTCCAGAGATAATGACATGACGAATGTTATATTTATATTACAATAGTGAGATGAGTGGTGTTTCCTTAATTGAGGTAAATAATAAGTGAACTGTAATTTTTCCTTCCGAGATTCATGACCTAGTTTTCATCCCTATCTTTTTTTACGAGAAGGTTTTCCTTGACAGGGTTCTGTTCATTTCCGGAGTTAATAGTCTTACATGATTGACAGAGTGGAGGAGTTGGCCGGAGAAGCTGACATGATGCTTCAGCCAAGATCCAGATGTCAACCGAAATGTGGGTCTACGGACAGCAGAAGGCATTGCTCATCTGGTAAGATTCTTCATCCTTCGACGTTCAGCGGGAGCAAATGTAGTAATACTTTTCTCGAAGCTACATCTGTTGAGCATGATTTGATCCACACTGGGCATATATTTGATTGATTTTGGAAACTCCGGACTTGCCTATGAATACTTGCTGTTCACTGCATCATAGCAAAGTTTCTTGCTATACCATTCCATTGGTAGATTTTGCAGACTGCAAACAGATTAGCGGCTTGTGATTCAACGAATGAAAAATATCGACATAAGTAAACCGAAATTAGCTAGTGATTTGCAATTTTCCTCTCAGTAAATCCAGGATTTGGCTTTTTCTATCCGTAGGCCTGTGATCTTCTGCCGCTCAATATCACAAACTGTGCTTAGAATTTAATTTTTCGCTCTGTCCGAAATTAATTCTTTCTTTGAAGAAAAGAAAAACCTTTGGCCATTTTGAATTCCTCCAGGAGTTCGTTTGCAAGCCAAATTTGATGAGTGGCATATATACTGTTTAGAAAAAAAAAACCACTCGATTTTCCTCAATGATCGAAAACCCTGTGAACTTTCTTGTCGTTCCCTTGATGTTCCTCTTGAATGCTCCAAGATGTGCATAAATTTCCAGTAGTTTTGAGAAATGGAGCTAAAATAAATATCAACGTTCCAGTTTTCCTGGCTGGTGATCATAAAAAAGAAAGTATTTCCGACTCTGTCACAAATGATTGTAGACAAGCTTTTTATGACCAGTAGTGAAACTGCTGTTTTGAAAGTTGATCAAGCAAGGCAAACTGGTTCTGCTTTCCTGACACGTCTGTTTGGTCCATGCAATGTTCAAGGCTTTAACTTTGGATTTCGATTACATAAATTGGAACGACATGGTCATAATTAATGTAATGTTAAGATAATTGTAAGTCTGTAGGGCGGATGGGGAAATGCATTATCTGTCATTGGTAATGATTGTGTAAGGATTGATTCCATAACATGTGCTTAATCCACATGCGCGAGTTCCTTGTGAATCTCTATACCAATCATCTAAGCAATGCCGGGGAAAACCAATTATGAGCTAGGGCAAATTGTTATTGTATACATGTCAATTTAGTCCTAGATTTTTTAATTTTGCTAATTTAATATTGCACCTTTCCACGGTGTTCGAATAGAGTCCTCTCTTGAGAATGCCCCGTTGACAGGACCAGGCCGCCACCCAGACACGAGACAAGTTTCGACATATAAAGAAGACGATTGCTCGTGCTGTCAGCTGGGTACATAGCTGTAGATCCCTCGTCCTTGTTTCCTTTCTTGATTCCATCTACCGAATTCGTCTGCCATGCTTAAAACTTCCAATGAAATGATCTGATCCTGAGGATCACTTATCACGATGCTGGAGGAAAGCTGATGGTTTCTTGCTTTGATCCAAAGTCCGATCTTCAGCTCATTCCGAACCGTCCGGCTGAAGACTTGACTGTCCGTCTTGTATTTTGACGCCAAACGCAGAGCATATGCTACGGAGGGAAGCACTCCTTCCTTCCATCGTTCTGCCTATTAGGACATGTTTGGCAATGTTTTAAAACAGGAGTGTTTCTATTTTTTTTATTCCGAGAAACAAAAACAAAAAAACAGAAATGTGTTTGGGTAAATTTTTGTTCCGTTCCTAAGATCACATTTGGATCAAAAAGAAGAAACAAGAAAAAGTTGTTTCTTGTTTTTGAACACTTTGTAAAAAACACTATTTTTTTTCTATCTTGGCACTTGCAACCTTCGGTCGCCGGCCACCGCCGGTCGCCACCAGCCGTCCATAAACAAGAAGAAAAAACGAAAAAATAAATAAAAAGGTTGCCAATTGTACCAAATGAGTTTTTATTCTTTTTTTTATTTGAAGAATACTTTTATCAAACACTCTATTTTACTCAAAAATTATTTCATGAAGTAGAAATACAAAAAAGTGTTTATGTTCAAAAATTATTTCCTGGAACAGAATCGTTGCTAAACGTGCTCTTAGCCTGCGAGCCTATGCTTTGAGAATGATTCTAGGAGTACGTACGAAAGTAACTTGCAAAGAAAACTTGCTTACAAATTCGTAAAGGATACGCATATTGAATGTTTGAGTACCTTAACGCGGGAATAGTTTGCATAATTTCACTGTCGAAAGAACATTGCTTGTCAATTGATAAATTAAAAACGGTCGGATTTTGTTTATAAATTACATGAGAGCATTTGTTAACTGATTAGATTAGGAAATATTACGATTCCCAATACCTACATTGTCCTCGTGATATGTGTACTCAATGCTTTGAAGAATATAGTCTCATTAGGCATGTTTCAACATATTTTTAAAAAGGCACTCTTTAAAGATGACCGTACTTCATTAGATATATCGCGCTACGTTGGTTATACAGAAAGACATTCTCTAAACATCAAAGCAAAGCGGCCGCACCCAGTAGACACGAGTCGTCGATTTGTCTTGTAATCCATTCCCCGCATTCATAAATCCTGAGCGCACAAATGCAGTGCTCCGTGACAATGACAGGTTGGGTCTCGATCCAGGCCATGGAGATCCATAACAGCATACGTTTTTTTTTTTGGGTACGCTGTATCGTCGATAAATTCGTGGCTCAAAGGAACAGCGGTCGGGTCAACAGCCGGGGTTTGCCAATATCCGAATGGTCCCGTCGTCACCGGCGGCTTTGCGAAACGGATGTGTGCATCCTCGGCTTTGTCTATCGAAGTTCTGGCGGTCAAGGAGGGCGTATTGTCCTTGAGCCAACAAACTGATCAGTGGTAAACTGATGATTTGCACCTGGAACTCGAAGAGTGATAGCGTTATCAGTCATGGACTTGGTTTCCGGGGAAGGACGAAGGCAACGGGCTGTGCTGAACACTATTGAAGATCGGCGGTGAAGCCTGGCCCAACTAAAACATTTTCGGGTCATCCTCTGTTCTCGCGAGGCCGACCATCTTGCCAATTGAGTTGCTAAAGCCGATCGAAAACAATTTCTTACCCCTGATTGGTCAAATTTACCCTCCAGCCCCTTTGGAATATTTTGTGTTCAGATACTTGTTTAGACTGTTCCGCCAGTTTACTTTGATGAATGAAGAAGTTTCTTTTCGAAGAAAAACCAATGATAATGATAATAATAATAATCTGTCTAAGTATGGATCGCACTGGTTTAAACGACAAAATATTTAGTAGTATCATAATGCCACATCATCGGCTAATATGGCGCGCATTTTCTCACTTGACCAATCACAAATTGACACATGGTATCGTAAAAGCTGCCCTGCAATTATGGATGATAAGACATTTCAGAAAATTTTATCTTCTTTTATTTTGCGGTATCACTTGTCAATTTGCGATTGGTTCAAGAGGGAAAATTCCTGCCACGTCAGCCGATCACATGGCGCTATGATATCACTAATTATTTTCTCGGTTTAAACACCCAATTTGATATTGCCACACAGCACACTTTAGTTTTAACGTAAGAAACATAATGAATTCTTCAATTTGTGTATATTAAAGACTGTTCACCCTTTTTATCGGTGTAAATGACGGAAGCAGGCCGAGTGCAATAGGGCATCCAACCAGTCCAAAATCTAATGGGACCTTAATTGATAAAGGGTTTGGGGAGGTTTTCTGGGCTCAATTGCTATAAATCTGGGACGATTCAGGACAAATTTGATATTTTACAGTAAAAAAAACTCAATCATTGAAGCCGATATGTATTACCATCAAAGTGTTATCTGTTTTCTTAATATTTATATCATTGCGAACCCTATAAGGATTTGCAATGGGAATTTTTAAATTGCCACTATTAATAATCTCGACATCACTTAATTCTAATAACTTGTGAATACTACATTTGGTATTATAAAAGATCTTCCAACAATAGCCACTATCTCACTCCTAGCTTCTAACTATTTTAGACCTTAGATTATTATGTTTGTTAATTTTAAAACCCTTCCATCTTATATGTTGGATCCTCGTAAGATTCCAATTCAAGAATTACGACGCATGAATTTCAAATAAATAGTTGATAAATTTAACATAACACGATTGTTTGTTAAAAAATCATGTGACAACTTGTGGGTACCTAATGGTGGTTTTGGGATATTATATCAAAACATAAGATAGATTCTGTGTGGGTTTATGGAATCATAAAAGGTTAAGGGTGACGAGTTTGGGACGACACTTGCTGTTCCAAATCGACCCTACTTCCATCCCTTTATGATATGAAAGTGCTCTATCATGGCCGAGCTTTCGTCTATGTAAAGAGGGTCAAGAATCAGATAGCTGCTTAAGGTCGTTTGCTGTTGACAGAAGATATGCAATTCTCTTTTATTAAGCAAGCTAGGATTAGATTTGATTGTAAATACCAATTATTTCCTTTATTCTTTATTTCCTTTTCTACATATTTTCTGTAATATAAGAATAGGAGCTACAAGTCTACAAAAGATATAGAGAAATAATACAACCACATTATTTCCTTCTAGCTTGCGTTCTTCTGGTTCTTCATATTCTTTCATAGTATCAGAGCACGTCTTCGATCCTTAAATCAGCTTCCGCATCTTTCCTTGATTGTCCTCTAGCTTTAATTGCCACCTACAAAACAAATTCATCTTGCAAGAGGAAATCATCAGTTCTCTTACCATGTTGAAGGACAAGTCGATTCCTGAGGGAGATCCATCCTCAGACCAGACTCAAATATCATCATTGGACGATCTACCCCCTAAACAAGAAGAACGAAATAGAGATCCAGCATTGACTCATGTGAGTCAATCTCAACCAGCACAAATGCCATTTGGAACACAGCCGCCTCCTTGGATGTATGGGGGCTTTCCATGGTTTTATCCCACTAGTCTCCCAGTGGGAGGTTTGGCCTCAGATTTTGGCTAGGCGACAACAACAGGGAGCTCGAGTCAGGGATCGGATCCCTACCCGGTTCCTCGGCCCGAACTACCGCCGGGTCATTTTCCATTCATCACGAGCCATTCGGGTCCAACGACAGGTTCGGGGAGCTCGAGTCAGGGAACGAATCCCTACACGATTCCTCGACCCGACCTACCGCCATATCAAATTCTGATTCTCACAGGCACAGGAAGACCGGAGCCCGGCGACCCACTGTTTACGACAGCTAGCGACGGACCAGAACTCCGATTAATCAGCCAGACGCTCACTGGTCTAGAGAATTACTTGGCTTGGGCGATCGAGCTCCGGCGAGCATTAGCAACCAAAGACAAAGAAGGCTTTCTGGATGGCAGTATACCGATTCTAATCGACGAGAGACAACAACGATTATGGCACAAGTGCCATCGCCTTGTAAGGACATGGATCGGCAACACCATCCACCCGAAAATTGCTGCCGGATTACCCCCCACAGAGGATCCTCAAAAGATGTGGGAAAACATTAGAGAAATATACGGGAAGTTAGATCGTGCAAGAGTTTTTGCACTTGAGCAGCAATTATCCGAACTCAAACAAGGCAACTCATCCGTTAGGGTTTGTTATAATCGACTCTCAGCTCTTTGGAATGAACTCGAGATGGTAGAGGAAAAATTGGACGCACCAGACTTCGTATTAAAACAACACCAAGCGATCCGAGAAAGGCAAAAAGCAACTAGGTTTTTGCTCATCCTCAACAACGACTACTTCGCCTTCAGAACGTAAATTTTGGCGATGGATCCACCACCACTACTCGGGCGCATATATCAACCTGTTGTCCAGAAGGAGAGTCAGCGACTTGGCGCCCAAGGTTACGGCAAAGATGGTCTCATCCTTGCAGCGCATGGAGCAGGGAGATAGAAGGAATCGAGAAAGAGACAGAAATCTCTAGAGGCGGAGGAGAGGAGAGGAAACCCTAGGGTTATTGAGCAATCAGGTCGTGGACTTTATTTCCACAGCCTTGATCGTGGGCTGTTATTTGTAGGAGAAAGCCCAATTCATGGGCTTGCTGGAGAGAGCCCACCGCGTGGGTCACGCACCTCGGCCCAGACTGATGGGCCACGATCCGTTGCATGCGGACGAATTTCGGACGACCTACATTATATCTCAGCTGTGGATGGATCTACCAACCGATGGATGGTAATGGAAGGCCCAAATCTAAAGGGAAACTATATTGTGATTTTTGCAGGCGTCCACATCATACCAGAGATACGTGCTGGAAATTACATGGCAAGCCAAATGAGAAAGGAAAAAAGGCTCACATGCACCAAGTGAACAGTATCAATCCGCCCATATCCTATGAGCAATACCAACAATTTCTCAAGGCTTTGTAGAAAGTGGATGTTGATGAGAGGGGAGCTAGTTTCTCAAGTACATCTTACTATCTCTCGAACTCAATTTCGAATAGTGCACGGATTATAGATTTAGGGCTAGTGATCACATAATTTGCGATAGATTCTATTCTAGAACCCTTGGAAAATCCAACTCACCAAAATCTATGCAACTCCCAAATGGAAATATGACTCTTGTGACCAAGGTGGGCACAGTGAACCTCAGTCCACATATCATTTTAAAAAACATTATGTTTGTTCCCCAATTTCAATTCAATCTCATTTCCGTCTAAGGCATGTGTAGACAATTCTTGTCATGTCATATTTCATGATAACACATGTCTCTTTCAGGACCTTTCGACTAGGAAGTTAATGGGAATGGGTTATGAATCAGAGGGACTCTATATTTGGAATGGATCTCCAAATAGTCTAGAAGCTTCTTCATTTCATTCATGTAATGCAAGTTCTAGTAATAAAAATTCTCTTTTCCATCAAAGACTTGGTCACAGTAGTTCTATTCCTGACCATCATTGTTCTGTTTGTCCTCTTTTGAAACAATCTAGACTCCCTTCTCCATCTGGTACTTCTCGTGCTGCTAGTTGCTTTATTCTTATTTACATGGATGTTTGGGGTCGCTATCATACCTCACATCATGATGGATCTCATTTTTTCCTCACTATAGTCGATGATTATTCACATGCCACTTGGATTTTCCTCATGCAGTCTAAAAGTCAAGTGTTTATGCATTTGCAAAAATTCATTTCCCTGATGAAAAATCAATTTGGGACAATTGTTCAAAAAATTTGAACAGACAATGGGAAGGAGTTTTTCAGTCATAATTGTCAAAATTTATTTTCTTCTCTTGGGATAGTACATGAAAGTACATGTATCTATACAACCCCAACAAAATGGGGTTGTCGAGAGAAAACATCGTCATATCCTAGAAGTGCTCGTGCTCTTAGATTCCAGGCTTCTATTCCTGAACATTTCTCGGGTGAATGTGTGATCACAGCCATGTATCTAATTAATCACATGCCAAGTAGAGTTCTTGATGGTAAGAGTCCTTTAGAACTGCTTTTCCATAAGAAACCTTCTTTGGATCATATACGTGTTTTTGGCTACCTCTGTTATGCTACTACTGTGGGTCCTAAGAACAAGATGGATCCACATGCTCGCAAGTGCATCTTCATGGGTTATCCTACACTACAAAAAGGATACATGGTCTATGATCCAACCACTGGAGAATTTCTTATCAGCAGGGATGTCATCTTCCACGAAGATCAATTTCCTTTTCATATTGAGATCTCTTCTGAAGCACCCTCATCGCATTTATCAATTTCTCCTATCTCCAGATGACGATCCTTCTACCCAACCAGTCATTATCATGCAGCTGGTACCAGTTATCGCTTCACCTATCATGACCTTCGATCCATCTATTCCAATTCATGACGTACATGACGACGTCACCGATTCAGCCATGGATCCTACAGACGCTCCCTCTGAGGACGCCCTTGTGGCTTTCCCCCCATCTGAGCTTTCTCCTGTGGATTCTCCTCCAGTTGAACCACGACGCTCTGGTCGTCTTACTCGACCTCCGACTTGGACCAAAGGCTACATATGTTCTTCTCGCGGATCATCAGGTACTCCTCATCCGATCGCTTCTTATGTTTCTTTTGATCGTCTTTCTCCGGCACATAGATGTTGTGTTAGTAATATCTCTGAGGAGCAAGAACCGTCTAGCTTTTATGAAGCGATTTGTGATCCACATTGGCAAAACGCAATGGCAAATGAACTTAATGCCTTAATCTCTAATCATACTTGGGATGTCGTGCCTCTGTCACCCCATCGCAAAGCAGTCGGATGCAAGTGGGTTTACAAAATTAAACATAAAGCAGATGGATCTGTGAAGCGATTCAAGGCACGACTCGTGGCTAAAGGATTTACTCAGCGCGAGGGTTTCTATTATCATGAAACATTCTCTCCTGTGGCAAAAAATGTGACTGTTCGCTCATTCTTAGTCGTTGCAGCTTATCGTAATTGGAATCTTCATCAGATGGATGTCCACAATGCCTTTCTTCATGGTGACCTTCATGAAGAAACTTATATGGCACTTCCACGGGGTTTACGGCGACCGGGGGAGATGGGCGTATGTCATCTCCGTAAATCCCTTTATGGCCTTAAACAAGCATCTCGACAATGGAATGCAAAATTCACCAATGCTCTTACAGCCACTGGTTTCAAGCAATCCAAACGTGATTATGCTCTATTCACATGGGCAAGAGGTACATCGCGTATTTATTTGTTGATTTATGTGGATGACATACTCATCATGGGCAATGACAAAAATGCAGTTGACGAATTGAAGTCTTATCTTCATTCGACATTCCATACTAAAGATCTAGGCGCACCTAAATACTTTCTTGGAATAGAGATAGCCCGTTCCAACTTGGGAATTTCCCTCAGTCAACGGAAATTCATCTTGGAAATTATCTCAGAAGCAGGATTATCAGGTTGCAAACCTACAGTCATCCCAATCGAGCAGAATCTCAGTCTCACTTCAGTAGAGCATGATGGAGGACCATCTTCAGAAGACCCACTACTTGAGGACCCTTCCAGTTATCATAGGCTAGTAGGTAAGTTGATCTATCTTACCATGACTAGACTAGATATTTGCTTTGCTGTACAAACACTTAGCCAGTTCATGCATCAGCCTAAGCATTCTCACATGAATGCCGCCTTGAAAGTAGTCAAATACTTAAAACAGTGCCCAGGATTGGGAATTCTTCTATCTAAGGAATGCAATATGGAGATGAAGGCTTAATGTGATTCTGATTGGGCTACATACCCAATGGGTCGAAGATCTGTGACTGGATTTTGCATTAAGCTGGGAGACTCACTTTTATCTTGGAAGACCAAGAAACAAGGAACGGTCTCCCTATCTTTAGCTAAGGCAGAATACAGGGCAATGGCTAAGACCACGTGTGAGATAATTTGGTTGCGAGGGCTTCCATCAGATCTTGGTATAAAAATCAAGGGACCTACTATCTAGTTTTGTGACAATGAAGTAGCTTTCAAACTTGCAGCAAACCCCGTTCTTCATGAGAGAACAAAACACATTGTAGTGGATTGTCATTTTACTTGCGAGAAGGTTCAGGAAGGAATTATCAAGACAAAAGGAATAAGCACCTTGGAACAGCCAGCCGATATTTTCACAAAAGCCTTATGCTCAAGGCAACACACATATCTTCTAAGCAAGATAAATGTCTTGGACATATACAAGCCATTAGCTTGAGGGGGAGTGTTGATAGAAGATATGCAATTCTCTTTTATTAAGCAACCTAGGATTAGATTTGATTGTAAATACCAATTCTTTCCTTTATTCTTTATTTCCTTTTCTACATATTTTCTGTAATATAAGAATAGGAGCTACAAGTGTGCAAGAGATATAGAGAAATAATACAACTACATTATTTCCTTCTAGCTTGAGTTCTTCTGGTTCTTCATATTCTTTCATTTGCCTAGCTACCACTAATCTATTAGTCAACTCCTTGACATTTGGACTAAAGATTTTCTCTCCAAACTTTGAAAATAAATAATGGTCGTTTAAGTCTAAGAATTTTATGGGGTTGAAGAATGTGAAGATTGTAGCAGGTGGCTTCATAGCTACTTTTTTTCTAAAGGAAATCGAAGAAATAATCTTATGCCGATTATTTCGAATACTTCCATAGAGGTTTTCAAGTATTTCGAACTTTAGAAAAAAAATTACGAGTTCACAATAATTTATGGGCCGTTGAAGTGTCAACAATGTAAGTTTCCAACTACCATTCCCGTCCAAATCGAATTGACAAAATAGTGTTAAGAAAGGGAATGGGGCTCTTGTTTTCATTCCAATCGCAACATTGCTGACAAAATCAGGTTCTAAAGTTTGAATTAGGAAAATTAATAGTAAAATATTAAAATAGAAGACGTTATCCCCCTCCCCTCTTTCTGGATCATTGCAAATGTCTATGATACTTACGGACTTGGAGAATTCTAGCCTTTTGTTTTTTTGGGTCAAAGATTATTCTAGCTTCGCAAGCATCATCGTGAAAGTTATTGAATCGGCAATAAACCTAGGGTCTATTTAATAACGTTTTTATTTCTTTTCTTTATGAAAATAGAAAGAAAAAAACATAAATCCGTTTGTATATGTTGATTGATTTCTCCATTCCTTGAAATAAAAAAGGAACTATGAAATATATTTGGAACTTAAATCAGAATTAAAAAAAATTACTTCTTTGTCCATGAAATAATTTCCTGAAATAATTCTTTTTTTGCCTTTTTCTTTTTTTCTTTTTGTCTCTCTAACAGATCATCGTGAAAGCAAATTGAAAGCAAACCAAGCAACAAAGGTTTTGTGATAAAAGACCAAGAGGATGAGGGAAATTTTCTGTGTATTGATTCAAACTATAATTACATTTATTTATATTACAATGTAACTGTCTAATAAAGGAAAGAAGTAAAATGTAAAGTATCTACATTCCTAACCAAGCTATACATATGAATGGAAAGTAGATATTATGCAAATCTTCACGCATATCTTTCAACACTCCCCCTCAAGCTGATGGCTTGTATATATCCAAGACATTCAGTTTGCTTAATAAATATGCGTGTTGTCTTTGACATAATGCTTTGGTAAAAACATCTGCTGGCTGATCCAATGTGTTGATCCCACATGTTCTGATTATGCCTTCCTGAATCTTCTCACGAGGAAAGTGGCAATCAATCTCAATGTGTTTCGTTCTTTCATGGAAAACAGGATTCTTCGCAAGCTTACGTGCTGCATCATTATCACAAAAGAGAGTTGTCGGACCTTTAATTCGTACACCAAGGTTTGATAAAAGTCCACGCATCCAAACTATTTGGCAAGTAGTTTTTGTCATTGCAAGATACTCTGCTTCAGCTGACGATAAAGACACTATCGCTTGCTTCTTGGTTTTCCAAGAGAGTAAGGAATTTCCTAATTTGATGCAGTATCCAGTTATTAACCGTCGAGTAAAAGGACATGTTCCCCAATCAGCATCACAATAAGCTGTCAGCTCCATATTGTAAACCTTTGGAAGAAAAATTCCCAATCCTGGACAACCCTTCAAATACTTCACCACTTTCAATGCAGCATGCATATGTGACTGTTTGGGCTGATGCATGAATTGACTTAATATCTGTACAGCAAAACAGATATCTGGCCTAGTCATGGTAAGATAAATCAACTTACCTACTAGTCGCTGGTAACTAGCAGGATCTTCAAGCAATGTATCATCTATCGGCGAAGCGAACTTCGCATCATATTCTGCTATTATTAGCATGAGATTTTGTTCAATCGGTATGACTACCGGTTTGCATCCTAATAATCCTACTTCCGATATTATCTCTAAGATGAACTTCCTTGGACTAAGTGAAAGTCCCAATTCAGAACAAGCAATTTCTATGCCAAGAAAGTATTTAGGGGCTCCCAAATCTTTGATATGGAAAGTAGAATGCAAGTATATCTTCAAGTCACTGATAATAGACATATCGTTTCCCATGATGAGTATGTCATCCACATAAATTATGAAATAAATTTGTGACATACCTTTCTTCGAGACAAACAAGGCATAGTCATGCTTGGATTGTGTGAAGCCTGCATTAATAAGAGCGGCTGTAAACTTTGCATTCCATTATCGTGATGCCCGTTTGAGCCCATGAAGGGATTTGCGGAGATGACATACTTTAGACTCCCCCTATCTCCGTAAACCCGGAGGAAGCTCCATATAGATCTCCTCATCAAGATCACCATGGAGAAAGCCATTACTAATGTCCATCTGATGCAAATTCCAGTTACGACAAGCAAAAATGGACAGAAAAGATCGATTACATCTTTTGCGACTGGAGAAAAAGTCTCATGATAGTCGAATCCCTTGCGCTGGGTGAAGCCCTTGGCCACCAATCTGGCCTTATATCTCTCCATAGACCCATCAGCCTTGTGTTTAATTTTATACACCCATTTGCAACCTAGGGCCTTGCGATGTGGTGGAAGAGGTACAATGTCCCAAGTATGATTATCCATCAAGGCGGTAAGTTCAGCAGCCATAGCTTGCTACCAACGAGGATCCTTAACGTCCCAAAGTCTTGACGATTGTAGGATCCATTCTCTTAAAAGATCAAATTTCATTTTCAAACGAGGATTTCCCGCCAGAAGGCCGTTGCCACACCAAGGCTCTACACATTTCAACGAAGTGTCGGGACAAAATCGTGGCGAGGGTATTGATCGATAACGGGTCCGCTTTAAACATATGTCCCCTGGCTACCCTCAATAGATTAGGGGTAGGGGTGGAGAAGATTAGAACCGCGACGACGACGGTACGTGCTTTTGATGGGATGAGAAAAGAAGTAGTAGGAGAGATTGAACTAGAACTCTTTGTTGGCCCTGCACCATTTGCTGTTGTATTCCAAGTGTTAGACATACCAAGTGCCTTCAACTTCCTGTTGGGAAGGCCATGGATCCACAGTGCAGGCGCCGTCCCGTCGAGCTTACACCAAAAGGTGAGATTTGTTGTTGATGGCAGGCTCATAACAGTGCATGGCGAGGCAGATTTCAAAATCTACCAAGACACCGCGGTTCCCTACGTCGAGCCGGACTCCAAAGAAGAATCAAGCTACCACGCCTTCGAGCTTGTCTCCATGATCCATATTCCCGTGGGGTCAACTATTCAGCCCCCTAGAGTATCCAGACCATCCCTAATGTCTGGGAGAGTTTTGCTCGCGCACGGTCACATTCCTGGTGAGGGTTTGGGCCTACATAGACAAGGCATACGAGAACCCATTAAGGCGGGCAAGAACCATAAGAGGGCAGGTTTGGGTTACAAAAAGGATCAAGAGGACCTCCTCAACAATGTTGGCCGTGAAGTGCGTGGGGCTCGCGGACGCCGAGGAAATTGCCAGGGGCGTGTAAACCGAGGTGCCCGTGGAGGTCGAAGGGTCGGACGAGGAAATCAAGGAGGCCGAGATGGGGGCGAGTTAGCAACAAAGAAGCAACAGGATGTCAAGACCTTTTCCCTGAACTACTGAAGGAATTATTCGTCAAAGCCAATCACTTACTACAAGATGAAGACGAAGCTGTTGACGGGGTGGCCGACCTATTTAATGAGGGGCTCATCTGTGCCACATTAACGGGTGAAGCTGGCCCATCTGGAGATGCGACGGATTCCTTAGAGTAGGGTCGTTCCTTCCTTTTTTGGGTTTCCGTTTTTGTTTTTTTGCAAGAATAGACACTAACTAAACTAGTGCGGTGAAGGAATTTCCGAGACTAGTATTGGTTTGGAGCAAGAGTTTGGATGTAATAGTGCTTGTAGTCTGATGTTGTTATCTTATAAGAATATTTACATATTTTAAAGGCTCGTGGAAGTACCTCAAACTAGTCCCATGATGAACAAACATATTCCCCGAGGGTTTGGGCTTCCACGCATTCTTCTCTTTTCAAAAAATTGAGAGGATTGAAAGTATTTTATTGAATGTCAAATGTGAAAATATTTTGAAAAAACTCATGCATCACTCATCATCACTTCATGCTAATTAATTACATTGCGTCTCAGGCACGACTTTGTGCATACCCTCAATAAGGTTGTGCATGACTCTAGGCCTCCCGAAGAAGATCCCTTAGATTCCGATAGCGAAGAACATGACCAAGTAGGGATCGAACACGAGTGGAGTATCCATGAAGAAGCGAAGCCGTTGACAATAGAGACAGCTATTACCGTGAATCTCGGAGGCCTAAAAAATGTGAAGGAGGTAAAAATTGGGGCCAGTTTGCGCGGGTTGGAAATGGAAGTAATGGTCAACCTGTTGAAAGAATATCAGGATGTATTCGCATGGACTTATGCTGACATGCCGGGGCTAGATCCAAATATCGTAGAGCATGCCTTGCCTACAGATCCGACTATCCCACCACGGAAGCAAAAACTTAGAATGACAAGGCCTGAATTGTCCAAGAAAATTGAAGAATAAGTCATGAAGTTGTTAGATGTAGGGTTAATTGAGGTCTCACCTTATCCCGATTGGATTGCAAACATCATCCCCGTGATGAAGATGGATGGACGAGTCAGAGTATGCGTGGACTATCGTGACCTAAATCGGGCCAGCTTGAAAGACGACTTCCCACTTCCCCACATTGACGTCTTAGTCGACAGTATGGAAGGGTTCGATCTTTTCTCATTTATGGACGAATTCTCAGGGTACAACCAAATCCGAATGAAAGAGGAAGACAAGAGCAAGACTTCATTTATAACCCCGTGGGGGACGTTCTGTTACAAGGTAATGCCGTTCGGATTGAGGAATACTGGGGCAACGTATCAAAGGGCCATGGTTGCGCTATTCCATGACATGATGCACAAAGAAATTGAGGTGTACGTGGATGACATGATAGCAAAGTCAAGACCGGGCGAAGACCACGTCGCAATTTTAAGGAAGTTGTTCAATCGCCTCCGAGAATTCAAATTTCGTCTTAATCCAGCGAAATGTGTATTCGGTGCGAAGTCCGGTAAGCTTCTAGGATTCGTAGTGAGCAACAAGGGGATCGAGATTGACCAGTCAAAGGTTAAAGCCATTTGTGAATTGAAGCCTCCCGCCACAGTTAAAGAAGTGCAGAGTTTACTAGGAAGACTGAATTACGTGGCAAGGTTTATATCCAACCTGTCCGAAACGGCCAAACCATTTTTCAAGCTCCTGAAGAAGGAGGCAAGGATCGAGTGGGGAGATGAGTGTCGAGAGGCTTTCGAGCAGATAAAATAATATCTTACCCACTCGCCGGTGTTAGTTCCTTCGATCCCGGGGTTTCCTTTGGTCCTGTACTTGACTATTCACAGGGAGTCACTCGGGGGCATGCTGGCTCAGAAAAGTCCCGAAGACGGAAGGGAACGTGCAATATACTACCTCAGCAAAAAGTTTGCCGCCCCGAAATCGAAATATTCAGAAGTGGAGAAGACATGCGCGGCTTTAATTTGGTTACTGCGTAGGTTACGTCAATACACTCTTCACCACCAGATCTTGCTCGTAGCGGAAAATGTTCCCATCAGGTACCTAATAGAAAAGCCGGCGTTGGTAGGGAGACTCGCTAAATGGCAAGTCTTGATCTCTGAATTCAACGTGCAAAGTTTCACCCAGAAATCTGTTAAGGGAAGAGCCATAGCCGACATGCTAGCTGAAGCACCCCAAGAGGTACAAAACTCCGATGAAAGCAGTGACATGGAGGAACAGGTCCTCTCGATAGAGGACGGCAAATGGACTATGTATTTCGACGGTGCCGTCAACTTGTCTGGATCTAGCATCGGGGCCGTGCTTATCTCCCCAAAGGATCAACACCACCCCATTTCTTCCAAATTGGTATTTCCTTGCACTAACAACATCGCAGAATATGAAGCTCGCATCCTGGGGCTCTAAGCCGCCATAGACATGAAAATTCGGAGGCTGCAGGTTTATCGGCTTTAATCATCCTACAAACCGAAGGTGAATGGCGTACTAGGGATTCGAAGTTAATCCCGTACCATAAGTTTCTTGAAGAGTTGGTGAAGGAATTCGAAGAGATATCATTCGCTTACTTACCCAGATCACAAAATTAGTTCGCTGATGCCTTAGCCACGTTGGCATCGATTCTACATGTAACTAACGGCTTAGACATCAGACTTTTGAGAATTGAGATCCTGAATGGCCCGGCCTACTGCATGACGGTGGAGGAAGAACCCGATGGCAAGCCATGGTACCACGACATCTTGAATTACCTCCAAAAAGGGGAATTTCCGCCAGGGAGCGAGTCGTACGACCGAAAGTATTTGGTGAAACTGGCGAATAAGTTCTTTATTGATGGCGACGTGCTTTACAAGAGGACAGTTGATTCGATTTTGTTGAGGTGCGTTAGCACTAAGGAGACCAACCTCCTCATGAAGGAAATGCATGAGGGAGAATGCGGTCTTCACATGAATGGACGTCTGCTAGCCAAGAAGGTCATGAGGCTTGGTTATTTTTGGCTTACCATCGAGACCGATTGTGTACGACATGGCATTCTTGTTACCAGTGCCAAATCTATGCAGATAGGATTAATGCCCCGCCAAATGAACTCCATCAGAAGGCCGAAGCCTGGCCATTCTCTATGTGGGGGATCGACATCATTGGGCCGATCAACCCGAAGGCGTCTAATGGCCATCGTTTCATCTTGTTGGCAATTGACTATTTCACAAAGTGGATCGAAGCCAACTCTTATGCCAATGTCACCGCAAAGGTAGTATCCAGATTTATTCGGCGTGATATACTTGCCTGTTACGGGATCCCTGAGGCAATCATCATGGACAATGGTATGAACCTGAACAATAAGATCGTGGACGACCTACTTGGCAAATTCAGGGTTCATCACTTGAATTCATCTCCTTATCGACCACAAATGAATGGGGCAGTGCAGGCAGCAAACAAGAACCTGAAGAAGAACCTATCTAAAACAGCGGAGAACTATCGCGACTGGCACGAGAGGCTCCCGTATGCGTTGATGGCATATCGCACATCAATTCGTACCTCGACAGGGGCGATGCCTTTCTCATTGGTTTATGGCATGGAAGCAATTTTGCCTGTTGAACTAGAAGTACCTTCGTTAAGAATCCTCTCACATGCAGATCTTCCTGAGGCTGAATGGGCTCGACAGAGGCATGAGCAATTAAACATGATTGACGAAAGGAGGCTACAAGCCATATGCCATGGCCAGTGTTATCAGAAGCGAGTAGCAAAGTCTTTCCAACGAAAGGTCCGTCCTAGGCTATTCGAGGTCAATGATCTAGTCTTGAAGAAGACTTCATTCGTCTTGCCAGACCCTCGAGGGAAGTTTACTCCAAACTACGAGGGACCCTATTGAGAAAATCTTCCCTGGGAATGCTTTAATTTTGGCCGAAATGGATGGTCGCGAACTGTCGAAACCTGTAAATGCAGACGCCGTTAAGAAATATTTCCCTTGAATGAAAATTGGCCGTAGAGCCATTTCCTCCGCGATTCAGAGCATTTAGATTTCGAGCACACATACATAGCATGCATGCATTTTCATATTGAGCAAGCCACTGGTTTAGATTTAGCTTGCAACAAGGCCAGGGCAATAAGCCTCTGAGCAAATCATTGTCGCTTGCCCTACATAGGAGAAGCGTCGCCACATCCACATCAAGCTCAAGGGTAACACCGTGTCATTTCCAATCCCCCGCTGCCGCTAAAATCGTTCACTAACGCAATGTTTCTATTACATCGCAGGGCTGGCCGACAACCGTTGAGGAGTCAGGTGAGTATCCTTTTCTCTAAAATTGTTTTTAGACGAGTAGAAGTGGAGAGCATTTGAATCACAAAAATAATTGCGTATCTTCACAAGTTTGCCGTTATAAAAGTGTGGAGCGAATTAATTTTTTTTTAAAAAATTTGGACGATATTCTTTAATTGTCAATCAATGTTGTGATGCATGCATCTCGCATCAAAATCCCAATGTAGGAAAATTTGACAAGTGGTTTTGAATATATAAATGAGCATTCATTATGTTGGATTGGAGTTCTTAAGATGACGAAAGGCAACCCTCGCCCAAACACGTCCCTCATACACTATAAGGGTTGAGAAAAAAAATGAAGTGAAAGTGAGGGAAACCTTGTCGTAAGGCGAAAGATTTATTCGCGGTGAATACACGGATTAGAATAACGAAAGGTTTTTCCTTTCCTTACCCCATACACTACATACCCCTTTACTAGCCAATTTGAACCAAAAAAAGAAGGAGAATTCTTTCAGTACCCCTGTCGAGAACCACCCCACACCAGGGCAAATTTTGGAAGTTATAGTTGAATAATTATTTGTTGAAAAGATTTAAAAAGATCTCATTACGTCCACTTGCATAAATTTTTCGTGGTAGCTTCAGGTGGATTCTCATGGAAGCTCAAAAACATCCCAAGGTGAAGAAGAGCATTCATTTCTTCATCCAAACACTTATATCCATTGCTTAACCAACTTGAGCCTCAGAATTTCCCTTTCAGAATTACCTCCCTATATCAGGGCATGGCACATGATTTACCAAAAATGGTAATATCTGGATTTGTCTCGAGAGTCTTGAGAACCCAAAGAAGAAAGCAAAAATGATGGGGCATGAAAAAACAGTGTGCCTGGTAAAAGTAAGGCCAATGTCCCTGAAGAATGCATCCAAAGCAAAAATGCTTGCAAAATGTGCAAAAAAAAAAGCCAAAAAAACTAGCATGCTCGTAGAAGATGCTATCATGCAAAACAAAAAGGGTGAGCAAAGCTCTTGTGCTTAAAAGAATGGCTAGTTGAAGGACTCTCGAGGCAAGTTGAAGTCAGAAGTCAGGAGTAAAAAAAAATAATAAATAAAAATAAAGAATTAAATGAGTTGGTAAGGGTGCCTTGGTAATCATCAACTTCCTTTTAAGCCCTTTTGAAATTATACATAAGCCTTTCAAGCCTTCCCTTGAACCAACATTACAACCTTTCTCCCGAAGCCTCTTCTGATTGGGATGTTTTCGAGTGGATATGAAGATTTCGCAAAAGAAGCTACTGCTCAAAGGAGTGGAGGCAATCTTCTCTTATCTCATCTTCGAGGTTCTTGACTTGTAAACTCGACGGAGACATAGTGAATATTCTTTCTTGGCCTCAAAATGAATACCTTTTGTATAAGCCCATGACCTTGCCCATAATACGGTCCTTACGAAGACCTTTCTGATTGATCAAAGTGTATTCACTGCGAATGTTTCCAGAAGTTTTTGACATAGGTTGTGTGAGTTATTTCCACTCCAAAGATATCCTACATCAACGGATGGGATCAAAAGCTTTTTTTACAGATTGTGAGAAGACCTTTCTGATTAAAGTGCTACATCCCAGCATTTTTAACTAGCTCCTTTGAATGAGTCAATATCACTTTGTTTGAAAAATCCACTCCAAAAGGATTTTGAGTATTTGATGACGGTTACCGTAAATTGATTGACAATTGCGAGGACATCCTTCAACATCTCCATGTTAGTTGTACTTTCGCTCGATCTGCATAGGTAGCCGCAAAATGTCGGCATCTAGTAAAGCTTGGCAACGCCAAGTGCTTCAGGGGCACCCTTCTTACAATACTATGAGTTAATAACGATGCCTGGTTACGCCAAGCACTTTAGGCATGTTGTTTGGATTTGTGACTTTACAGGTGATGGTTAGTGATGTCAAGTGCTCCAAGTGCACTTCCTCAAACAAATGAACCATCTAGCAATATCGGATGATGTCTGGCGCCGGTGCGTCGACAAACTTGCATCAGTCCCCTTATATAGAACGGCAAGCTTTTGTAGCCCGGAGTCCCCTTACATCGACACGGCGAGCTTTTGTAGCCCGGAGTCTCCCTTATATAGACACGGCTTTTGTAGCCCAGAGTCCCCCTTATATAGACACGGCGAGCTTTTGTAGCCCGGAGTCCCCTTACATCAACACGGTGAGCTTTTGTAACCTGGAGTCCCCCTTATACAGACACGGCGAGCTTTTGTAGCCCGGAGTCCCTTTATATAGACATGGCGAGCTTTTGTAGCCCGGAGTCTCCCTTACATCGACACGGCGAGCTTTTGTAGCCCAGAGTTCCTTACATTAACATGGCGAGCTTTTGTAGCCCGTAGTCCCTTTATATAGACACGGTGAACTTTTGTAGCCCAGAGTCCCCTTACATCGACACGGCGAGCTTTTGTAGCTCGGGGTCCCTTACATCGACACGGCGGGTTTTCGCAGCTCGAAGTCCTCCCATCAATGCGGTGAGATCTTGTTACCCGTGCTGAAACTTCTGAAATCCGTTGAAACCCGTTTCCATCACAGTAAGACTCGAAGCCTTCAAAACCTGTCCCTACCGCAGTTTCCCTTCATCTAGTTGAGACTTGTTCCTACGTAATGATACAGGGGAGGATTCCTGCCTTAATAAAAGAGACATAAATGAGCTAGAATTCGACCAAAATATTTGTTACCGTCTTTTGCTGGCAAAACTTAGGCATTTTTATCTTTGAATGAAACCTCTTCGAGCTCCCCTTCAAAAAGGGGCAGCTGTTGACACCTATTTTTGCCGATCCGGCGCGTTTTCAACCTGGTTTTGGTTTGAGCAAAGAGATTAGAAATTTTGTTCGAAAAATAGAAGAAATGAAAATATTAAAAAATGTACGGATGCTCATCACATTGGAAATTTTATCTTTTGTCCGAAGGAGTAAATAGATTAAATGTTTCAGTGTATTAGATGATTAAAAAAGGAGAATAAAGAAAAGGATATAAAAAATGGAGGAAGCTTTAGATCGGGCCGTCTGGGCCCAGTCCTCACGAAGCCTACACGACTCCCCTTTTCTCTCTTTGGGCCGAGCCTACAAGCCCGCGAGACTTCCCATCTCTCGGCCCGCTCCCCTCCTTTCCTCTTCCCCACGCCTTCCAGACACTTCTGTCATCCACTCGCTCGGGAGATGAGCGAACCTGCACCTAGGGTTTTTGCAGGGATAGGCCAGCGACTAACAGACGCCAAAGGGTTCGGCGGAGCAGAGCTGAAGGGACGGGAGCGGGCAGATGAGAGGGGTTCGGCGAAGCAGGTCTAGGAGACAGAGAGGGGCGTTTAAAGGAAGAGGAAGGGGGCAGAGAAAGAGGATCGACGCTCCCCCCTCGAAGAACCGGTAGACAAAGCCTGTGGATCTTCCTCCCCCGCGAGCTAGTAGCCGACGTCGACCACTCTCAGCATTAGCATCCTCCGCCCTCACGCTAGGTAGGTCATCTAAACCCGTCCGAAGATCACCCGGGGACCGCGGTTAAGGTTTGTCTCGGGATCATCGAACGGCTTGACCCGAGTCGGCTCGGGTGCGCCCACCGATTCCACGACCCCCTTTTTGAACTAAGCAGGGTATTTGAAGCTTGTCTAGTTTTAGGAGAAATCGACTCACTTTACCTTGCATTCCTTTTCCTCTTTGTTGACTGTCCGATTATTTGGGGTCGCGGTTTTGTTTTTGGTTGTAACTTGTTTTCTGCACTATGTTGTGGTTGAGTTTGTCCTTGTAGGTCGGGTATCAATCCATCCTCCCTCAGCCCTAAGTTTTTTTTTCTTTCCCTCCCCCCCGCGCACCAAATGTTTGCTATAATGTGCGCCTCAGCCATTGCTGCATTCCCTCTGTTCCCTTTAGTTTATCTGTGTGGTGGTTGTTTTCTTGTTCGTTCGGCCTGGTCTGATTGGTTTTGTCGTGCGTACTCATTTTCTGCGTGACGGAGGTAGGAGTCGATGTCGCTGGTTGTGGTCGCGAGCGGCGGCGTTGGAACGCTGCTGGAGAAGCCCCATTCCGTCCCTTTCTATTGAGCGTTGAAGCCGTTGGGCCGCTCTCGGCCTTTTGAAGTTGGGCCGAGCTTGACGGGCCGTTCTCTCCTCTCTGTGCGCGTAAGTCGGGTTGGGTTGGAGCAGGGCCAGAGAAGCTGCACGCGTGAGGAGCGGGCTGGATTCGAACTGGGCTGGAACCAGCGTGGAAGAGGAATTTCGGGCTCCCTAAAATAAGATAAAAATCTGACTGGGCCCAAATTGAGCCCGGCCCGCGAACCCTTTTAAAAAAAGAAGAAGAAGAAGGAGATTAAAGGCGAACTGGGCCCATCTTCGGGCCCAGTCTTCATTTCTTTTAAAAGGAAAAAGAGGCTCGTTCGGGCCCAGCCCCTTTATATTATTTTAAATAAGAAAACATTTTGATATTTTAGATAAAAAAGGAAAAATATAATATAAGTTAATTTAAAAGGGTTTGTTTATTTCTTTTGTTTCTCGAACAAGCGGCCTGACTCGGTTTTCTCGTTTTTCCATTAAAAAATATATATTATAGTCATTCTAAAAATATATTATATAAGGAATATTTTAAATAGAAAATAAAATAAAAAATTAGTGATAATTAATCAATTTCCTTAAAATCGCAGAAAGTCACGATTGGGTTCGGAAGTGCCGGTTCCCCCAAAAAATTATTTTTCTAAACCTCAAAGTCATTTTTTTCGTTAATTAATTAAGAAACACTCCCCTATATATAAAATCAATCAAATTAGATACGTTTAGATTATCGTGTGTTTTCGCTCCTTAGCCTATGTATGTCTAATTTAACTTCCTAGGTTGGCGTTAGATGTATGATTAGGATCGCTCTGATTGGATGTTCATTCTAGAATTGAACGCTAATGTTAGATTATTTAAATGTATGCTATTAGAGCATTCGCATGGTAGTGATAATTGTAATTATAGTGCGTAAGCTAGATGGCGGTAGACCGATGTCCACTCCGGTTTTGCTCTTTGTAAGGATTTATCTTATACGCACTAAAATTATGCTAGCTTAAATGAATAATTAGATTCGTACAAGCTTAGTCTAATAAAATCTATTTAGACTCAGCCTTAATTTTATTAACGAATAATCGATCACATTTGAAACGACTTACTAGATCTAAGTCCACAATTAGTCTTAAGTAAACAGCTTCCGAGGGATCATGTCTCGAGACTTACAATGAGGCCATGTATTTCTTTTATTACCCGACGAGTTGCGGGTCTTATATTTTTCATCATTAGATAAATTGCCCTTATTTGTTTGAGTGTTTATTTAATGTATCGTGTTTTAATATTTTGATTGTTTATTTCTTGCATTGTCTTTCAACAAATTACGTGTTAATTTCGTTTCTAAATTAAGTTAGCCCTAGTTAAGAATTGCATGAAAATGATCTTATAAAAACCATTGCATGAACACCTAGTGAATTGGAATGACCTTTAGGGTTTTAAAAGAAAAGCATTAGTGCATGATCATCTTAGATTAAACAACTAACTAGTTAGGTACCAAAAGGGAGTTAATAGAAATGTTAGCGTAAACAAGTCCCCGAACTCTAGAATCTCTGGTCACGTAGGGATCAAGACAACGCTTCCGCGTCTCGATCGGTTTCTAGCCGACCCCAATAGGCTAGTGGCGACTCCTAGAAATATTTTAGGTTGTTAAACAACCTTAAAAATTGAAAACTTTTTTACGTCACGTGAGGTATGGACTAGGAAGAGTCCGAGCTTGAGATTGAGGAATCGAGAGCAGATACTTCCAAACCTATTTTTCTTCCCCCCTAAAGGGCGGAATTTTAGGTCGCGACAACCCTCGAGAACTCTACTAGACATGCAGTTAATAAGATAGGTAGCCGTGATCACACAATTGCCCCAAAAAGTCTTAGGAATATAGGCTTGGACTTTTAAAGCTCTTGCGACTTCGAGAATGTGTCCATGCTTTCTTTCGATAATTCCGTTTTGTTGAGGAGTATAAATGCAAGAATTCTCATGTAATATCCCAAGGGAAGAAAACAAAGTGTGGCACTCATGATTGAGAAATTCTTTCCCATTATCAGTTCGGATTTTTGTGACAGATTTTCCAAATTGTGTCTGGGACAAGATGATGAAATTTTTTACATGAGACAAAACTTGACTCTTTGATTGCATGAGAAAAACCCATGTGGCACAAGAGTAGTCGTCCACAATGGTAAGAAAGAACTGGGATCCATCATGATGTGGAGTATGATAGGGACCCCAAACATCTACATGAAGAAGACTCAAGGGGTATTTGGCACCACTGGTGTTGGATGGAAAAGGAAGTCGTGTTTGTTTCACTAAAGGACAAATCTCGCAATCATGGGGAAAAAATCACCATAAGTGCCAAAAGTTGTGTTCGGCGCACACTTCGGAGCCAAAAGTTCCAAATCGCTCATTTCAGTGCCAATTTCGGAAAAACCAGAACTCTTAAGTGCCAACTCCGATATACCAGTCGAAAATCCAACGTGGCCTATTGTTTATTAATTTTCAAGTCCAATGTGGCTTGCCGGAGGCACAATCAGCATATACACATCAAAACGACGTAGTATAGTCAACTTTCCCAAAAATAATAACCCTAAATTAAAAAATCAAAAAAGAGAAGAAAATAGAAAAAAAAATAGAAGGGGGAGGGCCGGCGAGGTTGTCGGCCACTGGCAGAGGGAGGCGAAGCACTCGCCGACGACTGGCTAGGGCGAGCCTGCCTCGCCCAAGCCTCGCCGGCTGCAGGCCAGGCCAGTAGCGGCCTCCCTCGCCCTTGTCGGCCTCGCTGCGAGGCAGGCGAGGCTAGTCTCGCCCCCGTCGGAATCGCCCAAGGTATGCGAGGCCTGCGCGAGGCTGGCCTCACCCAAATTTGGGCGAGGAGAGCCTCGCGCACGCCTCGCCGGCGAGGGTGACTCTGACGAGGGCGAGGTTGGCCTCGCCCAATGCCAACCTAGGCCGAGGCAGCCTCGCCCTTGCCGGCGAAGTCTGCGCGAGGCCAGCCCCGCCTAGATCTGGGCGAGGCCGGCCTCACTCTCGCCGGCCAAAGGGCGGCGAGCCCTAGTCGGCCGCCGGCGAGGGCTTCACCGCCTTCTGCTAGTGGCCGGCGAGCTCCGCAGGCCACCGGAGCTCGCCGACCAACTATTTTGTTTTTGAAAAAATAAAAAAGAAAATGAAATTCCTACATGGATTCTTATTTTGGCCAAACAATTACCACATCAGATAATATCAATAATTATAAAAGCCACGTCAATTTTTGGCCGGAATTCTCGCTGTTGCCACTTAAAAGTTTTGATTTTTTTGAAATTGGCACTGAAATGAGCGATTTGGAACTTTCGGCACCAAAGTGTGCGCCGTACACAACTTTTGGCACTTCTGGTGATCTTCTCCCCACAATCATGATAAGGAATTGAGGCACTATGACCGAGTCTTTGATGAAGAATTGAAACTTTGTTAGAAATATTCACATTACAAAGAGATTGTCCTTGAGTAGAATGAAAAACATTTGGAGACTTGATCCAAAAATATAGCCCTTGAGATGTTCCACCCAGCCACATCAGATTGCCAGTCGAAAGGGCCTGAAAGATGCATTTATCAGCATAAAATGTGACATGGAAAAAATTGTCTTGACAAGCTTTGGAGATTGAAATCAGATTGAACCGAAATTGAGGGACAAATAGGACATTTGTGAGAGTAATGTGAGGACTTAGTTGAACTGTCCCTATTTTTTATACAAAGGTTATATTCCCATTTGGAAGTTGCACAGATTTAAAGGAACCAGGACATTCAGATATGCTAGAGTAAAGACTATCATTGCAAATAATGTGATCACTAGCTCCTGAATCTATAACTCATGCAAAGTTCGAGAGACAGTAAGAAATACCTGAAGAACTAGCTCCTTTTTCATTGATGTCCATTTGTTTCAAAGCCCTCATCAGTTGTTGATATTGTTCATGAGAGATTAACTGATCGAATCCAGTAATTTGATGTGCCTGGGCTTCTCTATGTTTCTTCCCCTTCTCATTGAGCTTTCCATGTAATTTCCAGCAATTTTCCATGGTATGATGAGGTCGCCTGCAAAAAGAACAGTATAATTTTCCCTTGGACTTTCCTCCTCCATGTCCTATCCACGTAGCTGCACTATGACCGCCTGATGGGCTAGAATATTCGGGATTGTCCATATCAAGCAGCGAAGTGGGTTATGGGCCGTCTTCCCAATTTCCGGCCCAGGATGAGCCTCCGCTCTTTTGTTCGCTGGAGAAGAAGGGTGGGCCGTCTATCCGAGGCCCATAGTTCAGCTCGTGGCCATCTGCATGCAGTCTATCATGAGAGACAAAAACCCTAGGGTTTCTGATGTTTCTTTCATTCTGCCTCACTGCTTCCTCCTGCGGCCCGAATCGCTCTCCCATGGCTCTTCATTGCCCGGCTCTCTGTGCTGCGAGGATGAAGCCATCATTTTTCCCATGGCTCTGAGCTGCAAGCCTCTGGCTTTCTTCCTGTACCACGAGTTGATAAATCCAGCCAAGAGGTGGCGGAGGGTCCATGGTGAGTATTTGGGTTCTAAAGGACAGGTAATCTTCATTCAGAATTAAGAGAAATCGGGTAGCTTTTTGTCTCTCTCGAATCGCCTAGTACTGTTTCAATACATGATCCGGCGCGTCAAGTTTCTCCTCTACCAACTCTAGTTCATTCCAGAGCGATGCGAGTTTGTTATAACAAACCCTAATCGACGAGTTGCCCTGTTTGAGTTCTGAGAGTTGTTGCTCAATCGCAAAAATCTTAGCTCGATCGAGCTTTCCGTACATCTCGTTGATGTTGTCCCACATTTGCTTCGGGTCCTCCGTTGGGGGTAAACCCAAAGCGACTTCTTGGATGATCGTATTTCCAATCCAAGTTCTGACTAATCGGCTGCACTTGATCCAGAAATGTTGAAGGCGTTCGTCGCTCGGAAGTGGAACGGTTCCGTCAATGAAACCCTCCTTATCTTTTGTCCCGAGAGCTCTTCGCAATTCTGTAGCCCATCCAGTGTAGTTTTCTGGTCCGTTGAGGGTCTAGCTAATTAGCTGGAGCTTCGGTTCGTCGCTGGCGGTGATGAAAAGTGGTCTCCTAGCTCTAGTCGGCCTGTGATGATAGGGAAGGGATACGGCGCAGGACCGGGTCGAGGAACCGGGTAGTGATCCAGACCCATACCTGGGCTCCCCGATCCTGCCGCGTGACCTGGAACACGCAGCCCATCTTGCTAATTTGTGAGACCCGCGTCTGAGGCCTGTCCAATTGTATTGGACCCAGTGGTATAATACCACGGTGGGGGCCCATACATCCAGAAAGGAACATGAGCCGATCCCCATTGAGTTTGACCGAATTGAGCCAGAATAGGTCCAGTCTGACCCGCTTCAGAATGGGCTTGTGTCAATTGACTTGGATTGGGATTATCCAAAGTCGAATCCCTACTGCGTTCTTCTGTGTCTGGGGGCAAAACTTCCATTGATGGATTTGTAGTTGACTCCAATGCTTGATCTCACCCTGAAGTCGATTTGTTCTTGGTCATGGTAACGGTGGTAAGAGACGGTAAGTGTTTGAATGATTCAGTTTATTGGAATGTATGGAAAACCAATTCCTTGCCGGAGTATGTTGCTTGTTTTGCAGATCGATATTTCCACAACAACAAGAAGAGAAAAAAAAACTTCCAGCTGGCAATCAAGAAGGAATGGCGGAAGCGATACCAGAATCAAGCTTGCTCTGATACCATGAAAGCAAATTGAAAGCAAACCAAGCAACAAAGGTTTTGTGATAAAAGACGCAAGAGGATGAGGGAAATTTTCTGTGTATTGATTCAAATTATAATTACATGTATTTATATTACAATGTAACTGTATAATAAAGGAAAGAAATAAAATGTAAAGTATCTACGTTCCTAACCAAGCTATACATATGAATGGAAAGTAGATATTATGCAAATCTTCACACATATCTTTCAACACATCAAGCCTCCGCAAAGACCAACAACCGGCCTTGGGCAAGCCTCACCAACCTCAAGTGAGCCTCATCGAACCCCAATGAGGCTAGGGCTAGGCAAACTTGAACTCCCCAGCCCAAGTTTCTAATCAGAAAATTAGTTTCTACTAAACGAATTTCTATTATTTTTTCTATTCCTGAAATAATAATTACTAAACGTGTTCTTTTGTAGTGATTTGTCTGGTGAATAGTATTAAAAGAAACGTTACAATATACACCTTAGTCCTAAATTTTTGGGTTTTACACTTTTGCTTTAAATATTTGCGCCAAATTTCAACTTTCCTTCAGATTCATTTTTGTTAGAAATTACCGACCTGACGACTCAGTTTTTGCCGATCATCCTATATGATATAGCGCCACGTCGATAATTTTCAATAAAAATTAGTTAAGAGGATTAAATTTGAGTCGCTACACATATAAATTTGTAATTAAACTGATAAAAATATTTAAAATTGGATTGACATAGATGATTTTTTCATCACGATCTGTCCAGATCGAGTACACAAAGGGAAAACAACGTGTCAAAGAGCATCGGCGAGGGGAAAGACAGATGTAGGATATCATGTTTTGCCAACATTTTGATGGGATGGACGACATTTTCTCATGGTTCTTTCCCTGTCAAGATTCAAAGACCATGCGATGTTTTCTTTCCCTCGACGTTGGCAATATGTTCCATCAGAGGGACATCGCAGGGTGATGTCATTCATCACCCTAACTTTGATTTTTGTGACTTCACAGTAATCTGCTTACGATGGAAATATGAATAACAAGTTTTTCTCCTGAGGATTACCTCGAGTGACCCCATGAGACCCTAATTTCCAAAAGGGATTAGCCATAGTCGGAATACTATTTTTGAAAAAAAATCAATTTTCTTTTTCAGAAATCATGGTGACGAAAAATAATTGATTTATTAATAACACATTCTATGAATTGGAAAAAAATAAATCTAATTTTGGAGAAAATAAGTTTCTTTTTTCGTAAGAAGGATATCAATATATCTAAATCACCAAACGAATGAGAATAATCTTTTTTAAATCATTTCCATAAAAATATTTGTTCATATCATTAAGTTTCCCAGTGGAATATACAGATCCTAAGATTTATGACCATCTCATTTATTTTTTTTGGGCCTATGTGCTTGTCTCATTAATATCACGAGATCTATTCAAAAACAATTGTTTTAACGAGTTTCAATGCTGTTGATTAGCAATTTTTGAAAATCCTAACATAAATTTGGAATATGTACTTTAGTACACATAACTCAAAAATTAGTATCATATTTCATATGAGTCTTCTTCTTTTGAACAAAATAAAAAGCGGAAGCCCCTTCGGAATTGCAAGCATGGGATTTGTTGCTTTCTACATAAAAATATGCTCCCTTAAGTGCCGCCTAAGCATGTATTCCCAAATTCACCGTGAACTTTTGTTATGTTTCCTAAAATGTTCGCGTCCAGTTGTAGAATTAATGTCCATCTCCTCTATTTTCCAAGCTTCTGTTTTTCATAATGGCTTAAAAAGCATAAAGATTTAGGGTTATTAACACTTTGCCCGTATGGTCCTGAAGTGCTTTCCAAGCTTTCAAATAGATGCTTGCGTCAAACTTCCGATTAAAGGCATTGTTGGAGCAAATATGGAAAATCTCTTAGATGATATGGCTATTGGTGAGTCTGATGCATTTGAACCCTTGATATCGACGGATCTCCTAAAATTCATATTTTCTGTGGGTTGGGATGCATTAGGGACATATACATTCAAGAATGTCCCAAAAAATGTATACCTCATTGTTTTAATTTAAGGAAAAATTTCAAATAATGACCTAAATTGCTTTTATTTTCTTATATAAGAGCATGAATTGAACTTTACTTGAAAGAAGAATCTAAAGTATTATTTCAACTAAGGCACTAAAATAGACCTTACTTCAATTAAGGGCATGAAATAAAAATGTCAGTTTTAAACAAGAGTTTTGAACTTACCAACTGATTAAGGGCATTTTTGTCTTTAACTTTTTTTCCTTTTTCTTTTTTTCCAAAAAAGACAAAGTCAAAAAAGAAAAAAAACTAAAACTTTATAATGAAAAAAGTCAAGCAGGAGGGCTAGGACGCCTGTGGCCACCACCGAGCGTTGGCCGTAGGCGAAGGGTTGGGGGTAGCCCTCTCGCTTGGGTATTTTTATTTAATTTGTAAGTTTTAGTCTGTGTTTTTCTTTTCAGAATTTATCTTTTTTGTAGAAAAATAGAAAAAGGAAAATAAAATGAAAAATAAAATAAAATTTAAAGAATCCAGAGGATTGAAATGCCCTTGATTAGGTGGCGAGGTTACGCTCTTCTTTGATACTAAAATGACAACTTCAAGTCATTATTTGAGATAACGTACATTTCATATTATTATTTGAGAAAACGAGAATATTTAAGCTCTTATTTGGAATTTTTTCTTAATTTTATATAATTGTAAATGTGAACGATATATATGTACATATATAGATATATAATATGCATAAATAATTTGTAGTCTACCAATTAAATATAAGCGCACGCATCAAGAGGGCAAGGTCCATTGGAAAGAGAAGATGTGCATGGCACTAATCCAAGTCAACGACTTTAAATATTGGAATCAATAGCCAGCAGTCCAGGAAGACCCGTTCATTACACATTGTGCATTTATAATTTTATTTAATTATAAATGTGAACGATATATATGTATATATATAGATATATAATATGCATAAATAATTTGTAGTCTACCAATTAAAGATAAGCGCACGCATCAAGAGGGCAAGGTCCATTGGAAAGAGAAGATGTGCATGGCAGATGGCACTAATCCAAGTCAACGACTTTAAATATTGGAGTCAATAGCCAGCAGTCCAGGAAGACCCGTTCATTACACATTTTACATTTGGGAATTGTCCGTAAAGCATGTGCCCTTTGCCCTGCCTCTTCACTTGTCTATCTACATCTTTTGGTGCAGCAAGAATGCTTTCTCTTCATTAAATGTTGGGAAATGCCTACATACAAACCGACCATTCTTAACCGCGAAAAGTGTTGCTTGAACCCTTATGAACAAGCTTATCCGGCAGCCCAGAACATTGCCTATTAATTCTAGACGCAACCTAAAAAATAATGCCAAGAACATGTGAAGTACTCCTCTTCCTCCTCCTCCTCCCACCCCTACTACTACTACTACTACTACTACTACTACTACTAATAATAATAATAGGACAACCCTTACTTGGATTTTTTTTCAATAGGTTCTAAAAACGGATCAACTGTGCAATTTGGTATTTGGTATTAAATAGTTTGAAAATTCTAAATATTTCACGATATGTAAAAGTCAAAGAGATAATGTCCTAAAATTCAAGATAGTAAAAAACGAACCAATCATACCGTTCAAGATTTCATAAATGGGCCAATTCCACACCTCACTATTTGATATATCAATATTTTCGAAGTTTTCAATAATTTATTGACAACTCGTGACAAAGATGTATTGTAACCAAATGCAACAATGAATTTATTAATATTACGGTTACCTTAGAATATAGAGAGCCATCCATTTGTGTTATAAATGATTAATAAGTGTGAGTATTTTCAATCCTTACCCAAAAAAAAAGTGAGTATTTTCAATTACAACATGCGAATGTCTGATGATTGACTACATGATATCGATATTTTGTTTCAAAAAATGTTGGGCCAACATCCACCGTCTGACATTGATAGTCGACGCTTTATAAAATGTGATTTTTTTTTCATTTGCATTTTTTCTTAGTTTTATTGTAGATGGAGATATTGCGACATTTACCAAGACTCAAACGTTGTACTATGTGACTATATCCACATTATGAGCAGCCTTGACAAATCATTATGATAAAGTGAGAGTTTAAAAGAAGAAGAAGATACCGCAGAGTTGTTTACAAAGGAGAGAGGGGATGAAGATCGAGACTCAACAGAAGTGGTTAGCAAGGACAAGCGGTGGTTACTCATTTTTCATGGTCTGGAATTGTCTTATTCGTTGACGGAAAGAATAAAGCGACCCTGAAACTTCCAGGACCCAGTTCTTCTTGAAATAAAAATTGTGGTCAGCTCAGAAATGTCAGAAAAGGCACCATCGTGCTAGCAAGTCTCTCAATGTATGTGCTTTTTATGGAAAGATTAGCCTTGACCTAGGAAGACTCGTTCATTGGACATTCTGTATTCGGAATCGTTCAGAAAGCATGTGCTTTCCATCCAGCCTTTTTTTATTCTTTATCTACATCTTGTCGTGCAGCAAGAGGGCATCCTCTCTTCATTTTGGGAGAGAGGGGCGTGATCGGAGCAAGGCAGATGGAGCGATGCCCGGTTTCGTTTCAGGTCGCATCAGCCATGTTTTGTTCCCAAATTTGGCAAATGCTGCTGTTGAAAAATGAAATTTGGTAACCTTAGTACCAATACATTATGCTCATTTGGTGTCATCTAACAAATTATAGCTCTTTTCTAAGAAAAGATATCCATCAATGTTTGAAGAGAATAACTCAGTAATGTTATATCAGTATAAAAAGATTCGTCCCGCCCGGAATTGGTGTCATGCGGGGCTAGCGTGGAATAGATAAAACATTAAAGAAGTGAAGCGAAACGGATAGAGAAGCAACATTCAGACAAACAGAGAGAGAGAGAGAGAGAGAGAGAGAGAGAGAGTTAAGAAGAGGGGAAATACTTGTGTTGCGAGCCACTGGAAGGAGGAGGAAAGTATCGGCTTCTCAGGGAGGAATAAGGGCGAGAGAACCGTTCCCTTTTAGCAATTCTTTCTTTGTTAAAAATAAAGCAAGTGATAATTTCATTGAGCGGTCCACAGAGACCATGAAAGTTCAAAGATTTCAAACGTTCTTTTTACTTCGTTGTTTTGTGAGTGATCACATTACTAAAAATATGGCTGACGATTCATGTTTTGCCATATTAATCGTGCCATGTTGAGATAAGTTATATGGCGAATATGGCAAAATCCAAACTGGACTCATTTAAGAAACTTGTCGAGTTCCCACGATATAAGAACGACACAAGGTCACAAGACACGATACAACATGACAACTGTGACTATTGAACGTGTCACCATATGAAATGTCAACACCACACCATTCGATATGTTAACATGTACACATGCAAAAACATACAGCACGTTTCCTCCACTATGCATTACATCTAAAGCAAAGAGCAAGATTGCTTCCTGGGATACTTTAATCACTCAGTGAGTCACAATCATTTGTATTGATAAAAATCCCATGCATTTTCCATAGATAACTACATTTAAGAACCCTAAATTATTATTACCACCCAAGATTTTGTACACACTAAAGCCTAAAATAAAAATAAAAATAAAAACATGCAGACCATGAAAGAAATTCACTTCGGAGCTTTTTGAAGTTTTTCTTTCGGCAACTTGTACAAAGAAACAAAATGTGCGCCCAAAAGAAAATGTCTCACCCTTATTTAAACTCATTTTCCTTAACTTCCTCCTTAATTTAATCAGCTAGACAATAAAAAAACTTTCCTTGGTTATTATTTTAAACTTCAAATTAATTTTAATTATGAGCAAAATTCAAAACTTAGACCCCACCTATCAAAAGCTTGATTGATGGAAATATCCTCAGAGCAGAAAAGTGCAAGCATCTGGAGGGCGAAGTCCATTGGGCAATAATTACTCAACACTAATTGTTTGGCTAATAAAAATGGAATTAAACAGAAAGGGTTCTTAAAAAATGAGGTGGTGGAGATAACTAGGCTTTTATATATTAGGTTTAAATTATAAGAGAAAGGTAAAAGACAATGATAAGAATTAGGTACCGTGAGAACTTATATTCAAAGAAGAAGATGCTTCCATGGAGTTTCCTTCGTGATTTCAAGAGTTGTGAGCAAGAAGAATCTATCTTTAAATATTATAGATATGTGGTTGAAGGTATGTAGTAGTTCAAATACACATTGTAAGTGGTGATAATGATATAAATGATTCATAAACTTTGACCCAATGTGTAATGTAGTATCTAAATTTTAAACTATGTAATACGGCCTCTAAATTTTTATTATACTTTCAATCTAATTTCTGGATAGTATGAATATATTCAATGTTGTCCTTCCATTAATTCAAGTTCAAAGACAACGTCAAATATTTTTCATCC
Organism: Melaleuca alternifolia; assembly: GCA_019926035.1. Taxonomy (NCBI): domain Eukaryota; kingdom Viridiplantae; phylum Streptophyta; class Magnoliopsida; order Myrtales; family Myrtaceae; genus Melaleuca; species Melaleuca alternifolia. The sequence goes on along the minus strand of JAGKPW010000115.1, from coordinate 175,871 downwards.
AGTGCATGCACTAAATTGAATACGTACTAAAATTCCAATAATCATATTGAATAAATCAAAATTTGAGGAACAACATCGTACGTCTAGTTAAAATTCAAATATCATATTTAAAAAAATTAAAATTTAAGAATTATATTACATATTAAATTAAAATTGATTATTTGTGTATTTCGCTCTTTTAATAAAGTCTACTGTGCGGGGTAGGAAGGATAGGACCACTGGCAATGTTTTATTTCCCCCCTTCGACTCTGTTGCGTAATTGCTCCTTCAATCTGCTTCGGCTTTCAATGGTTTCTGCTCTGGCTTCTGATTTTCTCCCCGGGGGGCGGGGAAGGATGAAACGACGTCGGTTGACTTGACTAGAGAGCGAGGTCCGAAAGATGACGAGGCAATCACTGACGGCATCCGTATAAAGGAAACGCTCCACCAAAGAGGAAAAAAGAAGAAATGGAGCTGGCTTTCCTTTCCTCTCCAAACCCATTCTTTTCTCCTCCTGCTTCTCCTGCCCATCCGCTACCTTTCACCCTCCCTCCCGAGTGCTCCCGCCATGGACACCACTTCCGAGTTCGCGCATCTTCCAATCCTGGCCCTCCATTCGGGCTCCCCCGGCAGCGTCCGTCCTGGCCGTTTCGATGCGGCTTCGATCGCCCATGGCTCGGCTTGGGCGTCACAGTGGAGAAGGAAACTGGCTTCATCTCTCCAATGATTGCGGGAGAAAGTAACGATCAATACGACGTGTTCTTGAGCTTTAGAGGCTCGGATACCCGTAAGGAATTCACTGATCACCTCTATCATAGTCTGGTCAACGCTGGAATTGTATCAATTTGCGTGTTTAGGGATGAGGACAGCATCCCCATTGGCGAAAAATTTGGTTCGAAGATTCTCAATGCCATCTCAAGATCTAAGATTTCAATCCCCATTATTTCTGAAAATTATGCTTCAAGTAATTGGTGCCTCCGCGAGCTCATTTCTATCATGTACTACAAGAAAAGCTCGTCACACATGGTTTTGCCCATCTTTTACAAAGTACCCGCATCAGACGTGTGCCATCTGAAAGGAAATTTTGGAAATGCCTTCCATTCGCGTCAAGAGCATTTTGATAAGAAGGATATTGAGGAAGGGCAACGAGCACTTAAAGACGTGAGTTACTTACATGGATGGGAATCCGAGAAAGTTGCCAACGGGTACTCTTCTTCCACCTGATTTTTCTCTTCTTTTTTGTTTGTTTTACACATGAGTAAGTTTGCTAATTTACACGAATGGGATGAAATAAGGATGAACTACTTTCACTACAAGAAGATCCCGCAGTGTCCTAATGAACGACAAAAACTAGGACTCCCCAAGATGTCCCCTGAAAACAAAGCACACAACAAAGACCCGACAACCCCCCAGCCGATAATAGTATCACTCACTTTACGTATACCCCCAAAAGACTCGAATGCTGAGTCTTCCAAACCTTGACACCACAAGATAAATTTGACCTCCTGTTGCTAACAGACGTTTGGATCTGTTGACAAGGATCGAACACTTGGCATTGACCATGTCCAGGTTTAATTTTTTAACTCTTTTTTTTTGTGTGTTGTTTGACAGCCGTGAGGGAAGATTGACAAAGCTTGTGGTCCAAACTGTTCTAAGCGAGTTGCGGAAACATTTTCTGCTAGATGTTCCTAAGCAATTAGTTGGACTTGATGATCATCTCAAGGAAATTATGAATTGGATAGACCGTTCTTCTATCAATGCTCGAATGATTGGAATTTATGGCATGGCCGGGATAGGCAAGACAACTCTTGCCAAGTGCATCTACAATCAACTTTCGAAAAAGTTTGCCCATGTCAGTTTCCTTCCAGACATTCGAGAAAACTCTCGTCGCCATGGTATTGAGCATCTACAGAGTCAACTAATATCTGATATATTACATAGCAACACTAAAGTATCTAAAGTTGATGATGGTATTAACATAATCAAATCTAGATTCAAAGGAAAAAAGGTTCTTATATTTGGATGATATAGATCACAAAGACCAACTAAACGCTTTGGCCAGAGAACATAATTGGTTTACTTCAGAAAGTATTATCATTGTCACGACTAGAAATAAAGATGTTCTTGATCAATCTGGATTTGAAGTAGAAAATAAGTATGAATTGAATGAAATAGACAAGAAGCATTCTATGCTTTTATTTAACAGGCACGCATTTCATATGGACCGTCCTTCAAAGGAGTTTGAGGATGTCTCTCATAATATCATATCCACCATGAGTGGTCTTCCCTTAGCTCTTGAGGTCATTGGTTCATATTTATATGGAAAAACAAATCTTAAAGTATGGGAAGAAATGTCGAGGAAATTAAAGAAAGAGCCACACAGAGATGTTGAAGAGATATTGAAGATTAGTTATGATGCATTAGAAGATGCACATAAGGATATTTTTCTCGATATTGCTTGTTTCTTAATTGGCAAAGAGAGCAAATTCGCCATACACGTGGGAGGATTGTGGGTTTTATGCAAGTCTAGGAATTGAGGAGTTAAAGTTGAGGAGCTTAATAAAAATTGACAATAATGGTAATCTAAGGATGCACGATCAACTAAGAGATCTTGGAAGGAAGATTGTTCAAGAAGAAGGACCACCAGAGAGGCGGAGTAGATTATGGCTCCACGAGGAAGCCTTCGAAGTACTAATGGGAGAAAAGGTAACATATGGCACTTCTTTTTCTTCCCCTCTTCCTCATATTTCATATATTTAATCCAATCTATTCTAATATTTTATTTAGAATGACAAAATACTCGTACATGTTAGGAAAATTCATGATTCATGCTCATAATAGAGTAATTGTGGCGGCTAATATTATACATGGAAGGACGAAAAAGCTATATTATCTCATGGTGTCACCAGATAAAATGTCATTCAAATTCATCGATGAAAGTTTTCTCTATAAAAAATTTTAGTTACAATAAATTTAAAATTACTTAACTGTGATTCATTAATTGTATGAACGGCTACAATGATAAATGGAGATTACGCATAAATATTATTGGTCAAATTATTCAAGTTCTCTTCTTCCAGGATAATTATAGATAGTGGATGCCGAGTATAATAATTACTAATCGGACAAAACATCACCATCGAAAAAAAAAGTGTCAAATTCACACTTATCACATGTGTTTTTTTTATTTAGAACGTTCGAATTTATTCAGGTGCTCCTATGATGAAAAAAGCTAAAGTTTGATATGTTAGTGTCACCATTTTGATCATTTCTCTATTAATGTGGCATTTAAGTGATTGCTTTCATGTTTTGGCACCAAAATGAGTACTATACAAAAGTTATGACATTTTTTGTATTCTTTTTTTCAAATTTTGTGCGATTGAAATTAATGAGCTTTTAAATTTTGAACCTTGAACATTATTGGACATTATCCATGATCAACTACACTTCTAGGGTAAAAATATAAGCATTGTTATCAAAGTCAATCAAAGCCATTTTTTATTTTATTTTTCACCATCTTCTACTAATTAATTATCTATTTTAGCGGGAAAGTTACAGTATGTTTTGATTTATAAGATGCAGCAACAAAGGTTGCCAATCTTAAGCAAATGGACACATGTATCTTCACTTTTTTTTCTTATTTGGTAAACAGAAATAAGTATATTTCTTCAGAAACTTTCATATGGTAGAGACTGCTACAAGATATTGCCCAGCCCTATTGTTTTGTTTTAGAAACCTTAATCTAACCATAACCATTATATCACGAAAGGAATTTGAGTAGTTCATTTTTAGTTGGTCTGAAAGCAACTTTTTTTTTCCAATCCCCACCAAAATCTTAAATACTATTCAAATTCTAAAAGATGTATTGCCAACGGATGTCATCAGGTCACTTTTTACACATATTTTACGAGAAGACTGTCAATTTCGAAAGCAATGATTAAACACTTCACAAGAGTAGGCAATGAATTGAAAATCGGGTGCTCATTAGCTACTTAACAAGTGTGACCCATGGTCACTTTTTATCCAATTCTTTAACACATTATGTAAATTCATCAAGTCAGCGTTCACATGTTTTAAATGGTTCATGTATTTCGCTTATACAAGTCAAAGCACACGTGCTCAAAAACTCGATCGAAAAAGTAAAAGATAATATGTTGAGGTGCGTTTGTCATAGATTTTATAAAGCAAAATCGATTTTCTATTTATATTCATGACATTAGAAAAATTAACTATGAGCTTATGTGCCAATATTTATATAAAGTAAGGATATAAGAAAAAGACAAATTTTGCGCCTCCAAGATCTTAAAAAGCAAAGATTACACGATTAAATGCCAATTTGGGCACTCAATTGATTGCTTTGATATACAGGGCACAAAAAGGATCCAGGCAATTTGTCTCGAGAAAGACGGTGGCCATCTCCATGCATACACAAATAAACACTTCAAAAACTTGGTGAGCTTAAGATTCCTTCAATTGGGGCGGGGGGCTTTAAGTGGAAATTTTACCGAAGTGTTTTCTGAGTTAAGATGGCTTCATTGGTTTGGCATTAAAGAAGAGAAAAGATCGAACATATTTAACAAAGTGTCTTTTTCGGCAACCAATTTGCATCTACCGAAATTAGTGGTGTTGCAGCTGTCAAACAACGACATGACAGAGGAATGGAGTGGATGGAGTTTGATCATGGTAATAAGGAAAAAGACATCCTTTGTGATATTTTGTTTCATTTTGTCGATTAACTAATCTTTTGACTGCTTGTTCTCCTTTGTATAGGCAGCAAAGCGGCTAAAGATTCTCGACCTTACATCTTGTTGGTTTTTAAGATGTACTCCTGATCTCTCGGCATTCATAGAATTGGAAATTCTTATCTTGAAAGGCTCTACATGGTTAGAGCAAGTCCACCCTTCCATAGGCAAACTCAAGAGCCTGGTTTCCTTGGACTTGGCTCAATGTTACAGACTGAAGGAGCTACCTGGAGAAGTGGCCAAATTGGAGGAACTAAAAGAACTAACTTTATACGGGAGTGGTATTACAAAATACCTAGCATAATTCAGAATCTTTCTTCTCTCCAACATCTTAACCTAGCAAGTTGTCATTCATTGAGAGAACTTCCCAGCACTATTGGAAATCTTTCTTCTCTCCAACATCTTAACCTAGCGCATTGTGATTCATTGAGAGAACTCCCTAGCTCAATTGGGAATCTTTCTTCTCTCCAACATCTTAACCTAGCGCATTGTGATTCATTGAGAGAACTTCCTAGCTCGATTGGAAATCTTTCTTCTCTCCAACACCTTGTCCTAGAGGGTTGTAAGTCATTGAGCAAGCTCCCTAGCTCAATTGGGAATCTTTCTTCTCTCCAACATCTTAACCTAGCGCATTGTGATTCATTGAGAGAACTTCCTAGCTCAATTGGAAATCTTTCTTCTCTCCAACGCCTTGTCCTACAGGGTTGTGAGTCACTGAGCATACTCTCTAGCTCAATAGAGAAACTTTCTTCTCTCCTATGCCTTGAACTAGAGGGTTGTGTATCGTTGGGAGAACTCCCTACCTCCATCGGGAATCTTTCTTCTCTTCAACGCCTTCTCCACAGGTTGGTAAGTCAATGGGAGAACTCCCCATCTCAATTGGGAATCTTTCTTCTCTCAAATACCTTAACCTAAGGGAGTGTTGGTCATTGGAAAAAATCCCTAGCTCAATTGGGAATCTTTCTTCTCTTCAACGCCTCTCCCTAGAGGATTGTCAGTCATTGGGAGAACTCCCCAGCTCAATTGGAAATCTTTCTTCTCTCAAATACCTTAACATAAGGAATTGTCGATCATTGGGAAAGATCCCTAGCTCAATTGGGAATCTTTCTTCTCTTCAACGCCTTTCCCTAGAGGGTTGTCAATCATTGGTAGAACTCCCCAGCTCAATTGGGAATCTTTTTTCTCTCAAATACCTTAGCCTAGTGCATTGTTGGTCATTGGAAAAAATCCCTAGTTCAATTGGTAATCTTTCTTCTCTCCAATACCTTGATCTAAGGAGTTGTAGTTTATTGAGAGAAATCCCTAGCTCTATTGGGAATCTTTCTTCTCTCCAACATCTAGAACTATGGTGTTGTCGGTCATTGAGAGAAATTCCTAGCTCGATTGGGAATTTACAGAACTTGCAAGATTTGGATCTTAGTTATTCTGCGATTGAAAAGTTGCCCGATGGTATAGGCAAGTTGAAAAATCTGCGGAGGCTAATTCTCAAATATTGTCGTAGCCTAAAAAGGAAAATTCCAGATGAAATCGGTGACTTGTCTTCACTTGAGATTCTCGAAATCACTCATGCTCCAATAAATAATTTACCAGAAAGCATCCAGAATCTTTCTTCCCTCCAACACCTTAACCTATGGCGCTGTAACAAGCTCTGGTTGCTGCCAAAGCTTCCTTCTAGCATAACACATTTGACGGTCTCTTGCCATAGTCCTAGGTTGCCGCAGCTTTCTTACCTAATCCACCTTGAAGAACTTTATCTTGATGAATGCGATCTACTTGAGCACATCCCGCAGCTTCCCTCAAGACCTCTAAAACTTTTTGTTGACTCCTGTCAAAGCTGATGCCGAAGATTGACGGATTCAGGTACTTGGAAGGATTGTCAATATTCAGTTGCAGTTCTATTGAAAGATTGGACTTTTCACAACTAAATCATCTGAAACGGATACACATCGAGGATTGTGATAATATAGTTGAAATTTATGGCCATGATAATTTGGAGTTCTTGGAGAAGATAATTGTACGTAAGTGCAGGTCCATTCGTAGGCTGATCAGTGCAGACTTTGCCAGATTTGTCGGGGGTGCGAGAAGTTGAAATCTCTAGCGATATGGGACTGCAAGAAACTTAGTTAGCTACAGAAACTCGAAAAGTTGGCAACTTATTTGGATTTTCGGGTGCGACTCATTGGAACAATGCCAAAGTTACCTGAGCAAGGGTCAAAAGAAACTGTGGAATGGTGAATATGGAGGTTACTTTGGAGATATTATATTTCCTTGATAATGGTGTGATGAATCTTACAACCAATTTCGCTACTGTTAGACGAGTAATGTTTCCTTAGCAAGGTAGATAAGCCATTTTCTTCTGAGATTCATGACTTACTTTTCAGCAGTATCTTATTTTGACAAAACGGTTTCCTTGACAGAGTTCCGCACTGTACTAAATTCCCAGTGTTGCATATTTGAAGGAGTGCGGGGACTTGGTCGTAGGACCCGAAATGATTCTTCAGCCGAGATCAAAATGTAGACCCAAATGTTGGTCTATGTACCGTAGATCTAGTAAGATTCTTCATCTTCTGACGACCAGTACGAGCAAATAGGGTAATACTATTCTGAAGCTACACTTTTGAAGAATGATTTGCTTCACGTTGGGTATCTATTTGGTTAATTTTGGAAACTCCAGATTTGCCTATGTATACTTGCTGTTAATTGCACTAAAGCAATGTATTTTTTTTAATTTATCCTTGCGTTGGCGGCTTTGGCAGACTGCAAACAGATCAGCGGCTAGTGAGGCAAAGTATGAAAGTGTCAGCAGAGGTTAACAAGAATAACCAAGTGATTTACAGTTTCCCTCTTGGTAAACCCAGTATTCAAATTTTTTTTATCTAGGCTGAGCATTTTATGCTACTTGATATGGTCAACTGCGCCCAAAATCCATTTTTTGCTCTGTCCGCAATGAATAATGTCTTTCAAAAAATCTTTGGCCATTTGAATTCCTTTGGGATTTCTATTGGGTGGCAAACGTGACTAATGGCAAAATTTTCACGTTTCAAACAAGCAACTTTCTATTTACTTTGATGATAGCATACCTGTCAAGTTTCTTATTGTTCCATTCATGTTCCTCTTGAACATTCCCAGAAGAGCATGAATTCTGAGAAAGTATGAGAAACTTAACTACAATAATAATCAAGGTTCAAGTTCTCTGGTCGGCATGGAAAAAATATGTGTGTGTGTGTGTATCAAGTAGTTTTGGGTAGTCTATCATCTATGATTGTAGACCAGCTTTTGTTAACCAATACTCAAACTGTTGTTTTGAAAGATAAGCAAGCAAGGTAAAATGGTGCTGCTTTTGTGACAGGTCTGGTTGGTCTAGGTTATCATCAAAGGCTTAAATTTACAACCTTGATTCAATAAGCCGTACGGATGACCTTTTGCATAATTGGACAAATTTTTCCAGTTCTGCAAAACAAGCTGCGGCAAGGAGCTCCTGTTTGATACTACTGTTGTCATGGAATCGTTTTGTCACATGATTGATAGGGTTTCGCTAACTTGGCTGAGGAAGTTCAAATTGCATACCAGAGACTGTTCAATATGCAGATGAGGGATTTTGCAGAGGAAAGGATCAACAACAATTGAGGGCCATCTTGCATGTCTTGAAGAGGCTCGTGGGACAGCTGCATTGCCCCGAGGCTGTTTTGATGCTTTTGAAGATCCAACCACGTTTTGGTCTCAACAGGACATACGTGAATGATTCTGAATGCAGTTTTTTTCCATCGACTCTGCTTTTGGTATGCTCATTAGGTTCTACCTCTTGGTTGATAAAGCACGTACTCGCTGATTTTCCGTATGTTACCCTAATGTAGAGTTGTTTGATGCGTTCGTGTTCTAATGATATCACTCCAGAGCTCGAAGAGGCTCTGCAGAGAGAGAAATGCATTGCCAGTAGTACCTTGACTACGGAAAAAGTAATTTGTTGCTTATACTATACGAGCTGTGAACGTCACCTGAAAATCAGTATAGAAGGATGCATGATGACCATCTTCTCCGTTTTCTATTAGCTTATTAGTGTGATAATATCCTTTACTTATTATTTGAATAGGTTTCTGATTTGAGAAGCTCAATTCTCATGTATCCGGCATGACTTTTTAAAGTTGAAATTCGCCTCCTACAAACCATCCTGTAATGCTGATTTTGTTAACCGGATTTCGCGAGGTAACCAAGTATCAGTTACATGTTTCTATTCTGTGGTTTAGGCACTTCGCCTTTTCAGCATAATATGCCTGACATCAGTTCCGTTCCTAAACACAAACAACAAAAGCGTCGCTAATCTCCGGTTAAACAAACTCACTTGCTGGTCCGTACTTGCGGCGAGCTCGTGACGTCATGAAACTCACGCAACGAGAGCACGAACGGTCACGACCCAGCATGGCATGGCACGGCACAGCGCGGCGGAAGCACTGTTCCGGCTAGGCTTTGGCGAGCTTCCAGCAAGGCTCCGACAGCAGTTTCTGGGGACGGCGAGATGGCCGGTCGACTGGACGGAGCGACAGAGGCTGGTGGACAGTGGACGAGCTCAAGACAGATGCCGGAAGTCCAAGACAGCGCTGGAACGGCGTCGAACAACGAGGACAGCGGCTGGGACAGCGTCGGAACAACTGTTGGGGTCTTGGAACAGGGACTGGAACGGAGGAACAGGGGCTGGGACGGCAGTTGGGAACAGCGTCGGCGAGGCGAGGGGCGACGCGACGCGACTGGTACTGCATCGGGCGAGCAGTAGCAGTGGCTGGGATCGGCGTCGTGTGGCATAAAACCTCGGCGAGACAGCAGCTCGACGGACAGCGACTGGCGGCGAGGCTGAGAAGAACAGGGGAGTCGCGTCACGGCTTCCGGCGTGTCGTCCTCCAGCGACGACGGCGGTGGCGACGGAGCAGAGACAGCAGCGGCAACGAGCAGAAGCAGCGACCGGCAGCGACAAGCAGAAGCAGAGACAGAGGAAGACGCGAGCCGAGCGGAAAATAGGGGAAGCGTCGCGCAAGGAAGAGGAAAGAGAGAGAGGACGGGCAGGGGCGACCAACAGCCGGGAAACTGGGAGGGGATGGCCAGCCGGACCGCGGATGGGATGACCGGGGGTGGCCCCTCCCCCCTCGGCGCCGCAGCTGGAGAGAGAGAGTTGACCGGTCAACAAAGTGGCGCATGGAATTACCAAATTGCCTCGGGTCAAAATTCAAAATTCTGAGGTCAAATTGCAAATATCCAAAAATTGAGGGACGTTTTTGCAATTATCAAAAGTTTAGGAACCATCCAAAACAAAATTTTATAATTTAGTCCAGGAAACTCCTAAGGCCGACGAGCCACTAACTAAATCAAAATTTTTAAACACTAAACCCTTAAAATAACCGAATACATAAGTGTTAAAATTATATGTTGTAAATTGTTGTCTCATGAGATGGCCCCCAATGAATTATTGCTTTTTTCAGGACACATCATGAACTTGTTGTGAAGTAGGCGACTTCGTTAAGTTTAGTCCACATCCTCTAATGTGGCTTAACGTGCAGGCAATTTCACAACAACTTCGCAGCTAATGTACTCTGAATGTTTCTTTTTAGTCCGAAAATCTGAACATTTGATAACATATACATAAGAATGGCATATGTATTTTCATAAATTTGTGCGAATGTTTTCAAATTTCTATGTGAATACAAACAAGGTACATTTTATATGTTTGGTTTTAAACATTAAAGCCCAAGAGTTTCATCTCATGAGATAATATGGAGATTAATGTGAAATCTATGAAATGAAAATTAACGATGCTTTCTTTGCAACAAGTGATCTTTTAGTTTGTCAATGTGCTTGTGAGATTCTATTGTGACTTGTGCATATGAGTATGCATCAGGGATCACTGGCATTAACAAAGGAGAAGGTAGGGGAAATTCCATATATTCCCCTATATTTGTACCATATACTCAAAATTCCTTATGAACCACGTTTTATCTCAAATAACTCCCCAAAGCTGTAGAAATTGTTTCAACTCGCCCCAAAAGTGGTCAAACCTCAGAAGGGTTAGACAACACCGTGGGCCACATGCCGGTCACGTGCGTCGGCGCACGTTTAAGAGAGGGCATACTTGAAAATGGAAATATTCAACAAAATCAAAACAATTGAAATAAATTGAGAAAATATGGAGCAATTTAAAAGAAAATATTTGAAGGGAAGAGACAGACCAAGAAAGGCACGGTTTGAATAATATAAAGAAGATAGTGTTCCGACGAGGCAAACCCAATGGTGGCGGCATCCGCAGTCACCGCCACCGCAAGAGAGAGAGAGGGAGGACTTCATCGAAGATCCATGGAGGAGTCGAAGAAGAAATGTGTTGAGTTCGACCTGTTGAAGGAAGTCTACGAGTTGCAAATTGGGCTAAAGAGCTTGCACGCAGAGGCTAAAGGTGAGGGTCTCTTGGATTTCTATAATTCTTTGGGAAATGGCTTTGTTAGAGAAGAGACCATTTGTTTATGTAGCCAATTGACATGGGTTGTTGGGTGGGCTAGGGCAAATGATTAAACAGACACATACTTATTTCGTTTTTCCATACATTTCTGATTTAGATGAACAACTGAATATGCATTCTCCAGATTTCATTTTCGAGGAAACCAAACTACAATCGGTTAATGCACATCATACTAAAAGATTGTTCACGTCTACTAATTTTTTTCTTGAGTGGGGCCATGCGGTACACTCATTGGTTAAATGTTATCCACATTATCCGTTAAGAGTCATCCATACAGCTACTTCAATTGGATTTGGACGGATTTGATTAAGAAAGTTGCGAAAGTAGAGCGACTTAATTTGATAAAAATGACAAGTATAGTCACTTGATTAGAAACAAGTATGAAAGTATGGGGATGAAATGTAGAATCTTTCCATGGATTCCATCTAAGTAAATTTGGGATATTCATCTTCCATTTAGCTGCTCATAGTCATGTGTTAGTGCACAAGTATAATGCTTACCCCGCCCAGAAGCTTTTCTTGTTCTACCCAGACTTCAGTAGTTTTCTCAAGGGAGCTCCTCGCCATTTGCAAGTCCTTGTCGAGTTTGTTATGAGTCAAATTTGACCACCAGCAGAAATCATGGGTGAAACAATGGCATTTCGATTTTCCGACATGATAATTCAAGCACTCCTCTTACACTGAGGTGGATTTGTTCCCCCGATGCTTGTCCTGTATGTTGGAGTGCGACAATGAGCTTGCACAGCACGTGAAAAACTGAGATTTTTGGAAGAAGAAACTCGAAGAAATTATCCCTGTTGACAAGAAGTTTGTCTTCAGTTATGCCAAATCGTCGTTTCGAGAGATTATCTAGCGAGGTTAATCAGTTGCTGCTCTTGCCGACAGGTCTGGTTGATCTATGTGCTGATTCAGCCTCTCTTTTTTCGGTCTTTAATAAAGTGAACTGTACTGATGACCTTTCCCATAGATGGGGCAATATCCCTGAATCAACCGTGGCTGAGCAGGGGAATGCTAACTCAATCTGGACTAGTTTTTTGGACAAGATTCGCCAGAGTTGCAAATTTATAGCTGAGTATGAGGGAAAAAGACAAGATATTTGAAGTTAGAAGAGCTCAGGAATGTGCTAGCCAGTTGTAAAGTGATTCTGTTGTGTGGCCAAATTGAAGAGCAGAAAGCAAGGCCAAGGCTCTTTCTTGGCTCCCTGAATGTCCTAGCTGCTTATGACCCGCAAAATCACGAATGTATGTATAGGTGATTCCTCTTTAGCGGCACAAATAGCTCCTGACTGCTTGGACTTCTACACTGCGATAGTAATTTAACTTGGCCATTAGGTTCTGCCTTTTAACTAATTAATCAGAAGTATTTTTTTCCAGCACGTTGCTGTATCCAGACTCAGTTTAGTGCAGTTGAATGCAAAAGATTTTGCTTTTCACTCATTTGAATCCGTCCACTTACATTTTGTTTCATGGACTTTGACAACTCTAGAACAGTCATGGTCTTTCTCTTGTAACTGAACTCTTTTAACTCTGCAGTTGGCGCATGTTGAAGAGGAGCTTCGATCCTATTTTCGCTTGTGTAAGGTTGAACAATTCCATACAGGATCAGACCAACTGCATTTGTCCGATTTCAACGTAATTTGTTACCGTTTGTTCCGATCTTATAAAAGATTCATAATTATAAAACAAAGGGCTTCCTCTCCTCACGAAAATGAAGTTCTTTTTCCATCTCTCTTGCAATCTAGAACTGGAGAAATTCGGTGGACCACTTCTGCCCAGTGCTAGGGAGTTCCCCATTATACTTCACTGGAGATGGATGCCCGATGCTCATTGTCTAACTCTTCAAAGGCACCCACCCGGTAGAAAAGCACGTGTGGGAAACATGTACGATGTCAATCTGTCAACTAGGACAAAATTGCTAGCTAGCTGTCGAACCAAATAATTTCGAGGTACAGAGAAGAGACGTACCTGCAAAATTGTCAAGGTTGAAGTGTGCCTTTACGTTGATCGGCCGGATAATTTAAAACACCATAAGCGTGATATCCAAAAGCAAATAGTGTCAGTACTTCATTTCGAACCTGGGATCTGTGGACAGATTAGACGTCAACCAGACCCTATGAAGGCCTGGAAGGGTTGCCATGACGAGAAGTCTCAGACAAAGTACGAATACGGCAAATTTCTAGAAAATTGACAGGGGCAGAGATGTCGGCGCTCCAAGTGGAGGAGAGGGAGAATTTGTAACGCCTCAAGTCCAATATGAACAGGAGAGAGCTCATGAAGTGATGCGCAAGTCCAATATTGAAGGATGCAAATCCGCAGAGAAATTACCAAATAATTATCGGAATTTAAAACTTTAAAGATTCCGGCGGGGTGACGCAAGGGGTGTGGAAGGTGCGAAAATGTGTTGGGCAGCGAGTGGTGACAGTGGGAGGCAGTGGACGGCGAGCATCATTGCGAATTGGACGAAATTGTGGTTGTGGGCGACACGCAGGAGGTGGCAACTGCTGGTGAAAAGCAGAAAACTGCAATAAAAGCCATTAAAGCGCAACGAAACTGTTGAAAACCGCAGGGAAAGAGGGGGTCGGACCGATTAGCGCAGGAAAAGAAGAGAACTGTGTTGACCGTTGACTCCAGGGGCTAAATTGCAATCTGAAAAATTGAGAGACATATTTGAATTTTCCAAAAGATCAGGGACCGCCCCTAAACAAAATTTTTTGGTTTCCTCCATGGGATTCTAGGGGCCAACATGCCACAAATAAAAGTCCAAAATTCTTAATATTGGGCCCTTAGTTAACCAAAAACTGGCCGTTATAGGCCTAGTTCCTTCCTATCAATATTCGGCTTTGCCCTCTAAATATTAGGTGAAAAATGAACCTTTTGATCATTGGAAATTCTTTCAGCTTTGGAGATCCGTTCTATTTTCTTAATCCAACACTCGACAAGGAAAGGGTCTGATTTCCCACTAAATATAGGTGGATTCACCTTTCTGAATTGGACAAAAGTACATGAATCCATTGTCTTGCCTTTACTTAATTCCTTTGCTTGGCGATATCAATGAGCCATAGCCTACGCGAACTTAGCGAGGGAATAGACTCTTGGGGCTCTTCTCCTGTCTTCTAGTGAATTGATACTCCTATCATAGTCTCTTCCTCGAAGCCGTGCCTCGAGAGTGGTAAGGCCTATCCCTAGAGTTGGGAGTATCGATTCACTTGCCTTTACTCCTATGAATCGAGGCGTCTCCGATTCGAAACACATGATTACCTGAATTCAAAGTGAAACACAAACTTAAAACCTACAAAAGAGAAAAATTTTGATGCGCTAACACTATCACACAATTTCACAATGTCTCATAAAAATCTACACTCAAACAAGTCATATCTTAAGTTTTGGTACCACTTTGTAATGTCCTATGCCCTACCTATTACAGAGTGATATCAGAGCCGACTTCTGACTGCATGGGGTGATCACAGTGAGAGCTCGTAGGTGCCGCTAAGGCATAGCAGGGACACTGTGTTGTTGAGGGGAGGGATAATGTGAGATATTTGCCCCACATCACCTAGGAGAGAGAGTTTTTAGCTAGCTTATATGTGGTGTTCCACCCTTAAACTAGCGACAACATATTTTCCCAGTGGACCTAAGAAAAGAATAAAGCCGTGAGGGCTAATGGGGGCCCAAAACGGACAAAATTGTCGATGGTGGGGTGAAGGATGTTAGAGAGCATCAGACAGGTAGCCCTTCAATAGAGCCCTACTTAAGAGCATCAATGTTGAGATCGCCAAGGGTGGCAGCAGCTTGTGACAATGGAGGAAGCTTGAGTTTGTCAGCCGGGCGGGATGCAGGCGACCATACCAAACTTTGAGTGGGGTTTGTGGCCAAACGCCAAGTAATGAAAAGACGACTAGGGTTCTCTCATACGCATATTAGGTCAATCCACTTGAGCTTGAGCTTGATCAAGAACTAGTCCAATTTTGTCACAGCAAACACTTTATGCTTTTTGTCAAAAAAGCTATGTTAAATATTGCATCAAACTAAATTGAAAATCACGAACTATGTTATAGCTTTGCTTAGTTAATTGAATGATTCTAGTTGACTAATGAAAAGAACAACCTTAGCTTTATTGCCGAATTTAACATTAACACATTGTTATCACCTGATTATGGTCATTTGGCACACAAATAGTTTTTATCCTTTTCTAAAATTGAAACCAAATATAAAGATTGAAAGAGACGTAGTAAGAATCAATCTTAAATCAAGTGTGGTGCCTGCATTGAATAATTTGCTCAATTCAGAGCGGTCGGAGGTTTCGCATGCCGAAAGAGGAGCGAAAAAGAGTCGTGCCTAGTCATAATTAGAGAAAAGTATTGTAGGAACTAATGGTGCTTTGGAGTTTTATATTCATCTCTAGGTCGGTACTAGACACGTGTCGGAAGATGCATCGTCGATCGTGAACATCATATCTCCTGTAGGACGTCAATCGAATTTCGACACGTGTCCCGCATCTCCATCCTACTTAGACGCTTTTGCCCCCATAACTGGAATGAGAACGCCACGCCTCTCTCCCTCACCTCGTCCAGTCATCTTCCTTATTGTCAAGTCTCATCGAATTTCGTAGCGCCTACCTCTCATCTATCGAAATACGAACAAATCTATTTTACGTTCATTCTCGAATTGTTATGAGATATGGTAAACATCGTCAGATGATCTTGAATCTATATCGTTTGGAATCTGTCTTTTCTTTTTCTAAGAAGGGGTATAAGATAAATCTCCAAGTTTTCGTTTGGATTCAAGTCATGCAATGTCCAATCTGCTGCAGGGAAAGAAGTAGTTGAAAAGAGCATCAGAAACTTGGAAAATGGTAGAGCCCACGAGGAAGGACTCGGGAAAGACTCGGGAAAGGAAGGACGTTCGTTCCTCCCGTTCGTGTCGCCCATTTGTTGGCGGCTCAATCAGCATTCCAAGACTAATAGTCACCCTCTTTCTAGATTTTCTGCTCTTTCATGCTTTCTTGCTACTTCCTCGAGTTAATCATTCTTTTGGGCGACCATTCAAATAGAGAGAAACCTTATATATTTCGGCCGCATATAATCTTCCATTATTTCTCCATATGGATTATTATAAGGCTCAAAACCTTTGAATTTGCATTTCATTAGGCTTCTGCGTATAGGAGTGAACCCAGCCCAACATCTCCCAGTAATTTTGTCTGGTTGGAGTTTATCTTTCCCGAATAAATTAAAGATCAAATTGGAATTCTCTACTGTGGATTGTTCTCCCAGGAGATGGCCCCCCATCTAATGGTGCTTTTCGAGGAAACATCATGAACGTCAGGTGAAGTGGGTGACTTTTTTTGACTCGAGTCCGACTCCTCTGAAATAATTTAATGCGCAGGCAATTTCTAGGAAGAGTCCATCTTTGTCAACCGATAATTCGAGACTATGGTCTACTGAATGTTACTCGCTCTCTCCCATAGTCTACTGAATGTTACTCGCTCTCTCTCTCTCTCTCTCTCTCTCTCTCTCAGTTCTTTTCTGTGTCTTTTGCTTTTGTGCAGGCAATTTCTAGGAAGACTTCCATCTTAGTCAATCAATAATTCTGAGACCATCTACTACCGATTGTTCTTCTCTGTATCTTTCACCTTCGGCCTCTCTCTTGCAGAAAAATTCGAGACTGTTGTCTGCTGATCAGTCCTCACACGCTTTCTTTGATCTTTTTCCCCTCCAGAAAGTTACGCGCTAGGCTTGTTTCGGGTCTCCTCTCTCCACGATCTCGATCCCACCTTCGCATCTCAGCTCGCAGAAGGTAATCGCTTTTCGCATCTCTCATGAACATGTCGTTTTCTATTGATTCGTCGCTTTATTATTAGAATAATCGGCTGAGGTAATGTGTGCTTCTCGGCCCTTTTTTCTACTGGGGATGTGGAGGTGGCTGCCGAATAGCTGCTTTCGATTCGTTGTTACCTGTTAAGAGGGCATGTCACCAGCTCAGATTTGACTTCTTTAAATGTGGCTAAATCCTATGTGAACCAGAGCCATACTTTTCAGACCTTGGTCCTCTCTGAGTTTTCCTCAGCAGCTTCCCTTTACTTCTTTCTTCTCTTCTTCTCCTTCTTCCGTCGAATCATTACCGAATTTCTGATCCTCCAGACTTCCATGGAGAGAGGGCAAAGTCTGAGCGAGGCAAACAAAGGGCTGCACCATTTCGTTTCAGTTCATTCCTTTGCGGCGCTTGTTGCGCCGATTCTTCTCTCTATGCTTACGTTCTTCCATCATCTAGAGAAGAAGAAAAAGGAGTGCAGAGAAATAGAGCACCGTGGGAGCATCCGCTCCTCCATTTGTTGTTCTCGAACAAATTATAGCTCTATTCCACAGACAGGGTATCAATCAATTCTCTAAACTTGAGATTTTCAAGAGAATAACTCGGTGATATC
Organism: Melaleuca alternifolia; assembly: GCA_019926035.1. Classification (NCBI taxonomy): domain Eukaryota; kingdom Viridiplantae; phylum Streptophyta; class Magnoliopsida; order Myrtales; family Myrtaceae; genus Melaleuca; species Melaleuca alternifolia. Next base: position 158,235 of record JAGKPW010000115.1, on the reverse strand, counting down.
ATGTTGGTTCATCATAAATCCGTTTTACATGAAATTGTTAGCATGAAAATAAGGTCAAGAAATAAGGACAACACTTTGTTCATCCCACCTCACATTCCCATCTTCATTTAGAATGGTGACAAGTTTAAATAAAATTAACATATTAAATCACATTTGCCAGCACTAGCTACGTCCTTTCTTCGCATCTGCCACACATTTCTAATTCCGCTTCAACTCAATTGTTAGTTTTAAATGATTTATTAAATTCCGATTCTCAATAACCAAATGAAAACCAGACCTATGTTTATGTTTCGAAAGAGTACATTGTGCAGATATGCTTGTTCCCAGATTCTGGATTTGCATAGCCAACTTAAGAAATTAACGTACATATTATTTCGTCAGTGGACCAAGCCAACCATTTTGACCTGACTAGAGGGTCAGGTCCAAAAGAAGATAAGGCAAGACTACAAATATCTACGACTGCTCTTAGTCAATCAATTGCTAATTAATCAAACGTTTCATATTTATATCTTTTGGCTCGTTAGGATATTTCGTTTTCATACTTGTTCATAAAGACTGTTCATCAATCCTTTTATGCAGCAGAAGAGCATCTGTGGTTCCAACTTCCCCCTAAGATCGCCATGGACAAAGGGCGAAGTCAGAGAAAGAGAGAGAGGGCGGATGAGGAGAGCACTCGAGGAGCATCCGCTCCTTTATTAATCTCTCCAATATCCATTGGAGGAGGAAGCAATCGATATGACGTGTTCTTGAGCTTTAGGGGCTTAGATACCCGCAAGGGATTCACTGATCACCTCTACCATGGTTTGATTAACGCAGGAATTGTAAGGATCTACATGTTCAGGGATGAGAACAGCATCCCTATTGGTGAGGAATTTGGTTCACAAATTCTTGATGCCATCACACGGTCTAAGATTTCGATCATCGTCATTTCCGAAAATTATGCTTCAAGTAAATGGTGCCTCCGCGAGCTCATTCATATCATGAACTGCAAGAAGAGCACGTCACACACGGTGTTGCCTATTTTTTACAAAGTGGCACCATCGGACGTGCGGCATCTACAAGGAAATTTTGGGAAGGCCTTTGATTTGTTTCAAGAGCGTTTTGATAAGAAGGATATCGAGGAAGGGCAACGAGCACTTACAGAAGTGAGCAACTTAAATGGCTGGGAATCTGAAAAAATCCTTAACGGGTATTTCACTTCCACCTGAACTTTTTTCTATTTTTCTTTCAAGTAAGTTTTCTTATTCCTGCAAAAGAGATGAAACGTGAATGAACTACTTTCACCGTAGCTTAAATAAATCGCCAAAATGTCCCAATGAACAACCATAATGCCCCAAAGAGAACAAATATAGTACTCCCCAGGATGTCCCCTGAAAAGTGAACCAACAACAACTTATACCAAGGAATCTCACGGGGCTCAAGAATTTCCCTATCGTCTCCGCTACAAAAAAAAAAAGAAAAAAAGAAAAAGGAAACTACCGGCCCTCCAATCAATAGTATCAATCACTAAACAACACGCCCACAAAGGACTCCAATGCCCAGTCTACCAAAGCTTGATCACCACCAGATAAATTCGACCTCAGTTGGGGGGTTGGCTCAATTGATAAGAATTGAACACTTCGTGTTGACCATGTTTAGGCTCGCAATCTCTCATTTTTTTTTCTTGCTATTTTACAGGCATGAGGGAGAATTGATAAAACTTGTGGTCGAAACTGTTCTGAGCGAGTTACGGAAAGATTTCCAGTTACATGTTCCCAAGGAAAGAGTTGGACTTGCTTGTCCTGCCAAAAAAGTAATAAATTGGATAGACCGTCCTTCCATCAATGCTCGAATGATTGGAATTTATGGCATGGGAGGTATAGGCAAGACTACTCTTGCCAAATATATCTTCAATCAACTCTTGAATAAATTTGCACATGTCAGCTTTCTTCCAGATATCCGAGAAACTATCCGACACTACAAGGGTATTAGGAATATTCAGAACCAACTAATATTTGATATATTGCAAAGCAGACATGAAGTATCTAAAGTTGATGATGGAATCAATACAATCAAATCTAGATTTAAAGGGAAAAAGGTTCTTATTGTTCTTGATGATATAGATCACAATGATCAATTAACTGCTTTGGCCGGGGAACGTGAGTGGTTTACTTCAGGAAGTATTATCATTATTACAACTAGAAATCAAACTGTTCTTGATCAGTCTAAGTTTGAGGTTGACTACAAGTATGAGTTGAATGAGCTAGATAAGGTGCATTCTTTGATTTTATTCAATAGATACGCATTTCGTATGGACCAATCTCCTTGGAGCTTTGAGGATATCTCTCATCATATTGTGTCCACCATGGGTGGGCTTCCCTTGGCTCTTAAAGTTGTAGGTTCATACTTGTACGGAAAGGCCGATCAAAATGTATGGCAAGATGTGTTGAAGAAATTAAGGACAAAACCAGATAGAGATGTCCAAAAAATACTAAAGATAAGTTATGATGCATTAGATGATGGACATAAGGAGATTTTTCTCGATATTGCTTGCTTCTTTATTGGCAAAGATATCAAATTTGCCATTTACATGTGGAACGATTGTGGATTTTATGCAAGTCAAGGAATTGAAGAATTGAAGTTGAGGTGCTTAATAAAAATTGGATATGATGGTAAGATAAGAATGCATGACCAACTGAGAGACCTTGGAAGAAATATTATATGTCAAGCACAACCCCTTGAGAAACGTAGCAGACTATGGGTCCCTGAGGAAGCCTCCAAAGTACTAATGGAGAAAAAGGTAACATATGACACTCCTTTATCTTTCCTTCTACCTCATATTTTAATGTATTATATTTGATCTATTCTAATCTTTTATCCATTATGAACAAATGCTCCTCCATTTTAGTAAAAAATATCTATTTAAACATCCATTCATGTCCATTGTAGATTGATAATGATAGCAATCAAATTATACATATTCCAAGGGTGAAAATTTTATTATTTTGGTTTAATTCATTGATATAGATTACATTTGTCAAATTTTAATTTGCAATAAATTCTAAGTTCCTTTTAACTGAGATTCTACACTAAAGATATCACTTACTAAAGCATGTAATTTTCATATCTAATTAAAGTTTTAATCATTTGAAGACCCCTCAAACATGTAGATCAGACCTCATTTGGGTTGAGTTGAAAATAGTCCCAAATTGGTTAATTTAACACATTTTGATATATTTTCATGTAATATATATCTTTTACTGATCCACACCTAATTTGACCTATATTGCTAAAATACTTTCATATTTAATCCAATTTAGGAAAACTCATATCCAAACTGATGCAAGAATGAGGAATAAGCGAACATGAGATCGACTGAAAGCTAGAGAAGGTCATAGAGGTGGGATGGGTGTAAGTAAGTTGTTAACTTGTTTAACACCCATATTATTTCAGACTTTACCATTCTAAATATATTAACCCATTTATTGGATAAAACTAACATATATAACAACTTAACCCATCAAATATATCTAAAACCCAATTTGAGTTAGGAAATGGATCTACAACCCAATTTGACAGACTATCCACATAAGACAGTAGATCAAATAAATGAAGACTTCTTGGTTCATGAAACAATAGACAATAACGTGCCATTACACTAATTAATAGATAGGTAGAAGAGTAACATTGAAAAAAGTTCCACACTTATCGAGTGTACTTTCTTTCCTGTACGTGCCAATTTATTGGGCTGCTCCTATGATTTAGGAGACCAACCTTTGATATGCTTTTCCCAATTTCATTTTGAAGATACCCATTCCTTTTGTAATCATATGATATACCTGTATATATCTCTTCATCCGTCTTTGCTCTTATCAGATACGATAGAAAAATCCCCCTTAGGAATTATTTTAGAAGAATCTTCCTATTTTTTAAGGTTGGATCACGTTGACCTTGCTCATCTCGTATATTAGATTTGGTGTATGACGAATATTTTATCTTTCATTAGTGTCGTCTTTTCCTTTTCACTTATCTTAACAAAACACATCTTTCCTCTCCAAGTTGTTTTATACTATATATGTGTTTTTTGGGAACACTGCCCTTTTGTGCCATAGGGTGCTAGGCAAACTTGACTATTTATCTGACCGAAAAAGAAACTTGGCTATTCAGGATTAGACCTATAAAAAAAAAATTGACTATCTAGAAGAAATGTCGTGCTTATCAATATGTAGGGGCCTTTATTTATTCTATATAATCTTCAGCATGAAGCCAGTTTTTTAACTAAGTTTTTCTTTTGCTTAAATTATTGATTCATTTCATTATTTTATATTGTCATTTAGGGACACCCCATAGATTCTTGACTGATCAATGGCTAGGAATTGCCTAGCAATTAACGAAGACATGTTGAGCAAAGGAAATGAATTTATTTGAAATAGTCCGTTCACATGATTGAATAGCACGCACTTTTGTTGATTAAATTGACTATACCTAGCATTAGCAAAAAGAGCACGGCAGATGGGTCAAAAAATTCAAATATGTGTGAAAAGAGATTAATGCTGAAAGATGGTGATTAGTTTAGGAAAAAATCTAAATGATTGTGGGATGCGTAGGGTTTTAATTTAATTGGGAAAATAATTACGGGACTAATTTCCAATTAAATTATGATTTTGTCTGTTTTGTTATATATTAGTTCTAAAATTCATTAGAACAATTAAACCCATCGTAGGTTTTTCACTACTTAATAATTAAAGTACGGACAACAACAGACGAGTCAAACCATAAAACTTAACCAAACCAAAAGAAAACAAAAATTCTACCTTTGGTTTCACAGTGTTTCTAAAAATTCATACTTTGCAAAACAAACTTGTGTTTTGGGGGATAGCAGATATTGTAAATGAGAAAATTAATGTCGAGCAAATCATTTAATGAATCATGATACTCTGATATTATTTCTTTAGAAAGAAAACCAATATTCTTATTTCTTTCAAACAGTCGGAACAACCCAGGGTCACCTTACCTTGAGAGCCGTAATTAACTTCCTTAAAACAAATTCTTGAACTTCTCCTGGCATTTGGAGATGTAAAGTTTGTCTAAATGGCGTTCAAGGGATCCACCTATTCAGGAGTCATATGATCGGCATTAATTAATGCACTTTGACGAAAATAAACAGAATTGGGCGACCTCAGCTTTTATTGGAGAGAGCGATCAAGATCACTCGGATGGAGCGCGCAAGGAAAAATAAAAGAGTTAATTGCATGGAATTGAATTATAAGAAATTCAAAAGACATGAAAGGAAACAACGTAAAACCAAAAGCGCGACAAAACGAGAAATACAAGATAAGCGTCTGTTGCGTTGGGCGTCTGATTTTGCCTCTGAATACCCCTTTTATACTATTGACTCTTGTCGATTATTAGCGTTATTGGAAAACTGCCCCTGGAAGGCTTGCTTCCCTCTTTGGAGAAATACGATTTGGCTTTTTGTCCCGTGTCTACACTATCTACGTTTAACTTTCACATGCATCATTTGTCTCCTATGTTACTTGCCACATACATCGTATGGCTCTTGTCTACACAATTCTTTGAGGGAGATATTTCTCTTTGAGTTTCTTAAGTTACCACTAGACACCAAATTTTACAAAGCAAAACCAAACAAATTAAAAGCTAATTCAGTTACTTCTTAATGGATCTGATACACAGGGAACTAAAAGGATCCAGGTGATTTCTGTCAACAATTACTATGATTCAACGTACACAAATGAACAATTTAAAAGCTTACAGAGCTTAAGGTTCCTTCAATTAGGAGGGGCAGCTTTAAGTGGAGACTTTAACAATATGTTTTCTGAATTGAGATGGCTTCGGTGGTTTCTCATTAAGTCCGATCTATCTTGTTTGGCAACCAATTTGCATCCACCTAAACTAGTGGTGCTGGATTTGTCATGCAACAATATCACTGAGGATTGGAGAGGATGGAGTTTAATAATGGTAAGATAGGAGAGACCTTCTGAGTTTTTGTTCGTTTTGATTTGTCAATCAACTAAGCTTTTGACATCTTATTCTCCTTTGTATAGGCGGCAAGGCATATGCAAGTTCTCAATCTTGCAAGCTGCATTTATTTAAGATGTACTCCTGATCTCTATGCTTTGACAAAGTTGGAGATTCTCATCTTGAAATGCTGTCTCAGACTGGAGCGAGTCCACCCTTCTATCGGCAAAGTCAAGAACCTCGTTTCCTTGGACTTGAGTAAATGTGGCAGTCTCAAGGAGCTACCAGAGGAAGTGGGCAACTTAGAAAAATTAAAAGAACTTCTTTTAGATGAAACTAGTATCACGAAGATTCCTACATCAGTTGGTTCTCTAAGTAAGCTGGAGAAATTGAGTGCCCATCATTGTCGATTATTGAGAGAAATCCCCAGCTCAATTGGGAATCTTTCTTCTCTCCAACACCTTAACCTCCAAAAATGTGAGTCATTCAGAGAAATCCCTAGCTCCATTGGGAATCTTTCTTCTCTCCAACACCTTAACCTCCAGGAGTGTGAGTCATTGATAGAAATCCCTAGCACAATTGGGGATTTACAGAATTTACAACACTTGGACATGAGTGATTCTGCGATTGAAAAGATCCCCAATTCTATTGGAAGATTGAAAAACCTACGGTGGCTAAGTTTCGCACGATGCAGAAGTCTGGAATGCATAATTCCAAATGAATTCGGTGACTCGTTTTCACACAAAATTCCCAAAATCGATGAAGAACGGTCATCCAACTTGCCAGAAAGCAGCCACAATTTTCCTTCTCTCCAGCTTTCTCACCTCATTCACCTAGAAGAACTCATTCTTTATCAGTGCAAACTACTTGAATGCATCCTGGAGCTTCCCTCGAGACTCTTGAAACTTCGTGTTGGCCCCTGTCCTAAGTTGATATTACCTAAGCTTAACGGATTCAAGTACTTGGAAGAGTTATCAATAAGTGACTGCATTTGCTTTGAAAGATTGGATCTTTCACCATTAAGTCGTCTGAAACGTTTACATGTTTGGGGTTGCGATAATCTAGTTGAAATTCAGGCCCATGATAGTTTGCAGTTCTTGGAGGGCATAGTTGTATGTGACTGCAGGTCCCTTGAAAGGCTGATCCTTCCGGAATTACAGTGTTTGAAGCAATTAGAGGCTACCCATTGCTACAATCTAGTCGATGTTCGAGGTCTTGACAGGGCAGAGTTCTTAGAGGCATTAGATATCTCTGATTGTCGGTCCATTGAAAGATTACCTGACTTAGCATGCTTGACGACCCTGAAAGAGCTTAACGTTAATGGCTGTCACAATCTACGCTTTGTTGAGAGTCTTGAAAGATTCTTGTCTTGCCGAAGCATATATATAACAGGGTGCCGATCCCTAGAAAAACTACCAAATCTGTCTAAGTTTGAAAATTTAGAGAATTTCACATTGATAGATTCCTTTGGTGTCACGGAAATTCCTGGGGTTGAGGAATCCAGATCCCTAAAACATATAAACATTACAGGATGCAAATCAATTGAGACTTTGCCAGATTTGTCGGGATGTGAGAGGTTACAATCTCTAGTAGTAGAAGACTGCAAGAAACTTACTCAGCTTCTGGGACTTGAAAAGTTGGATTCGATTAGTTTGGTTATTTCTGGGTGCGACTCATTGGAAAGTGTCTCTCGAATTTATGTAGCATGGCAATCTGGACTGGTCGGTCACAAAATTATGTTCCGATAATAATGATGTGATACTTCTCATATTCATGTTACTACAATGAGACGAGTCATGTTTTCTTAATAGTGGTAAGCAAGAATCCTATCATTTTTCCCCCTGATATTCAAAACCTACTTATCATCACTATCTTCTTTTTAACAAGGTCTTCCTTGACAGGGTTCTCTAATTTCCTCAATTCCCAGTCTTACATAGTTGCAAGAGTTGGTCTAGAAGCCCACATGATGCTTCAGCCCAGATCAAAATGCAGATCCAAAAGTGGTTCTACGTGCATTAGAAGGCGTTGGTCCTCTGGTAAGATTCTTCATCCTATAATGACTGGCATGGGCAAATAAAGTAATACTTTTCTCAAGGATTTATCTTTTAAGAATCATTTGCTCGACACAAGGTATTTTGATCTGGATTTGCCTAAATATAATTGCTGTTGATTGCATTAGAGCAATAATTTTTCAAATATCCTTCCATTGGTAGCTTTTGCAGACAGGTTAGCGGCTTGTGTGGCAACGAATGAAAATATCGACGTAAGTAAACAAGAATTACATAGTATTTACAGTTCCCCTCTTGGTAAACCCAGAATTTTAAGTTTTTATCCAGATGCTGATAACTTTCTGCTACTTGATATAGTAGATGGTGCCCAGATCAATATTTTTCTATGTCGCAGATTAGTATTTTCCTTGGTAAAAATCCATGGCCATTTTGAATTCCTTTTGTGAGCTCTTTTACCTGTCAAATTTGACTACTGCTAGGTATCCTGTTTAGAACAAACACCTTTTACTGTTTTGTGATGATCGGAAAGCCTGTCGAGCAAGTTAAAGCGGTGCTACTTTTTTGACAGGTCTGGTAGGACTATGTAGTGATCAAGGCTTACCGTTGGACTTTAATTCATTGGACAGTCTTGATGATCTTTTGCATAATCTGGATAATTTTTTGTCCCATTCTGGGAAACAAGCTGGGGCAAGGAGCTCAAGAATTTGCCTTGCCTTTCATCCTTTTCTTGTAACGGAATCATTTGATCACATGATTGATCTGGGTCTAGCTGACTAGGCTGAGAAACTTCAAATTCCATACCAAAGACCAATCAAGATGAAGGAGAGAAATATTTCAGAGGAAGCATCAGCAGCAGCTGAGGGCCATCTTGCGTGCTAACTTGAAGAGGTATGTCGGCCAATTGGAGTGTCCTGAGTAAGCTTTAATGCTTGTGAAGATCCAAAAGTTGATATGTTGTCAACAGCACGTCCCTGATTAATTTTAAATATTAGTTTCCAATTGAATCTGCTTTTTGGATGCTCATTAAAGTAAAGCAAGTACCCTCTATGGTACCCTGATGCAGAGTTGTTTGGTGTGATCGTGTTCCAATGATATCGCTTCCAAACTCGATGAGGGTCCATAGATGGAGGTATGCTCTCGGTCGTACCATATCTATGAGAGTAACTTCTATGCTTATACTATATGAGCTGTGGAATTTCACTGGAATCATTGTACAAGGATGCTTGATGACTATCTCCTCCACTTTCTGTCAGTTTACTGTGATAATATCCTCTGTATTTTCTGGTGTAGAATTTTGATTTGATAAGCTCAATTCTCATATATGCGGCGTTAAATTTGTAAAGTTGAAATTTGCCTTCTGGCAAACCATCCCATGCTGCTGATTTAACTAATTCAATATTACAAAAAGACGAGTAGTACATCTCTCTGTTCTGTAGTTTAGGCACGTCACACCTTTTGCAGCATTATCTTATTAACATGAGTTCTAAACGCAAACAAGGGAAGTGATGCTAATTAATTAGTTCTCCCAAGTCTGTTGTTTTTCCTTTTCATCGGCCAGCTAATGAAGTATCTGTTGATTGCAGTCCAAATGCGAACTAATCTGATGTCCCCCCAGATTTTGGAATTGGTGCAAATGGCATTCATGCATTTGTGCCTTTTCTTTCTTTTGGAAAATTATGACGTTAGGATCTCAAATATCTTCATTTATTGATAGTTAATCCTGTCCTCCTGTTGTTTCTAAGCTGAATTTGCAGAATTTACAGCAGCAAAACAGAGTATGCAGCAAGAACAGAACAATGGAAGGGAAACTGCATTCATATATTCAAAAAGACTGAAACTTCTTCTTAAATACAAACCTAAAGCATTGACCATAAACACACGTTGTCCGCTAACAATTCTGAAGCTAACACTCCTATAAAATAGGACTAAACAACCTCTCTAAAGATAGATTTGAAACAGCCACTATATCCTAAAATATAGGACATGACTTCAACAGAAAAATAAACTGGTGCAAGCCTTGATTCATCAACATTCTCCTCCTGGATCAAGTGCTGCACACTCCCAGCTTTGCCCTGACGATTTCGTAAATATATCTGCAATTTAGTTCTCCAAACTGCAGTACAACAGTTTCACTTCTCCAGCCTTCTGCACTTCTCTCAAGTAGTAATACTCGACCTTAAAATGCTTTGTTCTTCCATGAAACACTGGATTCAATGAAATAGCCAGAGTAGCTTGATTATCCACAAATACTTCTACTTATTCTTCTTCTTGCAAATGCAGATCATCCATTAACTTCTTCAACCATAATCCTTGATTCACAGCTGCAAAAGCTGAGAGTACCTGTAATGAACTCAACTTTTGCAGTTGATTGATTTCTTGCTTCTTTCAACACCAAGAAAAACATGCTAACCCAAACGTAAAACAATAACCTGAGATGCTCTTCATATCATCCATTGATTTTGCACAATCACTATCCGAATAGCCTTGCAACTTAAACTCCTGAACTTTGCAAAACTTTATCCCATATAAAAGAGTGCCTTTCAAGTACCTTAACACCTTTTTGCAGCTACCATATGCAACTCACTTGCACAACTTAAAAAACGAGACAAGACACTTACTAAATATAAGATGTCTGGCCTAGTTGCAGTAAGATACATAAGACATCCAATCAGACTTCTATAGGTTCTTTCCTTAACAGATTCTCCTACATCATTCTTTCGAAACTTTTCTTTGTGAGTCATTGGAGTATTCACACTCTTGTATTCTTCCATGTTAATCTCTTCAGAATCTCCTTCAAGTACTTCTTCTAACAGATGAAAACTTCATTATGAGTTTGCCTAACTTCCATCCCTAGAAAAAAAATGACATTACACCTAGATCAATCATCTCAAACATCTTTATCATCTCATGTTTGAATGCATCAATCTAAGCTTCATTACTTCCTGTCACAAGCATATCATCCACATAAAGAGATACCACAACTATGTCAGATAATAGCTTTTTAACATATAGAGTGGATTCACTAAGGCTTTTCTCGAAGCCTAAACTCAGCAAGTGTTCATCCATCTTGCTGTACCACGCTCGTGGAGCTTGCCTTAACCCATAAAGCTCCTTCTTCAGCAAATAAACTTTCTCCTCTTGGCCTAGTGTGACAAAACCTTGAGGTTGCTCAACATAAATCTCCTCCTGCAACACTCCATTCAAGAATGGAGATTTTACATCTAAACTGATACACTTTCCATCCTTGTTGAGCTGCTAATGCAAGTAACATTCTGATTGTGTCTAGCCTTGTCACGGAGCAAATGTTTCTGAAAAATCCACTCCCTAAACTTGTGCATATCCTTTCACCACCAGCCTGGCCTTGTGCTTATTTATTGAGCCATCGGCATTGAGTTTGGTTCTAAAAACTCATTTTACTCCAATCACCTTCCTGTCTTCAGACTTGTCAACTAGCTCCCACGTATGGTTCTTTTCAATCATGGACAGCTCTTCCTTCATTGTTTTTAACCACCTCTGATCATCTTTAACTTTCTCATAACCTAAAGGTTCCAAAACAACAACATTGCACATCTTCTCATATATATATATCAGTCAGAGAACGAGTACCTCTAACTAGAATATCATCCACCAGCTCGTCGGGGTCTAATGAGATCTTCTTGTGCTTACCTTCCGGTTCATTTGATCCAATCCCATTCTCATCTTTCAGGAACTGAACATCTCTGCTGATGATCACTTTCTTAGTTTGTGGTTGATAAATTCCGTAGGCTTTTGTCACCGAGCTATAGCCTACAAAGATTCTAGGTTCAGCTTTATCTCACAGCTTGTCTCTCCTGACATGTGGGATATGAGAAAAACACAAACAACCAAACACTTTTAGATTTTTCAGTATTGGCTTGACATCAAACCAAGCTTCAAAAGGTGTCTTCTTTTCCAATACCCTTGTAGGTAGTCTATTCAGCAAGAAAACTGTTGTATTTGCTGCTTCTGCCCAAAAGTATTTTGGCAGATTCTTCTCATGCAGTAGACACCTAATCATCTCCATAATGGTTCTATTCTTCCTCTCACTTACTCCATGTTGCTGTGAAGAGTAAGGAGCAATAAGTTGATGCTCAATTCCAGCCTCTTCACATAAGGAGTTAAACCTCTGTGAAGTATATTCCGTTCTATTGTCAGATCTGATGACCCGAATCTTGCAGCCACTTTGGTTCTCAACGCATCTTTTAAACTTCAGAAATATCTCAGCAACTTCTGACTTTTGTTTCATGAACTAAATCCAGCACATTTTGGTATAATCATCAATTAAAAAAATGAAATACCTGCTGCCATTTAATGAAGGTGTCACCTGTCGACCATAGAGGTCTGTATGAATCGACTGCAACTTCTTTGTAGCTCTCCAAGTTGAATTCTTGAAAGGAAGTCTAGTCTGTTTGCCCAGCAAACAAGCCTTACACCTTTCAATCTGCAACTCCAAGTTTGATAACCCAATTGCCATTTCATTCCTTTGCATGAACAACAAGTCTTTCTGATGAAAGTGCCCCAATCTTTTGTGCCATATTTCTGAGTCACTAGCTTGACACTTGAATACAACCTGCTCCGTCAGAGTTTTGCAGTCTTCAGATTTCGCATTCAGACTTTGTAACGTTTCAGATCTTGTAACATCTGGCAACATCTCAGATCTTGTAACGTCTGACAACGCCTCAAATCTTGTAACATCTGGCAACGCCTCAAATCTTGTAACATCTGACAACGTCTTAGATATTGGATAACAATCTCTAGCCTGACACTTAAATGCCACTTGCTCCTTCTTAAGAGGACCTAGAGAAAAACTCTTATGTTGCATCTTTATCTTGAACATCTCTTGACCATTAGAGTCAAAGATCAAACACTTCTCCTTTTCAAATATCACCTTAAATTCTTTCTCTACCAACTGCCCAACATTCAGCAAATTCTGATCAATCTCAACACATACATCACATCAGAAATCAACTTAGTTCCAGCACAACTCTCTATTGCTACAGACCATTTACCTTTCACTTCTAAGTACTCCCCATTTCCAATCCTCACGATTGACTTCAATGACTTGTCAAGATCTATAAAGAACTTTTTATCACTAGTCATGTGATTTGTACAGCCATTATCAACTAGCCAACTATCACATGGAGTACTAGAGGAAAAACATGAGGCAACGAATAATTGATCTACCTCTTGCTGGACGGCAACTTGTACCTCACCTTGTTGCTGATTTCTCCTCTCTTTGCAGAACTTTTTAATGTGTCCTTGTCTTTTACACTTTCTGCACCTTACATCCGGCATCTTCCAACATCGAAAGTATGGATGGTTTCTCTTTCCACAGTGCTTACATGGAGGATGCTTTCCCCAAGAGTTCTTAGAATTGCTTGAATTGCTCTCTCCCAAAACAGTTTTTGAACCACTGTTGCCATGATCTTTATTCCCTTTCCAGTTCTTGCCTTTCCATTCTTTGGCCTGCAAAGCTCCTTCTGTATTTTCCTCATGCCTCATCAATCTCCTCTACTCTTGTGCTTGCAAAGCACTAAGCAATTCAATCAACTTGATCTAAGATAGATCATTGGTATTCTCCAAAGAGGCAATGGTTGCCTCAAATCTTTCTAGTAAGGTGACAAGAATCTTCTGCACCATCTATTGTCAAAAAGATCAGTGCCTAAGATCTTTGCCTGATTCGCAATACTTACCAGCTTATCCGAATACTCCTTGATTGTCTCAGACTCCTTCATCTTCAGCCTTTCAAACTCCATGATCAGATTCAATGCTTTCATGCTTTTGATTCTCTCATCTCCTTGATATTCAGGCTTGAGGAAATCCCAGATAGCTTTTGCTGATTCACAAGCCATAATTCTGCTGAAAATGGTGGGTGAGATAGCAGTATATAAACAGGACTTTGCATTTGCCTTCCTTGTTATCTTTTCCTTGTGAAACTTGATTTGGTTGATGGTTAGATTGTTAGGAAGGAGATCAACTTCACAGTCTTGCTCCACAACTTCCCAAAAATCACAACCCTCTAGATAAGCTTGCATTCTAAATGCCCAGGCTTGATAATTTTCTCCGTCAAACACTGGTGCATCCATAACTACTCGAACCTGCCTCCATTTGGCCTTTAAGCTTTTATGAATGGAAGCACACCTCTCACTCAGTCTCACAAGTCACTCACAGTCCCTTAAGATCAAGAGAGCTCCGATACCAAATTTTATTTCTAAGCAGTGTAAGAATCTACCAAGCTTAAGGTTCCTTCGAGTGAAGACACGCAAATTGCATTGGAGATTTTCCCAAGCTATGATATGAAATCTTGAGCGAAAGGGATGTCCTGAAACCTTTGAGGCAACCGGTTTGCATCTGGAGACAGTACTTCTACCAGAGCTGTTGTTTCAACGCAATCAGAAAGCACAGGAAGCATGGAGTTCAATCCTTCTGCATCCGCTAAATATTGCAGCATTTTTTGTTCGCGAAGATGGCAAAGCGGTTGAAAGTTCATGAGACTTATGGATTCTACTTTTGAAGACGCCTGACCTCTCAGCCTTTGAACATTTGGAGATCATCATCCTTAAACTTTAAGCATTGTACCGGGACTCGAGCATATTCAGCTTATTCCATTGAAGACATTAAGAGCCTTGTTTCCTTTTGGCTGAATATGATATTACAGAAATTCATACATCTATCGTTTCCGTCAGCAAGCTGGAGATGCTTAGTGTGACATCCTAATTTTCAAACCCACCCAAAGTAAAACGAATGGGTTTTTCACCCACGTGCCTTTGGTCCTTTTTCTTGGAGCTGAACCTATCAGGTGAAGCTCTTAAGGGGTAAAATCCATAAAAGTTACTCGGTAAGTTGGATTGGACTAGAATCGTGTTTGGTTGATTTTAACCACAAAATTGAACTCAAATTCGGGAATCGAATATTCGAGCGTGTCACGATTTATTTTAAGGATCTCGTCTCATCTTTTGGGAAAATTATGTCTAGATGGGAATTTTGCGGAAAGGATTCAAGTTAGGTTTGAATTGGAGAGGATTTGATTGTAACTTAAGAGGAATTGATGCAAATTTGTAGGTGGAGAGGTTACTGCATTTTAGCCTTCATTATTGGCTTGTTGAAGAAGATCGGGAGGGGAAATGGCTGCTGGATAAGAGTTGAAGATTTATGGAGCATGTACTTAAGTGCTTTTGATATTTTGTGTTGACTTTGAAGGCTTCTTGTTCCTCTTTACCAATATAACATTGGAGATTATAGCTTCTTCTTCTTCTTCAACTTCTTCTTGCTATTTTTCACTTCCTTCCACCTCTATTCCTCCAGCTGAGATACGGAGCTTTCAACCAGCAGCTCAAGCAGTGACTTGTAAGGCTTTTTAGGCCTCTTCCAAGCTTATTTTGGAGTCGTTGTAGACTCGAGTTTTAGTCGCCTTTGCGTCACCGTCGTCGTGGACTTGTTGGTTAGTGATAAGGTTAGTTTACTCATTAATCATTTCTTAGGATGTGATTACACTTGAGGAGTTAGATTTGTTAATCGGCGTGACTAGATCAGTGTTAGGTTGGATTGACACTAGTGAAGGTGGTTTAGTTCAATTAAGTGGATTTCTCTGGAATTTGTTTATTGGACCCTTGTCATTTGTTTATTTTATGGATCGAGATATGATGAGATTATGAAGTCGGTTCATTCGTGAAAAATGTTTTATACATCTTTAGCTATGACATATATTTTACCCATGATTTTATGAATTTTAAAGGGTAATATGTCAACTTCGTTTTATACAAAACAGAACCTCTATTTTTGCTGCAACTTGTGATTTTTGGAGTTCAATGGATTTTTATCAACCGTTGAAATTCGAATTTCGAAAGAGTTCCTTCACAAAAGTTGTTTGTCACATCTTTTAGTTTAACGGAGTCAAATTTTAGATCAACAGACAAGTTGTGGATTTCGAACCAAGATGATTTTAGAGGACGTGATTTTTGTAAACAAACATGGTTTTTGTAGCAATTTGAGTGATTTACTGATCTCAATCCAAAAAGATTTGGGTTAGGGTGTTTTCATGAAAAATGTTTGTTTAAGTATTATAACATATTCGAATTTGAGGATTTTACAAACTCGTTTGATTATGTTTCTGGATTAAACTTGGAGAGGCGCGAGTGACTTGGTTTTTCCAGTTAGCGTGGTTTTACATTTAGCCACGTTGGCACGGTATGAAACGTATGCAGCAAGGCCAGATTTTCGATCTCTTTAATGCTGGAATTTATGCGTGACGATATGTGAATAATGGAAATTTGTGGATATGTGATTATGTGATGACTAGTGTTGTTACGCAGGTTACCCTGAGGGGTGTTTACGTAGGGTTTAGTTGAGCTTGACGAGGCCAACAGTCGCATACCTGAGGAGAGAACTTTTCGCGGGTTGTAGCAAATTATGTTCTGGGCAAGGGCTAAGTGCCACGCGATAATGTATACTTCGTGGGGGCCACCTCTAGAGTCTTGTACCAAAGATTGTATGAGCCACATTGACATGTGTGGTTAAGGGCTAAGTGCTATGCAATAACATTTGTTCTAGGCAAGGGCTAAGTGCCTTGCAATAACGTAAAACTTTATGGGGGCCACCTCTAGAGCCTTGTACCAAAGACCGTATGAGCCACCTCTAGAGCCTTGTGCTATTTTCATGTGCGGTCAAGGGCTAAGTGGTACCTGATAACATGATTTTGTGTGAGACATCGCTACAACTTTCATTTGATTATCGAGTGTGGATTGAATTGTTGATATGATGCGCCTTATTATGGGACGAAATTGTTTGACATGGTATGAGACATGTCATAACAATTTGGCCTTATAATCGAGACCTTTATGAGTATATGATGATTGGTGTGTGGTGTTTCAATCGTTAAAGATGTTTGTTGTATGTATATGTACCTGAACTGTGGAGCCTAGCCGCCACCAGACTCAGTCTCAGACCTAAACAGTATGACAGTTTCCAAACCTTGAATTGTTTGTTGTGAATAGGTTACCCTTAGGTGAATTTCTTCCTAATCAGGGCTTAGGGGGTAAACTTTAAGACACTGTCTCAGCCCTTCGTGGTGTACTTTTTATAGGTCCCTAGATGGTGGTACGTCACGTGCGTATAGAGTTCCGCAGGAAATGGATTTTGAGCATGCCTTTTTGGTGGACACAGAGTTCTTGCCTGTAGATCTCAGAGTTTAGACAAACCCTTTTTGATTTAGTCTCGTGTATATGAACCCAGGGTTGTTTATAAGATAAGTTCTGTGTAAATCAGTTGTCCTACTTTCCTATCCCAAATTTGAATGTTGTCTGGGGATTGTTTATTTTGCTTCCGTATGTGCATAGAATATTGAGTCAACGACACCACATGGGAACATCGCATTTTAGTCAATCACCGAGGGATGTGTGCATGCTTGAGGCTCGGGGTGTGACGTCCCCGCCCAAAGTAGTATCAAAGCTTGGTTAGTGCTTGGAGTGATAAGATGCGATGAGTCTAGGGATAGTTAGTAGGAAATGCCTTTTTCTTATGCTGATGCATGTAATTGACAGCTGATTCGTAGATTATTTTGCGTGAGTCACTCAGTTTCCCTAATTCAATATTGGAATTGGGAAACGGGTTTCTATAAAGATCCAGTAACATGAGTGATCAGGAGCAGAAGACTTATAGGAAAAGGTTTGTAGCATTCGTTACTAGGGGTAGAATGATGACACACGCGAAGAAGATACAACGTACGGAGAGATAAAAGGACGAACGCCATTCTTTGGTCATGCTGGACGAAAAGTCTTTATTTTTTGGGCTTGAACACGCGGTGATTTTGTGCTGTAAATTTTATATCTAACTACTCTAGGTTTTGATTTAATTTAGGTGTGGAAAACACTCAAGCATGTGAGCAGTTGTAAATTTTGATTATGCGTTTATAATGAATTATTTGCTTCTGAATCTCCCAGTGGATATATGTGCCTATGTGGACAAAACACTTAAATCTTTTGTGTCCTTATTATTCTTGAATTATTTTTCTGGTATTTTAGCATTGACTTAATTTGTAAGATCTTGTTACTTTTCATATTAAAGTTTCACAATAGGAACAATGCATTGTGAGCTCTTGAAATTAGTAGTTTCACGTGAAATCCACATGAATTCAATATTGAGATATATCCGGGTTTGGATGCACCTGGTGCACCCTTGAACAATATCTCATAAGTTCGGCATCACCCATTTTGGTTTCATTTAATTTTGCGTGTCACCCGTCAATTACAAACATGATGGATGAAAATTTCCTCCAATTAAGAAATTGCGGCGATACATTCAAGAGAGCGAGGACAGAAGAAAACGTGCATTGGGACGGTCCAAGTTAATAGCATTTTAATATTACATTAATATTAGAAAGCCGCCTAGAATGACTCGTTCATCGACCATTTCGTCGTAGGATGTAATAAAAACTTCAAAAATCAAATGAACAAAAAGTGAAAAGGAGGGGAGACTCGGATAGAGAAGAAGCTCATAAGAAAGGAAAGGAGAAGGAGAGAGAAAGGAGAAGCGATTCTCGTTCCGGAACCTCGTCAAACTGAAGCGATTCTAAATTGTGATATACGGTAAGTATTCGCGCCCTTTGTTCATCCAATCGGAAAACTTTTCAGAATTAGGTCACGGAATTTCGAAGTTTCGTGAAATTTAAGCCTTGAAGACCAACTTTTGAGTTATTAAATTGAGAAATTATGGGGCTTTGAGACTTTAGGATTTTGTAAAGTCGTGAGATTTTACGGAACTTGATTTGAGCTTGAAGTTTGCTTGAAACGAATTTTTGAAATGGGACGCCTCATGATGAACAGTGCATGAACAATAGCTTGGGGCTGAATTTTGTTAGATTTTGGCTTGTTTTTTTTGGGGTTGCCAACTATACTTGAAGTTCAACGTATATCATCAGTTGAATTTAAATTTATTAAATTTGGTTATAGTTTTGGTAAATATGCATAGTGGGCATTCGATTTACTTAGAAAATATATGCATGACTCATTAATCAATGGTTGCTCACTCCTCCTTTTTCCAAATCTTTTCAAGTCACTCAGTTAGCAGTCAATAAATTGACCGGGAATTTTGAGGGTTAGGTTTCTTATACAAATATTTGAAGCTGTGCCCTTCACGTGAAGAGAACGACGGCCGTGTCATTGCTCGGTGTGACATCAGAAGCCTTCAGCCAGAAAAGGGTACAACATTAGCTCCTCATTTAGCCTTTCTGTTTGATCAGGAAGCATTGTCTCGTGCTTTTTGCCTATCAGACTTCCACGGAGAAAGAGCAAAGTGAGACCAAGGCAAAAAAGGGATGCACCGTTTCGTTTCATCTGGCTCCTTTGCAGTGCTTGCTACGCTGATTCTTCTGTCTACCCACGCATTTCATGTCGTTTCACTTCGTTCCTCTCCTAACCATCCTGACAATGAGAGAAAGAGTGCAGAAAAAGAGAGCACTGAAGGAGCATCTTCTGTTTCGTTGGTCTCTCTGACACCCGCAGGAGAAGGCCGCTATCAGTACGATATATTCTTGAGCTTTAGGGGTTTGGATAACCGCAAGAGTTTCACAGATCACCTTTACCAAAGGCTGGTCAATGCAAGGTTTTGGGTGTTCAGGGACAATAAGAGTATCCCAATTGGCAATGAAATTGCTTCACACATTCTTGATGCTATTGCAGAGTCTAAAATTTCGATTCCCATCATCTCCAAAAATTATGCTTCGAGCAAATGGTGTCTCCTTGAGCTCATTCATATGATGGACTATCAGAAAAGCACGTCACACATAGTGCTGCCCATTTTTTACAAAGTGAATCCATCTGATGTGCGGCATCTAAAGGGAAGTTTTGGGGAGGCCTTTCATTCGCAGAAGAAACACTTCAACGAGAAGCTTATCCAGGAAGGGCAACGAGCGCTCAGAGAAGTGGGTCTCTTACATGGATGGGAATCCGAGAATTTTGCTAATGGGTACTTGACTTCTACCGTAACCTTTTTTTCCTTTTTAGTCGAAGTATTCTTATTCTCGCAAGATGGATGAAATATGAATGAATTACTTCCAATTGTACAGTATTCCCCAGGATGTCCCCTTAAAAACTCAACCAACAACAACTAAAACCAAACCATCGGGTAGTGCGCAAGAATGTTGGGATTGGCTCTACTACGGAGTAAGAAAAAAGAAAGCACCGTCCCTCCTACCGATAGTACTCAAACACTCGACAACTTGCCTCTAAATGAAGATTTTGGTGTGGAAAGCAAGCTCTTTTTGGCGTAGGACATCTCATGATCTTGATTAATTTGATGTTTCAATGCCACTGTTACAAATGGAAATCAACAATGGTATAAAGAAGAGTCTAGGACGACATGAGCCATAGTGAAGTGTAGTGCTGGTACATGCTCAGTTTTGAAAACTTGAGCACCACCAAATAAGGTTGACCTCCTATTGCCGATTGGGGCTTGGCTCAGTTGATTAGGATCAGACGCTCTGTGTTGACCATGTCTAATTTCCATTTCCGCTGCCAGTAGAACCCCATTCTTAGGAGATTTTTTAAGTCAACTATAAATCCTCACTTTAGGCTTGGGTGATGCCTTGGCCGTGGAGTGGGGAAAATCGATCTCCTATCCTTCAACTAGCAGCGACCTTAAGCTTTATTACACAGACTACACTCCTAAAGACTCTTAAGGAGACAGGAGTACAAAAAAAAATAAAATTCAGCAAGATACATCAAGTTGGCAGAAAAGGAAGGAGAGAGAAAGGAAATGCCTGCGACACCATCATCCTCCATTGATATATGTACAAGAGAACATTTTGCATATTTTTTACGATATGCATCCTTCACATATATTTGACTGTCTTTTGATGAGATTAAGTGTAACCAAGAAGTTTTTATGAGCTTCATCGTTTGACAGGCATGAAGGAGAATTAGTGGAAGAAGTTATCAAAACAGTTCAAAGCATGTTGCCACGAGATTTTCAGCTTGATGTCACCAAGCACTTAGTTGGAATCAATGATTGATTGTCGCGACCTAAATTCCGCCCTTTAGGGGGAGGAAGATTAGGTTTAGAGGTACGTGTTCTCGATTCTATGATCTCGAGCTCGGATTCTCCCAAATCCATACCTCGCGTGACATTTGGCGTTTTCAAATTTTAAGGTTATTTAACAACCTAAAGTATTCTTTGGAGTCGCCACTAGCCTATTGGGGTTGGCTAGAAACCGATCAAGACGCGGGAGTGTCGTCTTGATCCCTACGTAACCAGAGATCCTAAGTTCGAGGACTTGTTTACGCTAACATTTTTATTAGCGCCCTTTCGGTACCAAAAATTGATTGATTGGTTGGTTAACCTACATGTTAGCATGCATGTTTACATCATCTAAAAGGCTAGTCCACTAATGTGTTGATGTCAAGCTCTAGTGATTTTTTAATAGGATTCATTTTAGAAGTTTTCTACTTTTTATTTTTATTTTTTTATTGGCTTTTCTTGTGATTTTTTAATGACTTTCTAAATTTTCTAGCAATTTTCTAATTTTCTATGATTTTCTAATGATTTTATATATTTTAATGGTTTTCTAATTTCCTATGATTTTTAATGATTTTCCGATTTTTTTTTATTTTCTAATGATTTTCTGGTTTTTTATTATTTTCTAATTTTTTAAATTTTCTATTATTTTTGAATGATTTTTCTGATTTTTTTTTTATTTTCAAATGATTTTCTGATTTTCTAATTTTTCAATTTATTTCTTATTTTCTATTGATTTTCTAATTTTTATTATTCATTTTCTAATTTTTCTAGTTTTTTTATTATCTATTATCTATTTTTGATTTATTTATTATTTTATTAATTTTATATTTTATATTTTTTTATTTGTTTATTATTTTTCTGATTTTCTATTATTTATTTATTTATTTTCGAATTTGTTTATTATTTTCTTATTTTTTATTATCTATTTATTTATTTTCGAATTTGTCATTTTTCTATTCTGTTTTTTATTCATTTTTATTTCTTGTTTATTTTGATTTTCTTTATAAAAGAGTTTCAGACCGGGTTAAAGGAACCCGGCCCAAAACTACCCGTACTTTAATGGTTCGGGTATTTCGCAAATGGGCTGGGCGTAAGGCCCAGTCCATCCTTGTTTTTTTATTAAAACGAATTTTAAACCTAAAACTAGGCCCAAGGGTTTTTCTTTTATTTCCTTTCGCGGCCCATTTGTCTTTATTTCTAATTCAGCCTTTTTGTTCTTTCAGCCCATTTCTTCTCTATTTCTTTGGTTTAGGTCTTTTTTATCTTTGGCCCATTTTATCATTTCTAAATCACTTTCTAAGCCTATTAAACCAATAAGCTAACATCTCTCCCTGCACTTTATTCTCCTCATTCAACCATGCTCACGACTCCGGCCGAGACCAAGATTTACTCCAAGAACAATACCGACGAGTCTATGATTGTTATTCATCACGACGTAACTAAGGACTAATGTAACCAGTTAAAACTAAACTAATAAGCTAAAAAGCAAAACGAAAGCATTTGAATTTTATCTAAGCATTTCATCAAACACATCAAGTGCAACAATGTTTATCAAATTTTCAATACGAAAACTGATTTTGGTTTAATCGACGAATCATCAATGAATCAACAAAACTATCAACTATGATAAGCACTACAGGAACTCGAAAATCAAACCAAACAACATTCAGCATTCAAATAGCAAAAAACATCAATAAACAAACAAGAGATAGACAATAAAACTCATAAACATGGCGATTGAATGAAAAATGGCAGAGAAATAGACTTACCTGTGAATGTCGATTGAACAAGGAAAATCGGCTCGCCAATCAACGATTCGCGGAAACAGCAGAGAAATCAACACTGAGAAACTTCAATCCGCAATGAAACAACTTCTAGTCGTGCAGAGAGGGAGCTCCGGAAAAAACGATTGTCTGAGCAGGGGCGATCATGAGAGAAGGCCACGATCGTTCGAGAGAATCAACCCGAGTAGGAGGCAGTGTGGGCGAGGAGCCACCGAGAAGAGAGCGTCCAGAGAGAAAGAGAGAGAGAGCCAGAGAGCGTCGTTGAGAAGGAGCAAACTCAGAGGAGGCGTCGTCCGCCCGAAGAGCTGCCGCCGAGAACGTCTGGAGAAGAGTGAGGGAGTTGCTGTTCGTGAGGGAGAGAGTTCGTCCGAGAGCCAGTGCCAGAAGTCCGAGGTCGGAGGAAGGAGAGTCTCCAGAGGGAGGAGGCCCAGGGAGCGAAGGAGAGAGATTAGGCCGACGTCGCACCAGCAGCGGGAGAACAGAATCGTCTTTGACTAGAGATCGAGAGGGAGCTGGGGAGAATCGGTGAGAGGAAGCTTGGGGAGGATGAGCCGAGAGCTTCGTCCGGTTAGAGAGAGAAAGAGCTCCTGTTTTCCTTTCCTTTCCCCCCCTTCCCCCTTGCGTGCCGAGACCCCAGCGTGAAGAAGAAGTCCCTCTAGAGGAATGGGTCCCCCCACAAAAACCCTTAAAACCCTCTCTTCTAGAAGCCTCCCTCTAACAAACTTTTTTTTTTTTCTGTTATTTTCTTTATATCCTTTTATTCAATTCAAATCTAAGTTTAAAGAAAATCAAGGAAGAAAGGCCGAGCCTCCTCATTTGGGCTCACGAAAATAGACAAATCAAATGGGCCCCGGGTTGAAGCCAACATGGGTTTGCGAAAATTTGGCTCGTGCGGGCCTCAACCTCTTTATTTATTTATTGTATTTTCTAAGAAAAACTCACTTTAATTCTTTTCTAAAACTAAAATGTGTTGGAATAGCAAAATTTAAGTGTCAACAGCTGCCCCTCTTTGAAGGGAATCTCGAAGAGGTTTCTTTCAAAGATAAAAAGACACCTAAATTTTGCTGACATCTCTTTTTATATTTCTTCTTTTTCTCTCTCTCTCTTTTTGCTTTTGTTTAAAATACATCATGTAATAACAATCTTGATAAAAAGAAAAGGAGTCTTACCGTGTAAAAACCTATTTTAATTGTTGTGAGTAAGTCTTACCGTGTAAAAACGGATTTCGACTGATGTGAAGATAAGTCTTACCGTGTAAAAACGGATTTTGACAAATGATAATGAGATGAAGTCTTACCGTGTAAAAACGGATTTCGACTAAGGGTGATAAGTCTTGCCGTGTAAAAATGGATTTCGACTAATGGGGGAAAGTCTTGCCGTGTAAAAACAGATTTCGACTAATGAGAAAAGTCTTACCGTGTAAAAACGGATTTGGACTAATGAGAAAGTCTTGCCGTGTAAAAACGGATTTCGACTAATAGTGGAAAGTTTTACCGTGTAAAAACGGATTTGGACTAATGAGAAAAGTCTTGCCGTGTAAAAACGGATTTCGACTAATGGTGGAAAGTCTTGGAGCTTCGAAGACTTACTAGAATCTCCGGGCAACAAAAGCTTACCGTGTCGATGAAAGGAATCAATAGAAGTTTGGACTGTAATGGTAGCATTTAGCATAACCAGACGCAATGCAAGTTTGCCAATGCACTGGGATAGCTTAGCCAGTCATCATCTACATTGAGTAAGATCATGTATATCACAATATTAAAAAAAAAAATGGCTCCCGCACATTTGACGAAGATTGGTTATATTGGACACATGAGACAATAGAATCAGGACTGTTAATCAAGAATCATCATTGATAAAAACTGATTGGTTGCATAGGCAAAATCAACATATTTAATCATTTGGATGTATTGTCCATTATCAAATGCCTTTAGGATTAACTTATAAAAAGAGTTGGTTAAGTATGCCAAATGGAGAATCCTTAGTCTGAAAGGTCTTCTCACATACTCTCAAGATCATCAATGAGATTTAATCACTCAGTATATCTCACACAATCAACGTTGAAGGTTTCGAGAATCATTCGCAATAAGTATACATCAACCAATCCAAGAGGTCTTTTAAAGGACTGTAATGTAGGTTGGTTATAGTATCAACAACAGATAAGTAACATTGGCTAAGAAATAATCGTGAATCATCATCTTCGCCGGGTTTGCAAGTCAAGAAACCTCAAGATGAGACAAGATAGCTTTGTTCTCACTTCTTTAAACAGTAACTTCTTTGAAGATCCTTATTTTCACTCAAATCAACCTGATCGAAGAGACTTAGGAAATGGTTGTAATGCTGGTTCAGGGGAGGGCTCAAATAGGCTCAACACAATTTTAAAGAAAAGGGAATTCATGAGTTGGTGATAATCTTGACAACATTGTCATATCATGAATTTTAACTCGAAAGTCCATGTGCTTATTGATTCAATCATAAGAACTTCGCTCTTGTCTCTAACAAACTTTACATTTGGAACGATTTTCGTTCTGAATAGTGATTTTCAAGATGTTCATAATCAGCATGAGTCTTCTTTTCTTTTCCTTTTGTTTGGACATTGGCCTTGCTTTTACCATGCACACTGCTTTTTCATGCCCCCTATTTTAGATGAACATTTTTTTTAAAGCTATTAGGACTTTCGAGAGATTCTTTTTGCATTGCCCCAGTATGGGGAGATATTCACCACTCGGGTTTCAGAAACGAACTTTAAGGCTCAAATTGGTTAATCAAAGGATGTAGGTGTATGGGTAGAGAAAGAAATGCTCTTCTCATTTCAGGATCTTTTGAGCTTCCACAAGGGTTCTCCTGAAGTTACCACAGAAAGATTAATGCAAGTGAAGACAAAGAAATCCTTCTTATCTTTTTCACCAATAGTAACTACCAAACCTCCATATTTGCCCCATTGTGGGGTGTTTCTTGACAGGGGTAATTTGTAAAAATTCTCCATGAATAAAAGCTCAAAAGGGTTTAACTATGATCACCTGTAGTGTATATGGTAGAGAAAGAAATGCCTCTTTTCATTTTGGTTCATATACTACTTGCGAATGAATCTCTCATCCCTAAACAACATGAACGTTCCTTTTGCACTCAAATCTCGATGTGTTTAAAGGACGTATTTGGGAATGGCTTGCCTTTCTTCTTTCTAAATATTTCTCATTTGGCATGATTAACCATTTGTCTTTTTATCTGTCAATTCTCCAGGTGAACTATCATCAATTTTTTAATTTTTTTTTTCAAGAAAGAAAACTTACCTGTGACATAGAGATATATTTTTAACTGGTGATGACTCATATTTTGAAGGTCGCATCATTGCATTTGTCTCCACAATCATGACTTTTCTCCTACAAAATGAACATATGTGCACAAGCTATGCAAGATATCGATGATTTAAACTGCATCAAGAAAAAACTTTCAAGCCTCTCCAATTTCCTTCATGGAAAGTATTTTTTAACTGAATCGGCATTTACAGGCTTTGGCAACTCACGACCATCCATTTCAACCAGAATCAAAGCACCGTCTGGTAAAGCTTTCTTGACGACATATGGACCTTCATAATTCGGAGTGAATTTCCCGCGCGGGTCTGGAAAGATAGGTAGATTTTTCTTAAGCACAAGATCATCTACCATGAAATACCTCGGTCGAACTCTGCGGTTGAATGATTTAGCAACCCGTTGTTGACAACATTGACCATGACATAAAGCTTTAAGCCTTTTCCCTTCAATTAAATTCAATTGGTCACATCTCTGTTGTATCCACTCAGTCTCAGAGAGCCCAGCTTGTGACAAGATTCTTAATGAAGGAATTTCCATTTCTACGGGTAAAACTGCCTCCATACCATAAACCAGTGAAAAAGGTGTTGCCCCTGTTGAAGTGCGAATCGAGGTTCGGTATGCCATCAATGCGAACGGCAATCGTTCGTGCCAATCACGATAATTATTAGCTGTCTTTGACAGGATCTTCTTTATATTTTTGTTGGCAGCTTCTAAAGCTCCATTCATTTGTGGACGGTAGGGTGAGGAGTTTAAATGGCAGATTTGAAATTCGCCAAGCATATCATTCACGATTTTGTTATTCAAATTGGAGCCATTATCTGTGATGATTGACTCTGGGACTCCATATCGCGAAATAAGATCTCTGCGAATGAATTTGGCCACATTTTTAGCGGTGACATTGGCATATGAATTTGCCTCAACCCACTTTGTGAAGTAGTCAATTGCCACCAAAATAAAATGATGCCCATTGGAAGCTTTTGGATTGATTGGACCGATCACATCAATGCCCCACATAGAAAACGGCCACGGTTCAGACATCTGATGAAGTTCATTTGGTTGAACATTTATTTTGTCTCCATAAATTTGACATTGGTAGCAATACCGGACATGCTGGATGCAATCAGTTTCCATGGCTAGCCAAAAATAGCCCAATCTCATGATCTTTTTCGCCAAGAGGTGCCCATTCATATGCGGACCACATATTCCTTCATGTATTCCCTTCATCAGTTGATTAGCTTCTTTTGCGTCAACGCATTTTAGCAACACCGAATCAAAGGATCTTTTATATAAAGCATCGCCACTGACAAAAAATTTCGATGCCAATTTCTTCAAGTATTTTCTGTTAGATGCCCCACTTTCTTTAGGGAATTCTCCCTTTTGGAGATAAGTCATGATATCGTAATACCATGGTTTTCCGTCCGGTTCTTTTTCAATCAACATGCAATAGGTTGGACGTTTAAGAATCTCGATTCTTAATGGCTCAATGTCCATTCCCTCCATCACTTGTAACATCGATGATAATGTGGCCAATGCATCGGCAAATTGATTTTGAGATCTCGGCAAATATTCAAATGAAATGTCTTCAAACTCCTTCACCAATTCTTCTGAAAACTCATGATAAAGGATCAATTTAGCATCACGCGTTTGCCATTGTCCTTCAGTCTGAAGGATAATGAGTGCTGAATCACCATATACTTGTAATTTCTTAACCTTCATGTGAATGGCTAATTGCAAGCCAAGGATACATGCTTCGTACTCCGATATGTTATTGGTACATGGAAATACCAATTTTGCAGCTACTGGGTAATGTTGACCCGTTGGGGAAATCAAAATTGCCCCTGTTCCAGAACCGGACAAATTAACAGCACCGTCAAAGTACATGATCCATTGGTCACTGGATATCGTCTGGATACGTTCATCTATATGATCAGTACTGTCAACATCTTCTGTCAGACTAGGACTTTCAGCTAACATATCAGCTATAGCTCTTCTTTTAACAGATTTCTGATTCAAGCTTCGCACATCGAATTCAGAAATAAGGACCTGCCACTTGGCCAATTTTCCAACCAACGTGGGTTTCTCCAAGAGGTATTTGATAGGGTCACTTTCAGTCACAAGCCAAATTTGATGATGAAGAGTGTATTGACGCAGTCGGTGTAAAACCCATACCAATGCTACACATGTCTTCTCCACTTCAGGATAATTCATCTCTGAGATAGTGAATTTCTTACTGAGATAGTATATAGCATGTTCCTTCTGATCACTTGGCCTTTTCTGCGCCAACAAGGCTCCTAGAGATTGGTAATGAATAGTCAGATATAGAATCAGTGGCACCCCAGCAATTGGCGGCACCAGTATTGGCGAATGAGAAAGATAGTGCTTTATTTCTTCGCAAGACTTTTGGCATTCATCATCCCATTCAATTTTAGCATTCTTTTTCAAAAGCTTAAAGAATGGTTTGGCTGTTTCTGATAACTGAGAGATGAACCTTGCCACATAATTCAATCTCCCAAGCAAACTTCGAACCTCTTTAACAGTTGAAGGAGCTTTGAGATCACAAATAGCTTTGACTTTGGATGGGTCAATCTCGATGCCTCGATTACTAACCATGAATCCCAACAGCTTCCCAGATTTTGCCCCAAATATACATTTTGCGGGGTTAAGCTTCAACTTAAATTTTCGAAGTCGATCAAATAATTTCCTCAGCACATTAATATGATCCTCACCACTTCTTGACTTGGCAATCATGTCATCGACATATACCTCTATCTCCTTATGCATCATGTCGTGAAATAACGTGACCATTGCCCTTTGATAAGTTGCCCCAGCGTTTTTCAATCCAAAGGGCATCACTTTATAACAGAAAGTTCCCCAAGGAGTAATGAATGAGGTCTTACTTTTGTCTTCTTCTTTCATTCTGATCTGATTATATCCAGAAAATCCATCCATGAAGGAAAATAATTCAAACCTAGCAATGCTGTCTACCAGAACGTCGATATGTGGCAAAGGAAAATCATCCTTCGGGCTCGCACGATTTAAATCTCGATAATCAATGCAAACTCTGACTCGCCCATCTTTCTTCATCACAGGGACAATGTTGGCGACCCATTCGGGGTAATGCGACACTTCTATAAAGTCGACCTTCAACAGCTTCATGACTTCTTCTTCAATTTTCTTTGATAACTCTGGCTTAGTCCTCCTAAGTTTTTGCTTCTTAGGTGGAATGCTGGGCTCAATGGGTAAAGCATGTTCAACAATTGTTGGGTCCAAACCTGGCATGTCGGCGTAAGACCAAGCAAACACATCT
The DNA here is from genome assembly GCA_019926035.1 of Melaleuca alternifolia. NCBI lineage: Eukaryota > Viridiplantae > Streptophyta > Magnoliopsida > Myrtales > Myrtaceae > Melaleuca > Melaleuca alternifolia. Next base: position 128,837 of record JAGKPW010000115.1, on the reverse strand, counting down.
TTATATTCTCTCAAAAGGTCAACCATTCTTTTTGCTTCATACTCTGAGAGATTGGCTCCAATTTTTGTTTCTCTGACATTCTCTTCATCTCCAAAATTCACTGTTACAGTTGGTTCTGCTGTCAAAGGTTTGGATTCTTAGTGACGGATCCAATCTTTTTCGACATTCTTTGGACCATCATCATCATCTGTATCAGATTTGGGGGATTTTTCATCATGCAATTCCGAATCACATGTGTATTTATCATGTATAATATCACGCCTGAGACATAACAAAGATGGTTAGTGAATAGGAAATAAAAGCAATGCATGAATTTTTAAACCATTTTCAAAAGTAAAATATGAACTAAAAATGACTCTAATCAAACCTCATACCATCGGACGTCTTTATTCAACAAAAGTTCATTCATTTTTTTTTATAAAGAAAACTAGGAATCATGTAGAAATTCAGGCCTCACGCAACACTGTTAAGTGAATTAATGCGTCTCATCATTGGGCTGATTTCATATTTCTACATGTCCTTAATAAAACGTGCATATGTATTGTATTGATAAGGCCGTTTTACAAAGTTTACGATCTTGGATCAACAGCTCAAAATCCAAGATGTATTTACAAATTTAAATGAAATGAATGATAGTCTCTATATATTTGCAAGATATAGAAAGAAAAGAAATGAAATAAGAAGTATTCCTACAGAGAGGGATCAAGATTACTAGCTGAAGATTCAGCTTCTTCATCGCCGATCATGCATACGAAGCCCTCTTGAAATAATTCAGCGACATCATAAATGACTCCTTCTTCTTGCAACAGTTTGGATGATTTCTGGAAATTTTCTTCTAAAGGAGGAGGAAGTAGTCGCTGATGAAGCTCTCCTCCTTGTTTTGGCTTCTCATTGCTCTTTTGAGTATCTTGGTGAAGCTCTCCTCCTTGTTTTGGCTTCTCATTGCTCTTCTGAGTATCTTCAGTTTCAACATAGCCCAGACCTCTCCTTTGGTAGCATTTCACGAGCTTGATAGGCCCAGAGATACCTTGGGCATGCACACCTAATCCTTTGCCTGGAGTATGTCCATGTTCAAGCAATACCCTACTTGCCATCATTGACGATTTGCTTAAACCCGGCTTATGCATAATAGCCCCAACGAGCACATGGATCATAGATACTAACTCCAATGCTTGATAACTGGATTCTTCTTTCACTTCTGGCTCGACATATGGGATGGCGGTATCATGATATGTTTTAAAATCTGTTTCAGCATGAACAGTCACAAGCCGATTGTCTACAATGAATTTGACTTTCTGGTGTAGACTAGAAGGTATTGCTCCGGCAGTATGTATCCAAGGACGTCCCAACAGAAAATTAAACGCGCTAGGAATATTCAACACTTGGAAATTCACCAAGAATGCTACTGGGCCAATTAAAAGTTCTAGCTCAATTTCACCAATGACTTGCTTCTTCATTCCATCGAAAGCACGGACAGTTGACTTGAAGTTTTTGATCCTCGCTTCATTGATCTCCAATCGATGTAAAGTTGCCAGAGGGCATATGTTCAAAGCTGAACCGTTATCAATTAGTACTCTTGAAACCAACTTGTCACAACACTTGACTGAAATAAGCAATGCTTTAGTGTGATTGCGACCTTCTGGAGGAAAATCTTCATCGGAAAAAGACATTTGATCCTTCAATAGTATGGACTCGACAAACTCCTCAAGTTGGTTGTCACTAATAATTTCCGGAACATGAACTTCATTGAGGACTTTTAGCAATGCATTCTTATGTTTTTCTAACGTTTTAAAAAGGTCCAACAATGAGATTTGAGCCGGCATCTTTCGCAATTGCTCCACCACATTAAACTCGCTAGTTTTAACAATTGCCAAAAATCCTTTGGCTTCTTCGTCAGTAATTGCCTTCTTCTCAATCGTCTCGGCAGGTGCATAACAACAACCCGAGCGTGTGACGGCATCAATTTCACACATCCCATAGTTCCATGGGACAGCTTTAGTATTCAGCTTCAACGGGATTTTCAATGTGTTTTCGTTCTCGTTTGGCGGCAATTCGATTACTATTGGCTCAAAATCGTTTCCATTCACTTCCAGTAGTGCAAACTCCTCGGATGCTAGGTCGATCACCACATGGCCCGTATTACTTTCAACAAAGTCAGAAACTTCCTCTTCGTCATCCAGATCGATTATAACAGGTAAAATCATGGCTACTAAATCTTCCAAATGAAAGAGATCATCATTCTCCTCTTTCAGTTCTGACGAATCATCGACATCATTATAATCACCTCCCATAATCATATTTACATTCGGGCCATGAACTGGGAGAGGATTTTGTTGCACATTAGGCCGTGAATCTTTAAATGCTAAAATTCCCTTATCTAACAAACTCTGAACTTTGATTTTAAGGATGAGGCAGTTGTCGACATCATGTTCTCTTTCCCCCATGTGGTATTCGCATGACTTTGACATATCGAAACCAGCAAATTTGGGAGGATTATCTCGGGGCACTTCCTTGGCGACCATTTGCTTAGCTAGCAACATCGGTAACAATTTTGATAGCGGCCTCGGAAGAGGAGTAAATTGCCTCGGAAAAGGGGTAAACTATCTTGGTGCACTCCTTCCCCCATCATAGTTTCGGTTCATTCTATCTCCGGATGTCGACGGGTACCGCAGGTTTGAGGGCATTTTTGACTCAACTGGAGCTTGGACATAAGCTACCTCAACTTCTTTTTCTCTTTTGGCGGGAAACCTTCGATTTATTGCTTCATTAATCCTTCCTTCATGTATTGCCCCTTCGATTCTTTCTCCAATTGTTACAAAACGGGAAAATGTTTCACATCTAGACCCGATCATTTTATTATAAAACTCTGGAGGAAGAGCTTTTAAAAATAACTCGATCATTTCTCTATCATCCAATGGAGGTTTAACTTGTGCAGCCACCGTTCGCCATCTTTGAGCAAACGACCGAAACGTTTCACTCCTCTTCTTCTCCGTGCGACTCAACACATCTCGAGTCGGAGCAATTTCAGTATTGTATTTGTATTGCAGGATAAAAGCTTCCGCTACATCCTCCCAACGGTCCATCTTCTCGGGCTCTAAAAGAATGTACCATCGCAAGGCCGGACCGGACAAACTTTCTTGAAAAGTTTGGATCAAAAGTGGAGCATTCTGGGCGTACCTCCCCATCCTATTAAGGTAGTATTTTAAATGGATCTTGGGGTCCCCCGTCCCATCGTACTTGACAAATTCTGGGATCTTGAACTTTTCGGGAAAGTGCATCTTGGAATAACGGGATAGATCTTCCATTACATTTGCTTCGTAACCTTGCAAGGCTCGGAGTTTTTCTTCCATTTTAGCAAATCTTCTATTGTTTTCCTCCTCCATTCTTGTTGTAATGGCTTCCGAAATGGGGTCGAGCTTGACCACTACGGGCGTTGGGGCTGGCATTTGTACATTTCTATCTCTTGCCTCGACAGCTACTGGCTCCGGGATCGCTTCAGGTGTAGCTCGATCCGAGTTAGATGGTACCAAGGCAGCTTTGATATCATTCGCGAATTGAGCAAATTGAGTAGCGAGATCAATATTGATCTTGTTATCAAGCGCGGCGAAGCGAGCATTTTATTCATCCATATTCATCTTTCGAGCTTTTGATCGGGTTCGAATTGGTGATTGTCTCGAAGCCGTGATTTAGTACCTGTGAAAGGAGTACAAACAAAAAGAAAGGAAAGAAAAGAAAAAAGAAACGAGTAAGTATAGTGAAATGAAATGAGACGACTAAACCCCCTTTTATTTTATAGATTCTCGTAATGCAACAAGGATAAGAATCTTTCGTGCAAGTCCAATTTCACGAAAAAAGATTCTTATAGGAGTTTCATATCAAGAATTTATATAATAAAAGGAGCGATATGATGGTTTGATTCAAAGCCCGTTTGCTAATCGCTAAGAACTCGAAATAAAAATAATAAGATCTTTAATTACATCAAAGCTCCTCAAAAAGGAGAGGTTCTTGTACACTTTGTACTCGACTAAAGAAACTACAAATGAAAAGCCCTACACATTAGACTAATTAAGAAAATGGGTTACATCAATTAATCATTCTTGATGCGAAATAAAAGAGTTCACATGAAGAAATCAAATCTTAACGAGATGTGCTTGAAGCTTCAGTTCGGGTTGATCCCTTCGATTGACGTGAGCGGAGCCGTTTGTTCTCTTGGGTGAGGCGTTCCACCTTGGCTAGAGCTTCGTCCCTTTCTCTAATGGCATATTGAATCTGAATTTCCTTTGGAGTTGGGTTAGGAGAGATGTAAGGGAGAATCACTTTGAGGTCGGGTTCTGGTTGACGAAGCATGTACTCCCTAGAAGCTTGATGTTCTTTCATTTCACCCTCAAATTCCAAAACCCAATCCACATCTCTAGGTGGGCAATGATATAGCACATCTTCTATCTTGTTGATCTGTTCCTCGATCTGTCGGACTTGATCTTCTTGGACGAACTGAGGGCGGAAGTCGAAACGATATAAACCCGACTTTAGTAGAGGAGGGATTTCTTGAAGCATGCGATACTGACGGGCTACCCTTAATGGATAATACGACGTAGATCCAGTGAGTCCCAAGAGTGGGATTGGATCGTCGCACTCGCTAATAAGGCGTGCTTTTGGAAATCTTATCCATGAGGCTTGCCATAAAATTTGACTCGGAACAAGATTTATAAGGAAATCCATCCATGAATGGAATGACCAAAAATGGATAAATTTCTCTATATCTTTATATTTGGAAAGAGGGTGCATGTTTTTATCGACTTCTAGGATAAACATACTGCCACCAAATTCTTTTAAATGCGAGAGGAGCCAAACTTGAAGAATGCCTATTGGACCCCTAAAAACACTAGAAGAGCCATCCTTGAATCGAGATAGGGAAATGAATGTTTCGGCTAAAATCATGTTCGTAAACCCTTTTGAGTGACAAACTTGGTGAACGACAAAAGCGACTTGAGGGTCCATGGTTTTTCTTGTATGAGGAAAAATGACGAAACCAAAGAAAGCTAGGAGGAAAACTTTAGCATCTTGAAGGTCTGATCCATTGGATAAACTAGCTAGGTGTTTCTCTAAATAAGAAAAAGGGAGAGCATTTGAATTTCCTCGTAAGACATTCCTAATTTCAGTGGTGTTTACTTTTAAAAATTCACTCAAACTTGAAATAGGATCTGAACCTATTAACGGCTTGGCCCACCCAAAAGATGGTGTTCTACCTATGATGACATCCAACTCTTCTAAAGTCGGGGTTAACTCATTTCGACCAAATACGAATGTGGATGTTGTCGGATTCCAAAAATGTGCTACTGCCTTGATCATGGCTGCTTGAGGCTCCACATGCAAAAGTGAAATGAGATATCCGATCTTCCTCTCCACATAATCCCGTTTGTTGTTTGTAAGATTATCCCACATGCTTAGAAGGGCCTTCCTTGGAGAAGGAATGATTCGAATTTCGGGAGTACCCATCGAACCTAAACCTATACGGGCATTTGAATCAAATCGCAACGCATCGTATGATCAATGAAAATTTGAAGTAATAATAAGCGAGTAAAAAGGAGAAAACTTACAAACCAAGACGAGAGTGGGATAATGATGATGCATTCACAAACACAAATGCATGAAACTGTGAGGATAATATCTAATGGGAGGATGTCTATATGCTTAAGGCTCCCATTCTTATTAGATCCAAAGGGTTTCCCCGTCCGCACTTTCGTCGGATAGTTCCCTTCATCACTAATTAGAACGAGCGGGGCCGAAAAGGGATTACCACGGGTCATTCCCCACGCGGGTTCCTCCATTCGACACCTCCTAAAGGTTTCCTAATCGCGGTTTGGGTTTTGGCCGCAGGTTGTGTGTGCGAAGTGTAGTGATGCAATAATAAGCAAACATGCACATCAATTTATATTCAAACAATACTTCAATTGCATCCACATATTCATACATTCCTACACCTCTTCTGCAAAACAAATTGGTTAACAAAACACTCCACCCCTTATATCTCCCAACCTGCATATACAATCTAACACAACATCAAATTAGTGGACTTACCTTTTGTCTTCATGTAAGCGCTACATAAAACATGTTAGTTAACAATCAACAACCAATCAATTAACTAGGCCTAAGTCCACAAACTCCCCAGTGGAGTCGCCAAGCTGTCGCGACCTAAATTCCGCCCTTTAGGGGGAGGAAGATTAGGTTTAGAGGTACTTGCTCTTGATTCTATGATCTCGAGCTCGGATTCTCCCAAATCCATACCTCGCGTGACATTTGGCGTTTTCAAATTTTAAGGTTATTTAACAACCTAAAGTATTCTTTGGAGTCGCCACTAGCCTATTGGGGTTGGCTAGAAATCGATCAAGACGCGGGAGTGTCGTCTTGATCCCTACGTAACCAGAGATCCTATGTTCGGGGACTTGTTTACGCTAACATTTCTATTAGTGCCCTTTCGGTACCAAAAATTGATTGATTGGTTGGTTAACCTACATGTTTGCATGCATGTTTACATCATCTAAAAGGCTAGTCCACTAATGTTTTGATGTCAAGCTCTAGTGATTTTTTAATAGGATTCATTTTAGAAGTTTTCTACTTTTTATTTTTATTTTTTTATTGGCTTTTCTTGTCATTTTTTAATGACTTTCTAAATTTTCTAGCAATTTTCTAATTTTCTATGATTTTCTAATGATTTTATATTTTTTAATGGTTTTCTAATTTCCTATGATTTTTAATGATTTTCCGATTTTTTTATTATTTTCTAATGATTTTCTGGTTTTTTATTATTTTATTATTTTTTTAATTTTCTATTATTTTTGAATGATTTTTCTGATTTTTTTTATTTTCAAATGATTTTCTGATTTTCTAATTTTTAATTTATTTCTTATTTTCTATTGATTTTCTAATTTTTATTATTCATTTTCTATTTTTTTCTAGTTTTTTTATTATCTATTATCTATTTTTTGATTGATTTATTATTTTATTAATTTTCTATTTTCTATTTTTTATTTGTTTATTATTTTTCTGATTTTCTATTATATATTTATTTATTTTCCAATTTGTTTATTATTTTCTGATTTTTTATTATCTATTTATTTATTTTCGAATTTGTCATTTTTCTATTCTGTTTTTTATTCATTTTTATTTCTTGTTTATTTTGATTTTCTTTATAAAAGAGTTTCGGACCGGGTTAAAGGAACCCGGCCCGAAACTACCCGTACTTTAATGGTTCGGGTATTTCGCAAATAGGCTGGGCGTAAGGCCCAGTCCATCCTTGTTTTTTTATTAAAACGAATTTTAAACCTAAAACTAGGCCCAAGGGTTTTTCTTTTATTTCCTTTCGCGGCCCATTTGTCTTTATTTCTAATTCAGCCTTTTTGTTCTTTCAGCCCATTTCTTCTCTATTTCTTTGGTTTAGGTCTTTTTTATCTTTGGCCCATTTTATCATTTCTAAATCACGTTCTAAGCCTATTAAACCAATAAGCTAACATCTCTCCCTGCACTTTATTCTCCTCATTCAACCATGCTCACGACTCCGGCCGAGACCAAGATTTACTCCAAGAACAATACCGACGAGTCTATGATTATTATTCGTCACGACGTAACTAGGGACTAATGTAACCGGTTAAAACTAAACAAATAAGCTAAAAAGCAAAACGAAAGCATTTGAATTTTATCTAAGCATTTCATCAAACACATCAAGTGCAACAATGTTTATCAAATTTTCAATACGAAAACTGATTTTGGTTTAATCGACGAATCATCAATGTATCAACAAAACTATCAACTATGATAAGCACTACAGGAACTCGAAAATCAAACCAAACAACATTCAGCATTCAAATAGCAAAAACACATCAATAAACAAACAAGAGATAGACAATAAAACTCATAAACATGGCGATTGAATGAAAAATGGCAGAGAAATAGACTTACTTGTGAATGTCGATTGAACAAGGAAAATCGGCTCGCCAATCAACGATTCGCGGAAACAGCAGAGAAATCAACACTGAGAAACTTCAATCCGCAATGAAACAACTTCCAGTCGTGCAGAGAGGGAGCTCCGGAAAAAACGATTGTCTAAGCAGGGGCGATCGTGAGAGAAGGCCACGATCGTTCGAGAGAATCAACCCGAGCAGGAGACAGTGTGGGCGAGGAACCACCGAGAAGAGAGCGTCCAGAGAGAAAGAGAGAGAGAGCCAGAGAGCGTCGTTGAGAAGGAGCAAACTCAGAGGAGGCGTCGTCCGCCCGAAGAGCTGCCGCCGAGAACGTCTGGAGAAGAGTGAGGGAGTTGCTGTTCGTGAGGGAGAGAGTTCGTCCGAGAGCCAGTGCCAGAAGTCCGAGGTCAGAGGAAGGAGAGTCTCCAGAGGGAGGAGGCCCAGGGAGCGAAGGAGAGAGATCAGGCCGACGTCGCACCAGCAGCAGGAGAACATAATCGTCTTCGACTAGAGATCGAGAGGGAGCTGGGGAGAATCGGTGAGAGGAAGCTTGGGGAGGATGAGCCGAGAGCTTCGTCCGATCAGAGAGAAAGAGAGCGAGAGAGAGAGCTCCTGTTTTCTTTTCCTTTCCCCCCCTCCCCCCTTGCGTGCCGAGACCCCAGCGTGAAGAAGAAGCCCCTCCAGAGGAATGGGTCCCCCCACAAAAACCCTCAAAACCCTCTCTTCTAGAAGCCTCCCTCTAACAAACTTTTCTTTTTTTATGTTATTTTCTTTATATCCTTTTATTCAATTCAAATCTAAGTTTAAAGAAAATCAAGGAAGAAAGGCCGAGCCTCCTCATTTGGGCTCACGAAAATAGACAAATCAAATGGGCCCCGGGTTGAAGCCAACATGGGTTTGCGAAAATTTGGCTCGTGCGGGCCTCAACCTCTTTATTTATTTATTGTATTTTCTAAGAAAAACTCACTTTAATTCTTTTCTAAAACTAAAATGTGTTGGAATAGCAAAATTTAAGTGTCAACAGTGATCATGTGAACAAAATTAAGAACTGGGTTAACACTCCTACGAGTGATGTCAAAGGATTGGAATCTATGGTATGGAAGGTATCGGTAAGACAACTCTTGCCAAGATCATCTACAATGAGCTATCAAACGACTTTGTGGATCGTAGCTTCCTTCATGATATTTGCCACCACGATATTCCTTATCTCCAAAATCAACTAATTAAGGAAATATTACAAATCGAACATCAAGTTTGGAACGTTGATGATGGAATAAGTTTGATCAAAACTAGATATAGAAGAAAAAAGGTTCTCATCATCCTAGATGATGTAGATCACAAAAGTCAACTAAATGCTTTGGCTAGAGAAGGTAATTGGTTTGCGGCGGGAAGTGTGATCATTGTTACAACTAGTTATCAAGCTATTCTTGATCAATCTGAATTTGTGGTAGACTTCAAGTATGAATTGAATAAATTGGACGAGAAGCATTCTTTGCTGTTATTCAATAGACATGCATTTCGTATGGACCATTCTCCAAGAGACTTCGAGGGTATATCTCATGATATAATATCCACCATGGATGGGCTTCCCTTGGCTCTTGAGGTTGTAGGTTCGTACTTGTTTAGAAAAACAGATCGAGGACTATGGGAAGATGTGCTGGAGAAATTAAGAAACGAACCACATGAAGATATCCAAAAGAAATTGAAGATGAGTTATGATGCATTAGAATATGGGCATAAGCAGATTTTTCTAGATATTGCGTGTTTCTCTGTTGGAGAGCAGAGCAAGTTCGCCATGCACATGTGGGAGGACTGTGGCTTTTCTCCGAATCAGGCAATTGAAGAGTTGAAGCTGAGGTGCTTAATAAAAATTGATCAGGATGGCAAGTTGGGGATGCATGATCAATTGAGAATTTTTGGAAGGAATGTCATTCGCCAAGAAGGCCCGCCTGGGGAACGCAGCAGATTATGGGCCAGCGAGGAAGCCTCTAGAGTACTAATGGGAACAAAGGTAACAGAGATGCTCCTTTTTCTTTCCCTCATGTTCTCATGTATTCAATCTGATCTATTCTATAAGTTCTATCCAGCATGAACAAATGTCCCTAATTTAGGAGAATTTTTAATCATCATTCATATCCATCATAGAGTAATGGTGACAGCTCGTTGTATTATAAATATTCTAAGGATAAACAACTCATATTATCCCGTGATGGATACCAAATAGAACATCTCCAAATATGCAAATTCATTTCTGTAAAGTATATCTGTTAAATATCTGATTAGCAACAAATTTAAGATCACCTAACCACGATACTACACTGGAAATCTCGTTTACTAAAAGAGTGTAATTTCCGCTCCCCAGAAAATTCGCTGATTAAAATTATTCATTCTTTGAGGAAGAGATTTGGCTTTTGACTTCTCAATATGAAACACTTCACGATCGAGTCATGATGATGATGACAACTTGAGTCAATTTTAAATGATGCATGAGTTATTTTAAATGAGAATAACCAGAATTACTTTCAAATTATGGTATAACATAATCGAGCATGCACTTAACCCCTGTATTTTGTAGACATTAAGCAAACTCGAACTACAAAAATTTAACACCATTACTAGGTCGAAGTTTGCTATAGAGTCTGACGCATGCATTTTCTAGAATAGGTTGAATGAAGGGCGCTACTGGCTTGAAATTACTTTGCTCTAAAGATGCATTAATAAATGAATCCTGATCTGTATTTTCTGATTCGCCTCATGGGGAAGCATGCGCATGCTAAAAGCGAATACCAACAATTGACATTAAGTATTTCCGCAGCAGTGAAATATACCATTAACTCTCATAGCCAGGCGAGACACAAGCTAAATTGAAATTTGAAAGATTATCAAAAAAGTTGAATGTGAGTTTTTACGTACTAATACTTAGATATGGCAACTCTAGCAAGATGACGGAATACTTAGATATGGCAACTCTAGCAAGATGACGGATTGTGTCGAGTCCAAGGTTTTGAAAAACCAAAAACTAAAGAACTAAATGTTGACATAGAGATTCGGTCGACTGGTTTGATGTACAGGGAACTGAAAGGATCAAGGCGATCCATCTCGACCAGCAACATGGCCAACTCCAAACATACACAAGTGAACAGTTTAAGAACATGCTGAGCTTAAGGTTCCTTGAACTGAGGCGGGCGGCTTTAAATGGAGACTTTAGCGACCTGTTTCTTGAATTAAGATGGCTCCGGTGGTTTGACATTGAATCCAAATCCTTCTTCTTTGGGCGGAGCAACTTGCATCTACCAAATTTAAGGGCGTTGGAAATGTCATTTGACCAGAAAACAAAGAGTTGGACGGGATGGAGTTCAATCAAGGTAAGATGGGAAAAAGAGATCCTCTGTAATTTATTTATTTATTTGTTTGGTCAACGCATTTCTGACAGCTTATTTTCCTTTGTATAGACGGCAAAGCAACTCAAAGTTATCTACCTTGAGCACTGCAATTACTTAAGATGTACTCCTGATTTGTCGACTTTCACAAAACTGGAGATTCTCGTCGTGAAAAAGAGTCACAGACTAAAGCAAGTCCACTCGTCTATTGGTAAAGTTAAGAGACTTGTTTCCTTGGAATTGAGTGACTGTGGCAGTCTCAAGGAGCTACCAAGAGCAGTGGGTGAATTAGAAGAACTAAAAGAACTTAATTTAGATTTTTCTGGAATTGCAAAGATTCCTACTTCAATCGGTTCTTTGAGGAAGCTGGAGAAACTTAGTTGCAAGGGTTGTCGGTCATTAAGAGAAATCCCTAGGTCAATTGGTGACTTGTCTTCGCTCAAGAAACTTGAAATCACTCGGGCACCGATACTTGACTTGCCAGAAAGCATCCAGAATCTTTCTTCCCTTCAACAGCTTAACCTGTGGGGCTCTGACAAGCTCCGGTCACTGCCGGAGCTTCCTTTTGGCTTGACAAATCTGACAGTCTCTTGTCAAAGTCCCAGGTTGCCCCTACTTTCTTCCCTAAGCCACCTAAAAGAACTTCATCTATACAGATGCGATCAACTTGAATCCATCCCAGAGCTTCCCTCAAGACTCATGAAACTTTATGTCGACTCCTGTGATAAGCTGATATTCTTTAAGCTTGACCAATCCAAGTACTTGGAAGCGTTGTCAATAAAAAGCTGCAGTTCCCTAAAGAGATTGGACCTTTCACAATTGAGCCGTTTGAAACGGTTACACGTTGAGGATTGCCACAACCTAGTTGAGATTCTGGGCCATGATGAATTGGAGTCCCTGGAGGAAGTAGTTATACATCGCTGCAAGTCCATTGACAAGCTGATCTTTCCAGGATTATGGCATTTGAAGCAATTAAAGGTTAGCTTGTGCGACAATCTAGTCGAAATTCAAGGTCTTGATAGGGCAGAGTCGTTAGAGGCATTGGATATCTCTGACTGTGGGTCTATTGAAAAATTACCTGACCTATCATGTTTTAAGACCCTTAAAAAGTTGAACCTGATGGGGTGCAAAGCCCTAAAGACACTACCAAACCTATCGAAATTTGGAAGTTTAGAGAATTTCATGATGAAGTATTTGCCCGGTGTCACAGAGATTCCTGGGTTGCAGGAATCAAAATCCCTTACACGCATGGATATCACAGGATGCACATCAGTGGAGATTTTGCCAGACTTGTTGGCCTGTGAGAAGTTACAATCTCTAGTATTACGAGACTGCAAGAAACTCACTCAGCTTCAAGGACTTGAAAAGTTGGACTTAATTTATTTGGATATTTCTGGATGTGACTCATTGGAGACGGTACCAAATCTGTTTAAAACACGCATCGTTAGAAATTATGAAAGAGCGCAATATGAAGTTCAGGATGGAAATATGATGTTCTGGAGATAATGAGGTGATGAATCTTATACTCATATTACAATAGTAAGACGAGTGGTGTTTCCTTAATTGACGTAAACAAGCAATTTTTCCTTCTGAGATTCATGACCTACTTTTCATCCGTCTTCTTTGGACCAGAAGGTTTTCCTTGACAGGGTTCTGTTAATTTCCTGAGTTCATAGTCTTACATGATTGAAAGAGTGGAGGAGTTGGCCGGAGAAGCTGACATGATGCTTCAGCCAAGATCCAGATGTCAACCGAAACGTGGGTCTACGGACAGCAGAAGGCATTGGTCATCTAGTAAGATTCTTCATCCTTCGACGGTCAGCGGGAGCAAAAGTAGTAATACTCTTCTCGAAGCTACATCTGTTGAGCATGATTTGCTCCACACTGGGTGTTTATCTAATTGATTTTGGAAACTCCGGACTTGCCTATGAATACTTGCTGTTCACAGCATCATAGCAATGTTTCTTGTTATACCCTTTCGTTGGTAGCTTTTGCAGACTGCAGACAGATTAGCGGCTTGTCATTCAACGAATGAAAATATGGACATAACTAATCCAGAATTACCTAGTGATTTGTGGTTTCCCTCTCAATAAATCCAGGATTTGGCTTCTTCATCTGTAGGCTGGTGATCTTCCGCCGCTCACTATCGCAAACTGTGCTTAAAATTTAATCTTTCACTCTGTCCGCATTTCTTTGAAAACATTTTGCACGCCAAATTTGACGAATGCATATATCCTGTTTAGAAAAAACACCATTCGATTCTCCTCGATGATCAAAAACCTTGCGAACTTTTTTGTTGTTCAATTGATGTTCCTCTTGAACGTTCCGAGACGGGCATGCATTTCCAGTAATTTTGAGAAACTGAGCTAAAACAAATAAGAAGGTTCCAGTTTTTCTGGCTGGTGATCAATTAAAGACAAAAAAAGTATTTCCGACTCTGTCATATATGATTATAGACAAGCTTTTATAACCAGCAGTGAAACTGCTGCTTCGAAAGTTCATCAAGCAAGGTAAACTCGCTCTGCTTTCGTGATACTTCCGTTTGGTCCATGCAATGTTCAAGGCTTTAACTTTGGATTTCGATTATATAAATTGGAACGACCTGGTCATAATCAATGTAAGGTTAAGACGATGGTAAGTTGTAGTGCGGATGGCAAAAAGCATTATCTGTCATTGATAATGTGATTGTGTGAAGATTGATTCCACAACATGTGCTTAATCCAAATGCGTGAGTTCCTCGTGAATCTTTAAACCAATCGCCTGAGTAATGCCGGGGAAAAACAATTATGAGTCATGACAAATTGTTAATTTCGTCTTGCACATTTCCACGATGTTCTAATAGAGTCCTCCCTTAAAAATGCCCCTTTGCCATGACCAGGTCGCCGCCCAGAAGTGAGACCAGTTTCAACATATAAAGAAGACAATTGCTCGTGCTGTAAGCTGGGTACATAGCTGTAGATCCCTCATCTTTGTTTCGTTTCTTGATTCCATTTACCGAATTCGTCTGCCATTCTTAAACTTCCAATGACGTGATCTGTTCCTGAGGATCACTTATTGCTGGAGGAAAGCTAATGGTTTCTTGCTTTGGTCCAGAGTCTCGTATCCAGCTCATTCTGAGCCTTCGTCCGGCTGAAGACTTGACTGACCGTCTTGAATTTTGACGTCAAACGCAGAGCATATGCTGCGGAGGGAAGCTCTCCCTCCTTTAACCCTTCTGCCTATTAGCAACTGCGAGCTAGGAGCATCAAACGGGTGGATTGAGTCGGGTTTGGGTAGGGTCAAATATGGGTCGGACCATATTTGACCCATTTAACCCGTTTTGACCTATATTCATGTAGTGTAAATATAATGACTCATATCCGATACAACCCTGACCCGACACATACTCGACCCAACCCGTATTGTTAAAAGAATATAAAAATAAGCAAATATTTATTTTTTAAAATAAAATAATTAGAAAATCATAATTTTCATAGTTTAAAAATGACTTGTTAATAATATTTAAAATAATTTGTTAATAATACTTAAAATTAATTAGGTAACCCATTTATGACCCATTTAGAACTCATTTAAGACCCATGAGGTTCTTAAGTGACCCATTTTAGATCCAACTAACTTTTTAAGCTAATACATTTATGACTCATATTATCAAATATGGGTTAAAATATGGGTTTTTGACTTAATTTGCCACCTCTACTACGAGCCTATGCTTTGAGAATGATACTAGGAGTACGTAAGAAAGTAACTTGCAAAGAAAACTTGCTTACAAATCAACGTCGTAAAGGATACGCACATTGAATATTTGAGTAGCTTAACGTGGGAATAGTTTACATAATTTTACAGTCGAAAGAACATTGCTTGTCAATTGACAAATTAAAAACAATCGGATTTTGTTTATATATTACCCGAGAGCTCGGGCGCTTGTTAACCTATTAAATTAGGAAATATTACAAATCCCAATACCTGGATTGTCCTCGTGATATGTGTACAATGCTTTGAAGAATATAGTCTCATTAGGCATGTTTCAACAGATTATCAAGAGGCGCTCGCTAACGATGGCCGTACTTCATTAGATATACAGCGTTACGTTGGTTATACAGAAAGACGTTCTCTTTAAGTGACTCGGGTCAATTACTTATCCAAACATCAAAGCATAGCGTCCGCACTCATTAGACAGGAGTCATCGATCTGTATTGTAATCTATTCCCCGCATTCATAAATGCCGAGCGCTGAAATGCAGTGCTCCGTTACCATAACAAGTCGGGGATTCAACCTAGGCCATGGAGATGAATCTTTTTGGTACGTCGTACCAAAGAGTGACAGCGTTATCAGTCGTGGACTTGGTTTCCGGGGAAGGACGAAGCCCACGGGCTGTGTTGAACACTATTGAAGATCGTCGTTCAAGCCTGGCCCAACTAAAACATTTGCGGTTCATCGTCTATTCTCGCGAAGCCGGCCATCTTGCCAATTGGGTTGCCGAAGCCGATCGGAATTTTTTTTTTTTACCCCTGATTGGTTAAAATTACCCTCCAACCCCTCTTGAATATTTTGTGTTCGGATACTTGTTTAGTCCTTTCCGCCAGTTTGCGTTGATGAATGAAGAAGCTTCTTTTCGAGGAAAATTAAAAAATAATAATAATAATCCCCCTAGGCACGGATCGCACTAGTTTAAACACCTAATTGGATATTGCCACACAGCAAGCTTTAGTTTTAACATAACAAATATAATGAATTCCTTCAATTTGTGTATACTAAAAGACTGTTCACCCTTTTTTTTATCGATTTAAAGGAGGGAAGCGGGACAAGTGCAGTAGCGCATATGACCAGTCCAAATCTTAAAGGGACCTTAATGGATAAAGGATTTGGGGAGGTTTTCTGGGCCCAATTGCTATACACCTTGTAGGATTCAGGACAAACTTGAGATTTTACAGTAAAAAAAGAACCCAATGATTGAAGCCGATATGTATTACCATCAGTGTTATTTGTTTTCTTAATATTTCTATCGTTGCAAACCCTATTAGGATTTGCAACGGGAATTTTTAAATTGCCTTTATTAAAAATCTCGACTACACTTAATTCTAATAACTTGTGATTACGAAGAACAAAATTTGGTATCATAAAAGATCTTCCGACTACAGCCACTATCTCACTACTAGCTTCTAACTATTTAGACCTTAGATTATTATGTTTGTTAATTTTAAAGTCCTTCGATCTTATATGTGGGACCCTCGTAAGATTCCAATTCGAGATTTACAATGCATGAATTTCAAATAAATAGTTGATAAATCTAACATAACACACTTGTTCATTATACAATCACATGGCAACTTGCGGGCACCTAATGCTGGTTTTGGGTTATTATATCAAAAACATATGATAGATTCCGTGTGGGTTAATGGAATAATAGAAAGCTAAGGTGACGAGTTTGGGACGACACTTGCCATTTCAAATCAGCCCTACTTCCATCCCTTTATGATATGGAAGTGCTCTATCATGGCTGAGCTTTCGTTTATGTAAAGAGGGTTACGAATCAGATAGCTGCTTAGGCTCGTTCACCTACCTACCACTAATCTATTAGTCAATTTCTTGACATTTGGACTTATGATTTTCTCTCCAAACTTTGAACATAAATTATTGTCATTTAAGTCTAAAAAATATATGGCGTTGAAGAATACGAAGATTGTAGCAGGTGGCTTCATAGCTACTTTCTTCTAAAGGAAATCGAAGACATAATATTGTGTCGATTATTCCGAATACTTCGAGAAAGGTTTTCAAGTATTTCGGACTATAGATAAAAAAAATTACGAGTTCACAATAATTTATGAGCCGTTGAAGTGTTAACAATGTAAGTTTCCAACTACCACTCCCGTCCAAATCGAATTGGCAAAATAGTGTTAAGAAAGGGAATGGGGCTCTTGTTTTCATTCCAATCGCTACATTGCTGACAAAATCAAGCTCTAGAGTTTGAATTAGGAAATTTAATAGTAAAATATTAAAATAGAAGACGTTATCCCCCTCCCCTCTTTCTAGATCATTGCGAATGTTCGTGATAGTTACGGACTTGGAGAATTCTAGCCTTTTGTCTTGTTGGGTCGAAGATTATTCTAGCTTCGCAAGCATTCAACGTGAAAATTATTGAATCGGCGATAAACCTAGGGTCTATTTAATAACGTTTTTATTTCTTTTCTTTTATTTCTGAAAGTATTAAAAAAAACAGAAACCCATTTGCATATATCGATTGATTTCTCCATTCCTTGAAATAAAAAAAAATAACCATGAAATAGAATTGGAACAAAAATCAGAATTAAAAAAATTACTTCTTTGTCTCGGAAATAATTTCCTAGAACATCACTTTTTTTTTCCTTTTTTTTTTTCCTTTTTCTTTCTCTAACTGATCACCGAGCCTTCGCGAAGACCAGCAACCGGCCTTGGGCAAGCCTCGCCAACCTCAAGTGAGCCTCATCGGCCCCCAGCGAGGCTAGGGCTAGGCGAAGTCAAACTCGCCAGCCCGAGTCTCTAATCATAAATTAGTTTTCTACTGAACGAATTTCTATTCGTTTTCTATTCCAGAAATAACAATTACTAAATGTGTTCTTTTGTAATGAAATTTGTTTGGTGAGTAGAAATAAGAAAAAGTTATTTCTGAAAAAGAAAGAAACGTTATAATACACACCCTTATTGCTTAGATGATGATTCGGTCCTAAATTTTTCGGATTTACACTTTTGCTCTAAATATTTGCGTGAAATGTCAACTTTCTTTCAGATTGATTTTTGTTAGAATTTGCCAATGCAACGATCCAGTTTTTTCTGACTATCCTATATGCTATAGCGCCATGTTGATCATTTTCAATGAAAATTAGTTAAGAGGATTATATTTGAGTCTCTACACAAGAAGATTTATAATTAAATTGATAAAAACATTTAAAATCGGATTGACATAGATGATTTTTCTTAACCATCTGTCCAGATCGAGTACACAAAGGGAAAACAACGTGTCAAAGAGCATCGGCGAGGGGGAAGACAGATGTAGGATATCATGTTCTGCCAACATTTTGATGGGATGGACAACATTTTCTCATGCTTCTTTCCCTGTCAAGATTCAAAGACCATGCGATGTTTTCTTTCCCTCGACGTTGGCAGTATGCCCCCATCAGAGGAACATCGCAGTGTGATGTCATTCATCACCCTAACTTCGATTCTTGTGACTTTACAACAATCTGCTTACGATGGAGATATGAATAACAAGTTTCTCACTTGAGGATCACCTCGAGTGACCCCATGAGACCCTAATTTCCAAAAGGGATTAGCCATAGTTGGAGTACTATTTTTTTAAAAACATCAATTTTTTTCACAAATCACGGTGACAAAAAATAATTGATTTATTAATAACACTTTCTATGAATTGGAAAAAAATAAATTTAAATTTGGAGAAAATAAGTTTCTTTTTTAGTAAGAAGGATAAGAATTTATCTAAATCACCAATCGAATGAGAATAATCTTTTTTTTTAATGATTTCCATAAAAATATTTGTTCATATCATTAAGTTTTCAGTGGAATATACATATCCTAAGATTTATGACCATCTCATTTATTTTTTTGGGCCTACGTGCTTGTCTCGTTAATATCATGAAATGTATTCAAAAACAATTGTTTTAACGAGTTTCAATGCTACGGATTAGCAATTTTTGAAAATCCTAACATTTTCAGTGAGTTTGTATCCTTCGAAGATTTTTGTTATACTCTGTCAATAACACGACAATGTTGTTGATTACATGTAAGAATTTATTATGTCATCTCCATAAATTTGGAATATATATATATATATATATATATATATATATATTGGTAAAATTTGGAATATGTATTTTAGTACACATAACTCAAAAATTAGTATCATATTTCATATGAGTCTTCTTCTTTTGAACAAAATAAAAAGCGGAAGCCCCTTCCGAATTGCAAACATGGGATTTGTTGCTTTCTACGTAAAAATATGCTCCCTTAAGTGCCGCCTAAGCATATATTCCCAAATTCACCGTGAACTTTTGTTATGTTTCCTAAAATGTTCGCGTCCAGTTGTAGAACGTCCATCTCCTCTATTTTCCAAGCTTCTATTTTTCATAATGGCTTGAAAAAGCATAAATATTTAGGGTTATTAACACTTTGCCCGTAAGGTCCTGAAGTGCTTTCCAAGCTTTCAAATAGATGCTTGCGTCAAACTTCCGATCAAAGGCATTGTTGGAGCAAGTATGGAAAATCTCTTAGATGATATGGGTATTGGTGAGTCTGATGCATTTGAACCCTTGATATCGATGGATCTCCTAAAATTCATATTTTCCGTGGGTTGGGATGCATTAGGGACATATACATTCAAGAATGTCCCAAAAAATGTATACCTTGTCATCTTTATTTTAGGAAAAATTCCAAATAATGACCTAAAGTGCTTTATTTTCTTAAATAAGAGCATGAATTGAACTTTACTTGAAAGAAGAGTCTAAAGTACCTTTATTATTTCAAATAAGGCACTAAAATACAATGGCAGTTTTAAACGATAGTTTGAACTTACCAACTGATTAAGGGAGTTTTTGTCTTTTACTTTTTTTCCTTCATCTTTTTTTTTCCAAAAAAGAAAAAGTCAAAAAAGAAATAAAAAACTAAAACTTAAAATAAAATAAAATAAGTCAAGCAGGAGGGCTAGCATGCATGCCTGTGGCCACCACCGAGCGTTGGCCATAGGCGAAGGATTGGGGCTAGCCCTCTCGCTTGGGTATTTTTATTTAATTTGTAAGTTTTAGTCTTTGTTTTTCTTTTCAGAATTTATTTTTATTATAGAGAAATAGAAAAAGGAAAAGAAAATAAAATTTAAAGAATCCATGAGGACTGAAATGCCCTTGATTAGGTGATGAGGTTAGGCTCTTCTTTGATACTAAAATGACAACTTCAAGCCATTATTTGAGATAAGGTCCATTTCATATTATTATTTGAGAAAATGAGAATATTTAAGCTCTTATTTAGAAATTTTTTAAAATTTTTTAATTATAAATGTGAACTATATATATATATATATATATATATGTATATATATAATGCATATATAATTTGTAGTCTACCAATTAAAGATAAGGGCACGCATCAAGACGGCAAGGTCCATTGGAAAGAGAAGATGTGCATGGCACTAATCCAAGTCAACAACTTTAATTATTGGAATCAATAGCCAGCAGTCCAGGAAGTTCATTACACATTGTGCATTTAGGAATCGTCCGTAAAGCATCTGCCCTTTGCCCTTCCTCTTCACTTGTTTATCTACATCTTTTGGTGCAGCAAGAATGCACTTTCTCTTCATTAAATGTTGGGAAATGCCTACATACAAACCGACCATTCTTATCCACGAAAAGTGCTGCTTGAAACCTTATGAACGAGCTTGTCCGGCAGCCTAGAACATTGCCTATTAATTCTAGACGCAACCTAAAAAATAATGCCAAGAACATGTGAAATACTCCTCTTCCTCCTCCTCCTCCTCCCACCCCTACTACTACTACTACTACTCCTCCTCCTAATAATAATAATAATAATAATAATAATAATAATAATAACATCAAGACAACCCTTTGAGATAAAAAAATTTCTATTTATAGTTTTTCCTCATTACTTGGATTTTTTTCTATAGGTTCTAAAAACGGATCAATTGTGCAATTTGGTATTTGGTATTAAATAGTTTGAAAATTTTAAATATTTCATGATATGTAAAAGTCAAAGAGATAATGTCGTAAAATTCAAGAAAGTGAAAAACGAACCAATCATACCGTTCAAGATTTCATAAATGGACCAATTCCACACCTCATTATTTGATATATCAATATTTTCGAAATTTTCAATAATTTATCGACAAAGCGTGACAAAGTTGTATTGTAACCAAATGCAACAATGAATTTATTAATATTACGGTTACCTTAGAATATAGAGAGCCATCCATTTGTGTTATAAATGATTAATAAGTGTGAGTATTTTCAATCCTTGCCAAAAAAAAAAGTGTGAGTATTTTCAATTACAACATGTGAATGTCTGATGATTGACTACATGATATCGATATTTTGTTTCAAAAAATATTGGGCCAACATCCACCGTCTGACATTGATAGTCCACGCTTTATAAAATGTGATTTTTTTTCATTTGCATTTTTTCTTAGTTTTATTGTAGATAGAGATATTGCGACATTTAACAAGACTCAAACGTTGTAGTATGTGAATATATCTACATTATGAGCAGCCTTGACAAATCATCATGATAAAGTGAGAGTTTTAAAGAAGAAGAAGAAGAAGATACCGCAGAGTTGTTCACAGAAGGATGAAGATCGAGACTCAACAGAAGTGGTTAGCAAGGACGAGCGGTAGTTTCTCATTTTTCATGGTCTGGAATGGTCTTATTCGTTGACGGAAAGAATAAAGCGACCCTAAAACTTCCAGGACCCAGTTCTTCTTGAAATAAAAATTGTGGTCAGCTCAGCAATGTCAGAAAAGGCACCATCGTGCTAGCAAGTCTCTCAATGTATGTGCTCTTTATGGAAAGATTAGCCTTGACCTAGGAAGAGTCGTTCGTTGGACATTCTGTATACGGAATCGTTCAGAAAGCATGTGCTTTCCATCCAGCCTTTTTTTATTCTTTATCTACATCTTGTCGTGCAGCAAGAGGGCATCCTCTCTTCATTTTGGGAGAGAGGGGCGAGAACGGAGCAAGGCAGATGGAGCGATGCCCGGTTTCGTTTCAGGTAGCATCAGCCTAGTTTTATTCCCAAAGTTGGCAAATGCTGCTATTGAAAAATGAAAATTGGTAACTTGAGTACCAATACATTATGCTCATTTGGTGTCATCTAACAAATTATAGCTCTTTTCTAAGAAAAGATATCCATCAATGTTTGAAGAGAATAACTCAGTAATGTTATATCAGTATTCGTCCCGCCTGGAATTGGTGTCATGCGGGGCTAGCGTGGAATAGATAAAACATTAAAGAAGTGAAGCGAAACGGATAGAGAAGCAACATTAAGACAAACACAGAGAGAGAGAGAGAGAGAGAGAGAGAGAGAGAGAGAGAGAGAGTTAAGGAAGAGGGGAAATACTTATGTTGCGAGCCACTGGAAGGAGGACGAAAGTATCGGCTTCTCAGGGAGGAATACGGGCGAGAGACTTGTTGCCTTTCAGCAATTCTTTCTTTGTTAAAAATAAAACAAGTGAAAATTTTATAGAGCGGTCCACAGAGACCATGAAAGTTCAAACATATCCAACGTTCTATTTCCTTCATTGTTTTGTGAGCGATCACAATACTAAGGGTATGGCTGACGATTCATGTTTTGTCATATTAATCGTGCCATGTTGAGATAACTTATACGGCGAATGTGGCAAAATCAAAACCAAACACATTTAAGAAACTTGCCAGGCTACCACAATACAAGCACGACACAAGGTCAGAAGACACGATACAACATGTCAAATGTGACTAGTAAACATGTCACCATATGAAATGCCAACACCATACCATTCAATATGTCAACATGATGCAAAAACATACAGCATGTTTCCTCCACTATGCATTACATCTAAAGCAAAGAGCAAGATTGCTTCCTGGGATACTATAATCACTGAGTGAGTCACAATCTTTTGTATTGACAAAAATCCCATGCATTTTCCACAGATAACTACATTTAAGAGCCCAAAATTTCTATTACCAAAAACGCCCCAGATTTCGTACACACTAAAGCCAAAATTAAAAATGAAAACAAAAACATGCAGACCACAAAAGAAATTCACTTCGGAGCTTTTTGAAGTTTTCTTTCGGCAACTTTTACAAAGAAAGAAAATGTGCACCCAAAAGCAAATGTCTCACCCTTATTTAAACTCATTTTCCTCAACTTTCTCCTTAATTTAATCAGTTGGACAATGAAAATTCTAAATTTTCCTTGGTTATTATATTAACTTTAAATTAATTTTACATATGAGCAAAATTCAAAACTGAGACCCCACCTATCAAAAGCATGATTGACGGAAATATCCTCAGAGCAATAAAGTGCATGCATCTAGAGGGCGAAGTCCATTGGGCAATAATTACTCGACACAATATTGTTTGGCTAATAAAAATGGAATTAGACAGAAAGGGTTTGTGTAAAAATGAGATGATGGAGATAACTAGGCAACTAATATATTAGTTTAAAATTAATAAGAAGGATATTGAGGAAGGGCAACGAGCACTTAAAGAAGTGAGTTACTTACATGGATGGGAATCCGAGAAAGTTGCCAACGGGTACTCTTGTTCCACCTGATATTTATCTTCTTTTTTGTTTGTTTTACTCATGAGTAACTTTGCTAATTTACACGAATGGGATGAAATACGGATGAACTACTTTCACTACAAGAAGATCCCGCAGTGTCCTAATGAACGACAAAAACTAGGACTCCCCAAGATGTCCCCTGAAAACTAAACCGAAAACAACTAGAAACCGAGTTTCTCATGATGCACGAGAATTTTACAATTGTATCCGGTACAAAGCACACAACAACACACAACAAAGACACGACAAACCCCCAGCCAATAATAGTAACAATTACTTTACATATACCCTTAAAAGACTCGAATGCTGAGTCTTCCAAACCTCGATCACCCCAAGATAAAATTGACCTCCTGTTGCTAACAGACGTTTGGATCCGTTGACAAGGATCGAACACTTGGCATTGACCATGTGCAGGTTTAATTTTTCTACTTTTTTTTTTATTGTTGTTTGACAGCCATGAGGGAAGATTGATAAAGCTTGTGGTCCAAACTGTTCTAAGCGAGTTGCGGAAACATTTTCTGCTAGATGTTCCTAAGCAATTAGTTGGACTTGATGATCATCTCGACGAAATTATGAATTGGATAGACCGTTCTTCTGTCAATGCTCAAAATGATTGGAATTTATGGCATGGGCGGGATAGGCAAGACAACTCTTGCCAAGTGCATCTACAATTAACTTTCGAAAAAGTTTGCATATGTCAGTTTCCTTCCAGATATTTGAGAAAATACCCGTCACCATGGTATTGAGCATCTGCAGAGCCAACTAACATTTGATATATTACATAGCAACGCTCAAGTATCTAAATTTGATGATGGTATTAACATAATCAAATCTAGATTCAAAGGAAAAAAGGTTCTTATACTTTTGGATGATATAGATCACAAAGACCAACTAAGCGCTTTGTTCAGAGAACGTAATTGGTTTACTTCGGGAAGTATTATCATTGTCACAACTAGAAATAAAGTTGTTCTTGATCAATCTGAATTTGAGGTAGAAAACAAGTATGAATTGAATGAAATAAACAAGAAGCATTCTCTGCTTTTATTTAACAGGCACGCATTTCATATGGATCGTTCTCCGAAGGAGTTTGAGGATGTCTCTCATAATATCATATCCACCATGAGTGGTCTTCCCTTGGCTCTTGAGGTCATTGGTTCATAATTATGGAAAAACAAATCTTAAAGTATGGGAAGAAATGTCGAGGAAATTAAAGAAAGAGCCGCACAGAGATGTTGAGGAGATATTGAAGATAAGTTATGATGCATTAGAAGATGCACATAAGGAGATTTTTCTCGATATTGCTTGTTTATTTATTGGCAAAGACAGCAAAATCGCCATACACGTGGGAGGATTGTGGGTTTTATGCAAGTTTAGGAATTGAGGAGTTAAAGTTGAGGTGCTTAATAAAAATTGACGATAATGGTAATTTAAGGATGCACGATCAATTAAGAGATCTTGGAAGGAAGATTGTTCAAGAAGGACCACCAGAGAGGCAGAGTAGATTATGGCTACACGAGGAAGCCTTTGAAGTACTAACGGGAGAAAAGGTAACAGATGGCACTTCTTTTTCTTCCCCTCTCCCTCATATTTTCATGTATTTAATCCAATCTATTCTAATCTTTAATTTTATTTAGAATGACGAAATGCTCGTACATGTTAGGAAAATTCATGATTCATGTTCACAACAGAGTAATTGTGACAGCTAATATTATACATGGAAGGACGAAAAAGCTATATTATCTCATGGTGTCACTAGATAAAATGTCATTCAAATTCATCCATGTAAGCTTTCTCTGTCAAAAATTTAGTTTTCAATATATATAATCACTTAACTGTGATTCTACCCCCAAAATCTCATTTATCAAAAGTATGTATTTTCATACTTCTTGAAATATTAATTATCTGAACGACTACAATGATAAACAGAGATGACGCATAAATATTATTGGTCAAATTATTCAAGTTCTCTTCTTCCAGGATAATTATAGATAGCGGATGCCCATTATAATAATTACTAATCGGACAAAACATCACCATCGAAAAAATAGTGTCAAATTCACACTTATCACTTGTGTTTTTTTATTTAGAACGCCCGAATTTATTCAGGTGCTCCTATGATGAAAAAAAGCCAAAGTTTGATATGTTAGTCTCACCATTTTGATCATTTTTCTATTGATGTGGCATTCAAGTGATTGCTTTAATGTTTTGGCACCAAAATGAGTACTCTACAAAAGTTATGACATTTTTTGTATTCTTTTTTTTTCTTTTTTCCAAATTTTGTGCGATTGAAATTAATGAGCTTTTAAATTTCTGAACCTTGAACATTATTGGACATTATCCCTGATCGGCTACACTTCTAGGGTAAAAATATAAGTATTGTTATCAAAGTCCATCAAAGCCATTTTGGATTTTTTTCCCCATCTTCTACTAATTAGTTATCTATTTTAGCAGGAAAGTTAAACAGTATGTTTTGATTTATAAGATGCAGCAACAAAGGCTGCCAATCTTAAGCAAATGGACACATTTATCTTCACTTTTTTTCTTGTTTAGTAAACAGAAATAAGTATATTACTTCAGAAACTTTCATACGGTAGAGACTGCTACAAGATACTGCCCAGACCTATTGTTTTATATGTTAGAAACCTTAATCTAACCATAACCATTATATCACAAGAGGAATTTAAGTAGTTCATTTTTAGTTGGTCTGAAAGCAACGTGTTTTTTTTCCAATCCCCACCAAAATCTTAAATACTATTCAAATTCTAAAAGATGTATTGCCAACGGATATGTCATCAGGTCACTTTTTACACATATTTTACGAGAAGAGTGTCAATTTCGAAAGCAATGATTAAACACTTCACAAGAGTAGGTAATGAATTGAAAACCGGGTGCTCATTAGCTACTTAACAAGTGTGACCCAATTCTTTAACACGTTGTGTAAATTCATCAAGTCAGCGTTCACATGTTTTAAATGGTTCGTGTATTTCGCTTATACAAGTCAAAGCACATGTGCTACAAAATTCAAAAAAAGTAAATGATAATATGTTGAGGTGCGTTTGTCATAGATTTTCTAAAGCAAAATCGATTTTCTATTTATATTCATGACAATAGAAAATTAACTTTGAGCTTATGTGCCAATATTTTTATAAAGTAAGGATATAAGGAAAAGACAAATTTTGCGCCTCCAATATCTTAAAAAGCAAAGACTACAAAATTAAATGTCAATTTGGGCACTCAATTGATTGGTTTGATATACAGGGAACAAAAAGGATCCAGGCAATTTGTCTCGAGAAAGATGGTGGCCATCTCCAAGCATACACGAATAAACACTTCAAGAACTTAGTGAGCTTAAGATTCCTTCAATTGGGGCATGTGGCTTTAAGTGGAAACTTTACCGGAGTGTTTTCTGAATTAAGATGGCTTCACTGGTTTGGCATTAAAAGAGAGAGAAGATTGACCATATTGAACAAAGTGTCTATTTCGGCAACCAATTTGCATCTACCAAAATTAGTGGTGTTGCAGTTGTCAAACAACGACATGACAGATGAATGGAGTGGGTGGAGTATGATCATTGTAACGAGGAAAAAGGCATCCTTTGTGATTTTTTGTTTGTTTCGTTTTGATGATCAACTAATCTTTTGACTGCTTGTTCTCCTTTGTATAGGCAGCAAAGCGGCTAAAGATTCTTGACCTTGCATCTTGTCGGTTTTTAAGATGTACTCTTGATCTCTCGGCTTTCATAGAATTGGAAATTATTATCTTAAAAGGCTCTACATGGTTAGAGCAAGTCCACCCTTCTATAGGCAAACTCAAGAGCCTTGTTTCCTTGGACTTGGATCGATGTTACAGACTCAAGGAGCTACCTGGAGAAGTGGGCGAATTGGAGGAACTAAAAGAACTTACTTTATGCAGGAGCGGTATTACAAAGATACCTAGCACAATTGAGAATCTTTCTTCTCTCCAATATCTTAACCTAGCAAGTTGTTGTTCATTGGGAGAACTCCCAAGCACAATCGAGAATCTTTCTTCTCTCCAACATCTTAACATATCACACTGCAGTTCATTGAGCGAACTCCCTAGCTTGATTGGGAATCTTCCTTCTCTCCAACATCTTAACCTATCGTACTGTGGTTCATTGAGAGAACTCCCTAGCTCGATTGGGAATCTTTCTTCTCTCCAACACCTTGTCCTACAAGATTGTTGGTCATTGAGAGAACTTCCAAGCTCGATTGGAAATCTTTCTTCTCTCCAACACCATGTCCTACAAGGTTGTAAGTCATTGAGCATACTCCCTAGCTCAATTGGCAATCTTTCTTCTCTCCAATGCCTTGAACTAGAGGGGTGTGAATCGTTGGGAGAACTCCTTACCTCGATAGGTAATCTTTCTTCTCTTCAACGTCTTTTCCTAGAGGGTTGTCAGTCATTAGGAGAACTCCCCAGCTCAATTGGGAATCTTTCTTCTCTCGAACACCTTAACTTAAGGAATTGTCAGTCTCAATTGGGAACCTTTCTTCTCTCCAATACCTTGACCTAAGGGAATGTTGGCCATTGAGAGAAATCCCTAGCTCTATTCGGGATCTTTCTTCTCTCCAACACCTAGAACTGGATATTCACCGAATCTGCAAGATCTGGATATCAGTTATTCTGTGATTGAAAAGCTGCCCAGTGGTATAGGCAAGTTGAAAAATCTGCGGAGGCTAATTCTCAACTTTTGTTGTAGCCTAAAGAGGAAAATTCCAGATGAAATCGGTGACTTGTCTTCACTTGAGGTTCTCGAAATCACTCACGCTCCGATATATAACCTCCCAAAAAGCATCCAGAATCTTTCTTCCGTCCAACACCTTAACCTACAGGGCTGTAACAAGCTCCTGTTGCTGCCAGAGCTTCCTTCTGGCATAACACATATGACGGTCTCTTGCCACATTCCGAGGTTGCTCCAACTTTCTTGCCTAATCCACCTTGAAGAACTTCATCTTGATGAATGCGATCTACTTGAACACATCCCGCAGCTTCCCTCAAGACCCCTAAAACATTTTGTTGACTCATGTCATAAGCTGATGCCGAAGATTGACGGATTCAGGTACTTGGAAGGATTGTCAATAGGCAGATGCAGTTCCATTGTAAGATTGGACCTTTCACAACTAAATCATCTGAAACGGATACACGTCGAGGATTGTGATAATCTAGTAGAAATTTGTCGCCATGATAGTTTGGAGTTCTTGGAGAAAATAATTATACGTGACTGCAGGTCCATTCGAAGGCTGATCCTTCTATAATTACAGAGTTTGAAGCTATTGAAGGCTAACATTTGCCACAATCTAGTCGAAATTCGAGGTCTCAATAGAGCGGAGTTCATAGAGGTGTTGGATATCTGTTATTGTAGTTCCTTTAAAAGGTTACCTCACCTATCATCCTTGGCAACCCTGAAGACATTGAAAACTGATGGATGTTACAATCTACGTGGTGTTGATAGCCTTCACTGATTTTTGTCTTGCTGAAGCATATACAAAAGGGGTGCAAATCCCTGGAAAAACTATCAAACCTATCAAAATTCGAAAATCTAGAGTATTTCACAATGAGGTATTTGCTCCATGGTACAAAGATTCCTGGGATTGAGGAATCAAAATCTCTAAAACACATAGATAGGCAGGATGTGAATCAGTGCAGACTTTGCCAGATTTTTTGGGGGTGTAAGAAGTTGAAATCTCTAGCGGCATGGGACTGCAAGAAACTTAGTTAGCTGCAGAAACTCGAAAAGTTGGCAACTTATTTGGATTTTCAGGGTGCAACTCATTGGAACGATGCCAAAGTTACTTGAGCAAGGGTCGTAAGACTCCCAGTGTTGCATATTTGAAGAAGTGCGGGGACTTGGTCGTAGGACACAAAATGATTCTTCAGCCAAGATCAAAATGTAGACCCAAATGTGGGTCTACATACAGTAGAAGGTATTGGTCATCTAGTAAGATTTTTATCTTCTAACGGCCAGTGTGAGCAAACAGGGTGCGAGCAAACAAAGTAGTACTTTTCTCGAAGCTATGCTTTTGAAGAATGATTTGTTTCACATTGGGTATCTCTTTGATTAATTTTGGAAACTCCGGATTTGGCTATCTATACTTGCTGTTGATTGCATTAAAGCAATTTTTTTTAATTTATCCTTCAGCGGCTAGTGAGGCAATGTATGGAAGTGTCAACAAAAGTAAACAAGAATTTCCAAGTGATTGACAATTTCCCTCTCGGTAAACCCAGGATTCGAATTTTAAATCTAGGCTGAGCATCTTATGTTACTTGATATGGTCAACTGTGCCGAAAATCCATTTTTTGCTCTGTCAAGCAATTAATTCGCCAAAATGCGCATTGAAGGTGGATTTTAGGAAAGTATATGACACGGTGGATTGGGATTTCTTGGAAGCTACCTTATGTGCCTTTGATTTTCCCATTCAGTTGATTAACTTGATTATGATCTGTGTAAGGACACCAAAGTTCTCCATCTCCATAAATGGGGAACTTCAAGGTTTCTTCTCCAGTTCTAGGGGACTCAGGCAGGGAGACCCGATCTCTCCCTATTTGTTCACGCTGATCATGGAAATCTTCTCTGGCCTAATCAGCCAGTCTATCAGCAACCTAGGTTTCAAATATTACTAGAGGTGTAAATCAATGGGCTTATCACATCTCTTCTTTGCTGATGATGTATTGTTATTTTGTCAAGCCGATGTAGGAGCTGTCAAGTTATTTAAGGAGGCAATCACAAAATTTTCTAATTGGTCGGGCCTTGTTCCAAAACCGAGTAAGAGTGAGGTATTCATTTCAAGTGGATCTGATGAGATTCGTATGGCTATTGAGGATATGATGGGTTTTCGTACGGGTTCCTTACCTTTTCGATATTTGGGAGTTCCTGTTGTGGCATCTAGATTGAGACAGGCGGACTGCGTTGCCCTGGTGAATGCTATAACGAGTAGAGCTCAATCCTGGACCCAAAATTTTTTATCATTCATGGGAAGACTCCAACTGATCAAGTCAGTCCTCCATTCCATTCAAGTATATTGGTCTAGTATATTTATTTTACCTTGCTCGGTTCATGAAAGAATAGAAAAGGTCTTGAGGCAGTTCCTTTGGAAAGGACCTAGGCTGGGGAAATGGGGTGCAAAAGTTGCATTGTCTGATGTTTGTCTCCCAAAAGAGGAAGGGGGGCTGGATATTAGACAGTTGAAGGAAAGTAATAAAGCTTCAATGCTCAAACATATTTGGTTCCTGTTTACTGATAAGGAATCACTATGGTGCATTTGGATTCAAACTACATTCCTGAAAAAAGTTAGTTTTTGGGTTGCCAGTAGACCGACTTTTTGCTCTCGGTCCTAGAAGAAGATTTTGGAGCTAGGGAAAGAATAGCGACACCTATTTCATTGGCGCGTTGGTGATGGTAACTCTATTTCTCTATGGTTTGATCAATGGCACACGAGAGGGTCATTAAATCTCGTTTTCACTAATCGCCAAATATATCAATCGGGGTATGCACGTGACGCCATGCTAGGCGAACTTCTACAAACGAGAGACATGCCGTCTAGCTAGAATGATTTGTTGACCTCATGGGGCGAGCCCCTACCATCATTATCTAACACTTCAGATCGTCTACGTTGGATGGGAGATTCTTCAGGTGTCTTCTCTACGTCATCCGCTTGGAGCATCATTCGACCCAAAAGACAACTTGTGCCGTGGTATAAGTTTATCTGGGATAAAAACATTATCCCGAGACATCAGTTTTTGCTATGGTTGATGACCCGCAATAGACTGCCTACTCATGTACTCTTATTATCTCATGGCAGAATCACAGAATCAACCTGTGTGTTTTGTCACATTAGACCTGACTCCATTGATCATCTTTTCTTTGGTTGTCCTACTACTTCTCGTCTTGCCTCTTTTTGGAATGCTAACTGTCATCTGGATTGGAAGAATGGTTCATGGAGCGACACACTTATTTGGGCGACTAACAGAATCTCCGGCAACCAATTTCACCAGTGTATTGCGAGATTTCCCCTAGCTGCTCTATGCCATATCATCTGGAAGACAAGAAATAATATTTTGTTTCAGAACTCTGACCTCTTTATACCGGCGATAAAATTGAAGTTAATCAAGTTGGTCAAGGATAAGGCCAAGGTCTTTGAGCATGTCATTGACATGCCTAGGAATAGAGGCATACAACTCAGATGGGGACTACATGAGTCTATTTTCCTGTGATTGTATTTGTTGTATGTTGTCCTTTTGCGCTTTTCATGTTTTTATCAGCTTAAGATTGCCCTTGGGAACCATGGTACTCGTTCACTTATCATAGCTGTTGCTGTGTTAAGTGAAAGTCTTTTTGT
This sequence comes from Melaleuca alternifolia, assembly GCA_019926035.1. Classification (NCBI taxonomy): domain Eukaryota; kingdom Viridiplantae; phylum Streptophyta; class Magnoliopsida; order Myrtales; family Myrtaceae; genus Melaleuca; species Melaleuca alternifolia. The sequence continues at coordinate 96,826 of JAGKPW010000115.1, read as the reverse complement.
AGTACCAGGCTTCTCCTTATTGTGCTTTGGCGACTAGATTAATACAAGTACTTACTTTACCACAAAAAAAAATAATGTCTCTCAAGCTTTACCCAAAAAAAATGTCTCTCAAATAATTGTTGGCCATTTGAATTCCTTTGTGATTTCTATTGGGTGTCAAATGTGACTAATGGCAAATTTCCCATTTAGAACAAACGCCTTTCTATTTACCTTGATGATAGCATACGTGTCAGTTTCTTATTGTTCCCTTCATGTTGCTCTTGAACATTCCCAGAAGAGCATGAATTCTGAGAAAGTACGAGAAACTTAACGACAATAATAATCAAGGTTCAAGTTCTTCTGGTCGACAATAAATAGAAAAATATCGAGTAGTTTTGGCTAGTCTATCATCCATGATTGTAGACCAGCTTTTGTTAACCAATACTCAAACTGTTGTCTTGAAAGATGAGCAATCAAGGTAAAGTGGTGCTGCTTTTGTGACAGATCTGGTTGGTCTAGGTTATCATCAAGAGCTTACTTTAAAACCTTGATTCAATGAGCTGTATGGAGTCTATGTACGACCTTTTGCATAATTGGGACAAATTTTTCCAGTTCTGCAAAGCAAGCTGCGGGAAGGAGCTCAAGAATTTGATAATTAGTTCCTGTTTGATCCTATTGTTGTCATGGAATCATTTTATCACATGATTGATTGGTATCGCTAACTTGGCTGAGGAAGTTCAAATTGCATACTAGAGACTGATCAATATGCAGATGAGGGATTTTGCACAAGAAAGGATCAACAACAATTGAGGGCCATCTTGCGTGCCAATCTTGAAGAAGCTCATGGGACAGCTGCAGTGCCCCGAGGCCGTTTTGATGCTTTTGAAGATCCAACCACTTTTTGGTCTCAACAGGACATACGTGAATGATTCTGAATGTAGTTTTTCTTCCGTTGAATCTGCTTTTGGTATGCTCATTAGGTTCTACCTCTTGGTTGATAAAGTACGCACTAATGTAGAGTTGTTTGATGCGTTTGTGTTCTGATGATATCACTCCAGAGCTCGAAGAGGCTCTGCAGAGGGAGAAATGCATTGCCAGTAGTACCTTGACCACGAAAAAGTAATTTGCATGCGTATACTATGCGAGCTGTGAACGTCACCTGAAAATCAGTATAGAAGGATGCATGATGACCATCTCCTACATTTATTATTAGCTTATTAGTGTGATAATATCCTTTGCATATTACTTGGAGTGTGAGAGATATCGATGACTTGTTTCCCAACCAATTAAAGACAAGATAATATGGAGATTTCCTTCACTTAGGATTGCGCGCACTTCTAGAAGGCGTGGTATGATTGGGCAATAATTACACGACACAGCACGAGGTTGACTAATAAAATAGGATTAGACAAAAGGGCTCGTCAGGATAAGGTGGTGGGTAGTGGGGATTGTTTGTCTATTACCTAAAAATTGTGTGAGAGAGGTTGAAGATTACGATATAGAGTCCATGCAATATTAAGCTCATATCCGAAGGGGAAGATGGTTCCATGGAGTTTCCTACATAATTTTGATATCATAGGCATATAATATTTTCATTCAAATACTTCTTCACTCTATCGTGGCTTTCTGAACAAATAAATGAGGTGGGCTTCTTTGGGACATCTTTAGAGCGCATCCCCTTGTCTCCTGCGGTGAAACGACATCGGTTAACTTAACCGAGGGCCACATTCTTGTTACCCTTTCTCTCTGTCTCACACACACATGAACCTCCTTCAGCAACTTTAAGGGAAGAAATTAACAAAGACCCTATTCATGAGTAGACCGACCACACCGATTTCCCTTGTCCAAAAGAAAGCAAGGCAAGGGCTAGAAGTATAGGCAACTGCCTTAGTCAATTAGCAACTAATATTTCGAAAATAATTTCCCATAATATGTTGACAATTCATTCATTTTCAATAGGAAAAATGATAAAATTGATGCCTCAACTTTGGTTCAATAAATAATGTCTTCCCTAAATCTTTTTTTTCAGATTGCTTAAGGTAGTCTTCAAACTTTGATCCAATGAACGATGTTATCTCTTAACTTTTGAATTGCTTAATGCGGCCCCTAATCTTCAATTCAACATTCAATGTGGTCTTTGAATCTCTATATGGAACATTTACAAACAACTTATGGACAATGTTGGATGAATTAAAAATCTAAAAACGACATTACATATTAAGCTAAAATTCAGATATCATATTGCATAAGTTAAAAGTTTAAGGACTACATTAAATAAATTTAAAGTCTAGATACGACATTACATATTGGGCCAAACTTCATAAATATATTGCATAAACCAAAATTTCATGAATGACATCGCACATTTAATCAAAATTAATTGACCGTTTGTGATATTATCATTTTTTATTAATAGTTAATACTACCAAAGTGTGATATTATCCTATTAGTAAAGTTTAATGAGTTCATCTATACCAAAAAATTATTTCTCAACCATCTATGTAACAAAGCAATGTTTCTTAAATTTCAGAGATGATAACTCATCATTTATCATAGTTCACAATTGGAAGCATGATCATTGCAAGACATAGCGATTTTTTTTGGTATGTCTGTTTTTTTTTTTTTTGCTAAAATATTCTAACTAAGAATTAAGCTTTGAAATGTAAAGAGATTGGAAAATTTCGGAGCCAACGTTTATGGATGGACATGTAATTTTCTTTCTAAATGATGGGTTACAATTTCGGAAGGGTGGATGGGTAGGATCCTTTTTTTCCCACATTTTGGCTCTGGCGACAGAAGAAATTGAAAAGGAGGAAACTCAGAAGGGGATGGGGAAAGATAGAATGGAGTGGGGAGTTCATCTTTGAGTCTCGTCATGTTTCTAATTTCTAAACGAAACTGTTTTATTGAATGGCTTAGAATTAACTTTCATTTCTATTAATATTTTCCCTTTTCTGATTGATTACGGATACTTAGTTCTGGATTTTATGAATATCGATGATTGGTGTTTGATTAAGGCGAATATAAAGTATATGAATATGCTTTCGAATAGATACTCACAATTAACCATTGATCAAATTCACAGTTGAAGCAAATATATAAAAGAGATTCTGACATGTAAGAACTGTTAAAATTATATCTCGAGTTTGAGTTAAGAAAAAAAAAGTTGTTGTCGTGACCTACCTAAACCTCCCGACTAGAGAGACCGCACTAGATAGGTTTAGAGGTATCACTCGTAAAAAATCTCAAATCGGCATCCCTAAAAAACGATTTAAAAGCAAAGTCTAATCGTAATCCAATTCTATTCATTCTTTACAAGCATGGACCCTCCCAAGTCCATACCTCACCTGATAGTAAGGCATGTTGATTTTTAAAGTTCTTTAACAACGAGTCGTCATAGCCTGTTGGGGTCGGCTAGAAACCGATCAAGACCCGAAAGTATCATTTCAATCCCTACAGAACCAAAAATTCTAAAAACCGAGGACTTATTTATGCTAGCATTTTTATTAGTGTCCTTCCGATACCTAACTAGTTGAACGTTTAATATGAAGTGGGCACGCACTATTGCTCGTCTTTTAAACCCTAAAAGATCATCCAAAACCGCTAAGTGTCCATGCAATTATTTTTATGTGGGTCATTTTCATGTAGATCAAATTAAGACCAACTTAATTTGCAAAAGAAACTAACACACAATGTATTGAAATTTGGTGCTAGGAATAAACAATCAAAGTATCGAAGTGCGGTACGACGATAAACATTTAGATAATTAAACACAACTACAAGAATTTAGAAACCCGCCACTTGGGTAACTAAAAAATACATGGCTTCTTTATAAACTTTTACAAGATTAAGACTAAAATGGACATCGGTCTAATGACATCAACTCCATTTAGGCCACCTCCTCAATCATTGTCGTGAGCCATAACTCAAGGGGACTCGATTTCAATATTTAGACAATCATTCAAAGCATTCAGTCAAGCAAATCATCAGCAAAGCGCATTTCAAATTAAATAGATGGCCTCACAATTGATATGAAATTTACTCATACAATTATCTAACTCAAATCATTCTCATAAGCTACCCATCAAATCATTCATAATCTAATCATATATCCAAACATCTACAGACGATAAAGCATACAAATGCACCTCGATTGATAGATGCTCAAGAGAGAGAGAGAGGCGCCCGCGTTATGCTCCCATTCTCTTCACAAATTGCAGCTGTTAGTTTACAAGCAATGTGCTCTAATGAAAGGAACACTTGTGATTACAGTCTCCCGAAAGCTAAGCCAATAAGAGGCAAACAAGATACAATATCATACAAAAACATTCAGATCCGGCGTGAAAGCATTATAAAGCACCAAAGTGAGAGATGAAGCGATGAGCAAAGAGAAGGCATCTCTTGAGCAGAACTTGAGCCGCACTTGATCAAGGAACGCAGAAGGATGCCGGAGGCAAATGAACATCTTTTCCTCCCACTTATTCATCACCCATGAAAGAAGAGCAACTTGAATATGCACATAGATCCCCGGATGAAGTTATAAAGCCCAGAGGGAGTGTCCGGGGGACTTAAGAAACTCCCAATCTATTTCAAAGAGTATCGAAAATTGACGAAGCTGTTGCATTTTGTGAAAACGTTAATTTCAGTCAACCCAACAATTCACCATCTTTGCCCTGAGGCAGCATCAGCAGCTTCTTTGGCCATGCCAATTCGAGCATAAGCCTACCGAAAATAAGACACGCAAAGATTAGTATGAAAAAACGAATCAAGAATGAAAAAAAGAAGAGAAAAAGCAGATAAATCCAACATATCTTTGCAACAAGCACAAGAAAAGAGTCTTTCAGACTTTAAACTACTACTAGAACGAAAGGAGATTATCTATACATCTTCTGTACCCAAAAAGAGACTACAAAAGGAAAAGGAACCATGTCTAGGAACATCAGAGTACCTCAGCTCTTTCCCGAGGATCTGCTAGTTTTGCTGATTGGTTTGACCAGTTCCAACATTTATTCTTTTGGCTCAGATTGTGTTTGAACGATATAATCCAATGGGGTTCATCAGAGTCATGCCTAACCTGAAAATCGATATATCCCTGAGGACGTATAGAAAAACATCATATACATCTTTTGGACTGCCTAATGTCAAATGATCACCAAGCAAAGATAGCACGGTATTTTGTTGGGCAATAGCTGGCGATTTTCTAACCTTGCCTCGACCTTTGTATTTCAACAAGGAAAAGAAGTCAATATGCTCACCAATTGGTGATCGCTTCTCCTTTGAAAACTTCTCGAGTGCATGCCAATCTCTTATAGTAGCCAGGGCAAAAACTTTAAGCCAGTACCATTTCTTTTCAGACACCTGAGACAGTTCCCCAGATATTTAAAAAATCAATCGCGTAACTTGCAGATGAAAGTGATGTTAGAAGAGAAGGGAGCCGATAGTTAAAAAAACAAAGTGGGGACATCATATACGTTCTATCCCGTGTCATTTGGGCAACGCATCATCTCATGATGTTGAAATAACTAAATATTGGTGCCCCTGTTTCAGAATGAGAGTAATGACGCTAGCATACCAACCTTAAATTCAGTTCTCACTTTCATTGCAGCACTATGATTCCCAAGACATGTTCAGAACATCCTTCACCACAGAATCGTAGGAAGAGCAAAGTGATACTCATCAATAATCATAACCAGGCACATGAAATGATCTACATCAATCAATTAACCCATCGAAAGACCCAAGACGAGGAATTGCACTCGCAGTAGATCCGCTGTATGAATGCCACTCTAGCAGTCAGTAGTCACAACACAACAAGACCTACACCGATCGATCATACTGACCTTCATTTCCACGAACACAATCAGATAAAACAAGTTCAGCCATAACCACAGCTTGACCAGATGAGTACCCACGGACACGCACATCAATCAACAAACAACATGCCAGACAAGTTCCAACTCTGAATTGACCCTACTGATACCAGATTCAGACACTCAACATAAGCAGAAGCAGCGGGGTTCACGAAGGCGAATAGAGAAGAATGGGTGCCAGAAATGATGATCTGGTTTCACTCTGTATTAATGCTATTATCGTTAACAACCTGGGGACCTCAGACATTTCCATTTGTAAGCTTCTAATACAGTGTTAAATTCATGAAGCATATAGAGAGTCCACCCGAGCTCAGCATACCCGCACCTCATGCTCGGAAAGCACAGATAGAGAGCTCAGCATACCCGCACCTTCAGTAACTTCCGCATTCTTTGCAAAACCTTCTGTCAAAACTTGCCGATCGGTTCCATATGCGAGTCCTGCACATGAACATCCAAAACTCAATGTTGAAGGGCAAAATCAATTCTGAAATTGTTAACTCATGAAAGAAGACAGTACCCACCTCCGACGAAAAGCTTTGAAGATGATATGCATCTTATCGAAATGCCAAATCAGTTCCACCAGATGAGTACCCACGGACACATCGATCAACAAACAAAAACATTCCAGACAAGTTCCAACCCCGAATTTACCCGAAATACCAAATCGGGAGGAGGTGGAGTCACGGTCGTCGGAGGTGGCGGCGTCGCGGCCACAGATCTAGCTCCTTCGCCTGTCGTGGAGGCAGTGGTCTCCCGAAATGCCTAATCGGGATGCGACGACATCGCGGTCGTCGGAGGGTTGCAGCGTCGCGGTTGTCGGAGGGAGGCGGCGGTGAGGCCATGTGTTAGGTCGGGGGAAGAGCGGATAGAGAACGGCGAGAGATGGAGGAAAGAGTGTCGCAGATCTAGCTTCTTCGCAGTGGTCTCCCAAAATGCCAAATTGGGAGGAGACGGCGTCGCATCGGCATAAGGGGGCGGGGTTGCGGTCGTCGGAGGTGGCGCGTCGCGGTCGTCGGAGGGAGGTGGCGTCACGGCCGTATGTTAGGTCGAGGGAAGAGCGGACAGAGAACGGCGAGAGAAGGAGGAGAGAGTGTCGCAAATGTAGCTTCTTTCGCAGTGGTCTCCCAAAATGCCAAATCGGGAGGAGACGGCGTCGCGATAGTCAGTGGGGGGAGGAGTTGCGGTCGTCAGAGGTGGCGGCATCGCCGTCGTCGGAAGGAGGTGGCGTCATGGCCGTGTGTTAGGTCGAGGGAAGAGCGGAGAGAGAAGGTGTTGCGGGCCTCGCAGCCGTGAAGAGCAGAGAGAGAGGAGAGAGACCAAGGTTGTAGAGATGCGCGCGGCTTTTGAAAATAGTGGGCCCCCGAACAGGTGTCAGCTTCTGAGTGGATCCGGTAGGAATGACGTGGTACCGGTTCGGTACCCAATATTTTCTCTGGAGGATGCTTGTGTCGTATTAACTCTTGCCCTCTACTATTCCTCTTCTCTCTCCTCCTTTTCCTTTTCCTTTCCTCCCCCTCCGAAGCCCTCGCTCCTTTTCTTTCTTTTTCTCCCTTTTGCACCGCTGAACTCATGTCCTTTCGTTGACTTTTGTTTTTTCCCTTTTCCCTCTTTGTCTTCCTCTTCTTCTCTCTCCCTGGAAGCCGTCCCTTCCACTTTTACCTGCCCCACGCTTCCATCCCTTCTCATGTCAGACCTTTTCTTTTTTATATTATTTTTGTTTTTGTAACTTTAATTTTTTTCGGTTTGTGATAATTTATTTTTTTATCCTTCTCCCAAAACTCCCGCCAAGTCCTTCAATCAGCTCCTTTTTCTTTCTACTTTTTCTTAATAAAAAGGGAATTTCGTATTTTTAATTAATTAAAATTTTCTCAAAATTTAAACTAAAAATAATTTATCGAACCAGCAAAATTAGGTATCAACACTATGTGTATAAGAAGTGGATGTTCTATTTGAGAAGTCAAAAAAGAGTTGCACACTAAGAAGAGACAATATACAAAGAGAAAAAAGGACGAAAGCCAATGACAAGTCTTTGTTTTTTAGGTTTGAGCACACGGTGATTTTGAGTATTGATTATCATATTTTTTTCTGATATTTTCACATTAACTTAATTTGTAAGATCTTGTTACTTTTCATATTAAAATTTCACAATAAAAATAATGCATTTGAGTTCTTGAAATTAGTAGCTTCATGTGAAATTCACATAAATTAAAATTGCGATGTATTCGGGTTTGGATGCACCCAATGCATCCATGAGGTATGATCTCACAAGTTCGTCATCACTCATTTGGATTTCATTTAATTTTTGCACGTCACCCGTCAATTACGGACATGATGGATGAAAATTTCCTCTAATTAAGAAAGTGGGCGCTACTTTCTAGAGTACGAGGACAAAAGAAAACACGGGCATTGGGACGGTCCAAGTTAATAGCATTAATATTACATTTAATATTAGAAAGCCGCTAGGATGACTCGTTCGTAGACCATTTTGTCGTCGGAGGTAATATTTTCACTTTTCAAAGCGTGAGCCTCATATAAAAAAAAATCAAAAATCAAAAGAACAAAAAGCGAAAAGGAGGGGAGGCTCGGGCAAAGAAGAATCTCACCAGGAAGAAAAGGGGAAGGAGAGGGAGAGAAGGAGAGACAATTCTCACTATGAACCATCAAGCTGAATCGACTCTAATTTGTGATGTCCGGTAAGTATTCGCATCTTTTGTTTATCCAATTGGAGTACTTTTCGGAATTAGGTAGCAAATTTGGAGTTTTATCAAATCTAAGTCGTGAAGACCGAATTTTTAGTTATTAAGCTGAGAAATTATGAGGTTTTGATACTTTAAGGTGTTGTGATGTCGTAAAATTTTATAGAACTCGATTTGAGCTTGCGGTTTGCTCGAAATGAATTTTTGAAGTCGGACGCTGATAATGAACAGTGCATAAATAATGTTTTTGGCTTGCTTTTCTGGGTTGGCCAATTTATTCATTTGATCGTGTATTGCCTATGAAGTTTTGCTAAAAGAAAATCCTTTATATTTGAAATTCAACGTATATCATCAGCTTGGTTGCTCACTCATCTTTTTTCCTAAATCTTTTTAGGTCACCAATTAGCAGCAAATAGAGCGAAAACGATATGACAGGAAATTTTGAGAGTCTGTCTACCCACGCATTTCATGTCGTTTCACTTCGTTCCTCTCCTAACCATCCTGACGATGAGAGGAAGAGTGCAGAAAAAGAGAGCACTGAGGGAGCATCTGATCCTTCGTTGGTCTCTCTGACACCCACAGGAGAAGGCAGCTATCAGTACGATGTATTCTTGAGCTTTAGTGGTTCAGATACTCGCAAGAAATTCACAGATCATCTCTACCAAAGATTGGTCAATGCAAGGACTATGCAATTGCGGGTGTTCAGGGACAGAAACAGCAACCGAATTGGCAAGGAATTTGATTCACAGATTCTCGATGCCATTGCACGGTCTAAGATTTCGATCCCCGTAATCTCCAAAAATTATGCTTCGTGCAAATGGTGTCTCCTTGAGCTCATTCATATGATGGACTATCTGAAAAACATGTCACACAGCGTGCTGCCCATCTTTTACGAAGTGAATGCATCTGATGTGCGGCATCTAAAGGGGAGTTTTGGGGAGGCCTTTCATTCGCAGAAGAAACATTTCGACGAGAAGGTTATCCAGGAAGGGCAAAGAGCGCTCAGAGAAGTGAGTCTCTTACAGGGATGGGAATCCGAGAAAATTTTCAATGGGTACTCACTTCTGCCTTAAGCTTTCTTTCCTTTGTGGTCGAAGTATTCTTATCCTCGCAAAACGGACGGAATATGTATGAATTACTTCCACTTGTACTAGTACTCCCCAGGATGTCCCCCTAAAAACTCAACCAACAACAACTAAAACCAAATCATCGGGTAGTGCGTAAGAATTTTGGGATTGGCTCTACTACAGAGTAAGAAAAAAGAATTGCAGTTCCTCCTACCGATAGTACTCAAACAATCGACAATTTGCCTCCAAATGAAAATTTTGGTGTGGAAAGCAAGCTAGCACATCTCATGATCTTGATTAACTTGATGTTTCAATGCAACTATTACAAATGGCAATCAACAATGGTACCAAGAAGAGTCTAGGACGGCATGAGCCATGGTGAAGTGTGGTGCTGGTACATGCTCAGTTTTCAAAAACTTGAGCACCAGCAACTAAAGTTGACCTCCTATTGCCGATTGGGGCTTGGCTTAGTTTATTAGGATGGGACGCTTTGTGTTGACCATGTCTAATTTCCATTTCTGCTGCCAGTAGTACCCCATTCTTAGGAGATTTTGTAAGTCAACTATAAATCCTCAATTTAGGCTTGGGTGATGCCTTGGCCGTGGAGTGGGGAAAATCGATGTCCTATCCTTCAACTAGCAGCGACCTTCAGCTTTATTACGCAGACTACACTTCTAAAGACTCTTAAGGAGCCAGGGGTACAAACTTAATTTCAGCAAGATACATCAAATTAGCAGAAAAGGAAGGAGAAAGAAACGAAATGCCTGCTACACCATCATCCTCCGTTGTTATATGTAAAAGAGAACATTTTGCATATTTTTTTACGATCTCCATCCTTCAAATATATTTGGCTGTCTTTTAGTGAGATCAAGTATAACCAAGAAGTTTTTATGAGCTTCATTGTTTGACAGGCACGAAGGAGCATTAGTGGAAGAAGTTATCAAAACAGTTCAAAGCATGTTGCCACAAGATTTTCAGCTTGATGTCACTAAGCACTTAGTTGGAATCAGTGATCATGTGAACAAAATTAAGAATTGGGTCAACATTCCTACCAGTGATGCTCGAATGATTGGAATCTATGGTATGGAAGGGATCGGTAAGACGACTCTTGCCAAGGTCATCTACAACGAGCTATCGAACAACTTTGAGCGGCGTAGCTTCCTTCCTGATATTCGCCACCACGGTATTCCTTGTCTCCAAAATCAACTAATTAAGGATATACTACAAATCGAACATCAAGTTTGGAAAGTTGACGCTGGAATAAGTTGGATCAAAACTAGATTTAGAGGAAAAAAGGTTTTCATAATCCTAGATGATGTAGATCACAAAAATCAATTAAATGCTTTGGCTAGAGAACGTAATTGGTTTGGGGCGGGAAGTGTGATCATCGTTACAACTAGTAATCAAGCTGTTCTTGATCAATCTGAATTTGTGGTAGACTTCAAGTATGAATTGGATAAATTAGACAAGAAGCATTCTTTGCTTTTATTCAATAGACATGCATTTCGTACGGACCATTCTCCAAGAGACTTCGAGCGTACATCTCATGATATAATATCCACCATGGATGGGCTTCCCTTGGCTCTCGAGGTTGTAGGTTCGTACTTGTATAGAAAAACAGATCGAGGAGTATGGGAAGATCTGCTGGAGAAATTACGAAAAGAACCACCTGAAGATGTCCAAAAGAAATTGAAGATAAGTTATGATGCATTAGAACGTGGGCATAAGCAGATTTTTCTAGATATTGCTTGTTTATTTATGGGCGAGCAGATCAAGTTCGCCATGTACATGTGGAAGGACTGTGGCTTTTCTCCAAACCAAGCGATTGAAGAGTTGAAGTCGAGGTGCTTAATAAAAATTGATGAGGATGGTAAGCTGTGGATGCATACTCATTTGAGAATTTTTGGAAGGAATCTCATTCGCCAAGAAGGCCCGATAGGGGAGCGCAGTAGATTATGCACCAACGAGGAAGCCTTCAGAGTACTAATGGATAAAAAGGTGACATACGATGCTCCTTTTTCTTTCCCTCATGTTCTCATGTATTCAATCTGATCTATTCTATAAAATCTATATAGTATAAACAAATGCCCCAGATTTTTTAGGAAAAATTCCAATTATCAGTCATGTCCATCATAGAGTAATGGTGACAGCTCGTTGTAATATAAATATTCTAAGGATGAACAAGTTATATTATCCCGTGATGGATACAAAGTAGAAGATCTCCAAATATTCAAATTCATTCCTGTAAAATATATCTGTTAAATATTGACGTAATTTCCACTCCCCATAAAACCCTCTGGTTTTAATTATTCGCCCTTCAAGGAAGAGATTTTGCAGATTTTGCTTTTTACTTCTCAATATGAAGCACTTCACGATCAAATCATGTTGATGATGACAACTTGAGTCAAGTTTAAATGATGCACGGGTTATTTTAAATGAGAAAAACCAGAATCACTTTGAAATTATGTTAATAATATAATAGACCGTGCACGTAACCCCTGTATTTTGTAGACATTAAGCAACTCCGACTACAAAATTTTATACCATTACTAGGTCGAAATTTTCTATAAAGTCTGCCACATGCATTTTGCAGAGTAGGTTGAAGGAAGGGCATTATTGGCTCGAAGTTACTTTGCTCTAGAGATGCATTAACAAATGAGTACTGATCTATAATTTTTTTATTCGCCTCTTAGGAAGCATGCGCATGCTAAAAGCGAATACCAACAATTGACATTAAGTATGTAAATTCCGCAGCGGTGAAATATACCATTAACTCTCATTGCCAGGTGAGACACAAGCTAAATTAAAACAGGGAACTATTTGAAAAATCATAAAAAATTGAATGTGAGTTTACGTACTAATATTTAGATATGGCAACTGTAGAAAGATGACAGATTGTGTCAAGTCCAAGGTGTTAAAAAACCATAAACTAAAGAATTAAAAGTTGGTCTAGAGATTCAGTCGATTGATTTGATGTACAGGGAACCGAAAGGATCGAGGCAATCCATCTCGACCAACAACATGGCCAACTCCAAACATACAGAAGCAAACAGTTCAGGAGCATGCCGAATTTAAGGTCCCTTCAATTGAGGCGGGCAGCTTTAAGAGGAGACTTTAACGACCTGTTTCGTGAATTGAGACGGCTCCGGTGGTTTGACATTGAATCCGATCTTTTCTTCTTTTTGCGGACCGCCTTGTATCTACCAAATTTAAGGACGTTGGAGTTGTCATTTGACCAGAAAACAAAGTATTGGACGGGATGGAGTTCAATCAAGGTAAGATGGGAAAAAGGGATCCTCTGTAATTTATTTAACTTTTTGTTTGGTCAACTCATTTTTGACAGCTTATTCTCCTTCGTACAGACGGCAAAGGGACTCAAAGTTTTATACCTGGAGCATCACAATTACTTAAGATGTACTCATGATCTATCGGCTTTCACAGAGTTGGAGATTCTCGTCGTGAAAAAATGCCCCAGACTAGAGCAAGTCCACTCGTCTATTGGTAAACTCAATAGACTTGTTTCCTTGGACTTGAGTGACAATTGCAGTCTCAAGGGGCTACCAAGAGAAGTGGGTGAATTAGAAGAACTAAAAGAACTTCATATAGATTCTTCTGGAATTGCAAAGATTCCTGATTCAATCAGTTTTTTGATGAAGCTGGAGATACTTAGTTTCAAGGGTTGTGAGTCATTGAAAGAAATCCCTAGGTCAATCGGTGACTTGTCTTCGCTCAAGAAACTTGAAATCACTCGGGCACCAATACTTGACTTGCCAGAAAGCATCCAGAATCTTTCTTCCCTTCAACAGCTTAACCTATGGGGCTGTGACAAGCTCCGGTCACTGCCGAAGCTTCCTTTCAGCTTGACAAATCTGACAGTCTCTTGTCAAAGTCCCAGGTTGCCCCAACTTTCTTCCCTAAGCCACCTAGAAGAACTTCATCTTTACAGATGCGATCAACTTGAATCTATCCCAAAGCTTCCCTCAAGACTCGTGAAGCTTTATGTCGACTCCTGTGATAAGCTGAGATTCCTGAAGCTTGACCAATCCAGGTACTTGGAAGAGTTGTCAATAAAAAGCTGCAGTTCCCTAAAGAGATTGGACCTTTCACAATTAAGCCGTTTGAAACGGTTACACGTTGAGGATTGCCACAACCTAGTTGAGATTCTAGGCCATGATGAATTGGAGTCCCTGGAGGAAGTAGTTATACATCGCTGCAAGTCCATTGACAAGCTGATCTTTCCAGGATCACGGCAATTGAAGCAATTTAAGGCTAGCTCTTGTGACAATCTAGCCGAAATTCAAGGTCTTGATAGGGCGGAGTCGTTGGAGGCATTAGATATTTCTGACTGTGGGTCTATTGAAAGATTACCTAACCTATCATGTTTTAAGACCCTGAAAATGTTGAACCTGATGGGGTGCAAAGCCTTAAAGACACTATCATACCTATCGAAATTTGAAAGTTTAGAGAATTTCACGAAGCGGTGTTTGCCAGGTGTCACTGAGATTCCTGGGGTGCAGGATTCAAAATCCCTAACATACATGGATATCATAGGACGCACATTAGTGGAGATTTTTCCAGACTTGTCGGGCTGTGAGAGGGACCAATCTCTAGTATTCTCAATCTGCAAGAAACTCACTCCGCTTGGACGTAAAAAGTTGGGTTTATATTGTCTTGGATATACCTTAGCGGCCACGACACTAACTTTGAGTGGAACACGTATGAAGTTTGGGCGGGAAGTATGTTTCGTAGATATTTTCATGTCTGTTGTTACATGCATATGTATGTTAATAATGGAAATGAGTGATGTTCCCTTAACTATTTTGGAGACCAAGTATTCGAAACTCTTAAGGTTGAAGATAGTAAGTTTGGTGCTCCTACTGTTAGAGATCTCTATATGGGTCAATCTCTTTGGTAATGTCTTGATATGGGAGACACGTGGTGGATCCCTCGTTGTCGAAGACCAAAACTACAAATTGTCCTTCTGAAATTCATGACCTAGCTTTTGACAAGAAGGTTTTCCTTGATGGGGTTCAGTTCATTTCTTGAGCTCATAGTCTTACATGATTGAAAGAGTGGAGGAGTTGGCTGGAGAAGCTGACATGCTGCTTCAGCCAAGATCCAGATGTCAACCGAAATGTGGGTCTACGGACAGCAGAAGGCATTGCTCATCTGGTAAAATTCTTCATCCTTCGACGGTCAGCGGGAGCAAATGTAGTAATACTCTTCTCGAAGCTACATCTGTTGAGCATGATTTGCTCCACACTGGGTATTTATGTAATTGTTTTGGGAAACTCCGGACTTGCCTATGAATACTTGCTGTTCACTGCATCATAGCAATGTTTCTTGTTTACCCTTCCGTTGGTAGGTTTTGCAGACTGCAGACAGATTAGCGGCTTGAGATTCAACGAATGAATATATCGACATCAGTAAACCATAATTACCTAGTGATTTACTGTTTCCCTCTCTATAAATTTGGCTTTTTCCATTTGTAGGCAGGTGATCTTCCGTCACTCAATATTGCAGACTGTGCTTAGAATTTAATTTTTCGCTCTGTCCAAAATTGATATGCAATGTTCAAAACTTAACTGTGCATTTCGATTACATAAATTGGAACGACATGGTCATAATTAACGTAATGTTAAGACAATGGTAAGTCTGTAGTGCAAATGGCGAAATGCATTATATGTCATTGATAATGTGATTGTGCGAAGATCGATTCCATAACATGTGCTTAATCCACATGCGGGAGTTCCTTGTGAATCTCTAAACCAATCGCCTGAGTAATGCCAGGGAAAAACAATTATGAGCTAGGGGAATTGTTCAATCGTTCCTAGGCTTATTGTATAAATGTCAATTCAGCTCTAAATTTTTTAATTTTATTAATTTAGTCTTTTACCTTTCCATGATGTTCTAATAGAGTCCTGTCTTGACAATGCCCCATGCCATGACAAAGTCGCCGACCAGACACGAGACAAGTTTCAACATATAAAGAAGACAATTGCTCGTGCTCTCAGCTGGGTACATAGCTGTAGATCCCTCGTCCTTGTTTCGTTTCTCGATTCCATTTACCGAATTCGTCTGCCATTCTTAAACTTCGAATGAAATGATCTAATCCTGAGGATCACTTATCACGATGCTGGAGGAAAGCTGATGGTTTCTTGCTTTGATCCAGAGTCCAATCTCCAGCTCATTCCGAACCGTCCGGCTGAAGACTTGACTGTCCGTCTTGAATTTTGACGCCAAACGCAGAGCATATGCTACGGAGGGAAGCTCTCCCTCCTTTCACCGTTCTGCCTATTAGCAACTGCGAGCCTATGCTTTGAGAATGATACAGGGAGTACGTAAGAAAGTAACTTGCTTACAAATCAACGTCGTCAAGGGTACGCATATCGAATGTTTGAGTACCTTAACGTGGGAATAGTTTGCATAATTTAACTGTCGAAAGAACATTGCTTGTCAATTGATAAATTAAAAATAATCGGATTTTGTTTATAAATTACCCGAGGGCACTTGTTAACCGATTAGATTAGGAAATATTACGATTCCCAATACCTGGACTATCCACGTGATATGTGTACTCAATGCTTTGAAGAATAGTCTCATTAGGCATGTTTCAACAGATTTTCAAGAGGCGATCGTTAAAGATGGCCGTACTTCATCAGACATTTAGCAGTACCTTGGTTATATAGAAGACATTCTCTAAAGTGACTTGGGTCGATTACATATACAAATATCGAAGCATCGCATCCGCACACAATAGAAACAAGTCGTCGATCTGTCTTTTCATCCATTCCCCACGTTAAACAGGGTCTCGATCCAGGCCATGGAGATGCATAACAGCATTCGTATCTCTTTGGTGCGCCGTATCGTCAATGGATTTGTGGCTCGAAGGAACAGCGGTCGGGTCAACAGCGGGCGTTTGCCGAGATCCGAATGGTCTGCCCGTCATCACCGGAGGCTTTACGATCGGTGGTGAACTGACGATTTGCGCCTGGAACTCGAAGAGTGATAGCGTTATCAGTCGTGGACTTGGTTTCCGAGGAAGGACGAAGCCCACGGGCATTGCAGAACACTATTGAAGATCGTCAGTCAAGCCTATATTTGTTTAGACCGTTCCGCCAGTTTGCGTTGATGAATAAAGAATTTTCTTTTTCGACAAAAAACCCTATAATAATAATAATAATAATAATAATAATAATAATAATAATAATAATAATCGCTATAGGCGTGGATTGCAATGGTTTAAACATCCAATTTGATATTGCTACGCAGCACGCTATAGTTTTAACATAACAAACAATGAATTCCTTCAATTTGTGTATACTAAAGACTGTTCACCCTTTTTGTTGATGTAAAGGATGGAAGCAGGACGAGTGCAATAGGGCATCTGACCAGTCCAAATCCTAATGGGACCTTAATGGATAAAGGGTTTGGGGAGGTTGTATGGGCTCAATTGCTATAAACCTTGTAGGATTCGGGACAAATTTGAGATTTTATAGTAAAAAAAAAAACCTAATAATTGAAGCCGATATGTATCGCCATCAAAGTGTTATTTATTTTCTTCATTTATATCGTTGCAAACCCTACAGCAATTTTTAAATTGCCTTTATTAAAAATCTCGTTGACACTTAATTCTAATAACTTGTGAATGCTAAGAAAAAAATTTGGTATTATAAAAGATTTTCCAACAACAGCCACTATTTCACTCCTAGCTTCTAACTATTTTAGACCTTAGATTTTTGTGTTCGTTAATTTTAAATTATTTCGATCTTATATGTTGGGCCCTCATAAGATTGCAAATCGAGATTACAATGCGTGAATTTCGAATAAATGGTAGTATTTGCAAACGTGAAGTGGTTTATTAGAAACTTAGCATAACAAGATTGTTTATTATAAAATCGTGTGGCAACTTGCGGGTACCTAATGGTGGTTTCGGGATATTATAGCAAAACATATGATAGATTTGGTGCGGGTTTGTGGAATAATAGAAAGTTAACGTGAGAGTTTGGAACGACACTTGCCTTTCCAAATCAGCCCTATTTCCATCTGTTTATGATATGAAAGTGCTCTATCATGGCCAAGCTTTCATCTATGTAAAGAGGGTCACGAATCAGATAGCTCCAAATTCCGTAAACGAACTAGCAGGTGTTGAAGATCCGGCACTTATTGTTGATGCCGCTGAGGAGGAACCCACAACAAATGAAGACAATGCTATCGAAGAGGACACCAAACACAAGAACGATTCATGACCAGAGCTTCATAGTCCTGTTGCAGGGTTGCTGCCTGCTTTTTTGGGTTCTTTGCACTGAAATTGTTTGTCTAGATTAAATCACAGCTTAAACATTGGAGATAAGAACCTGATATAATTAAACAGAACACAGAAAACGGGGTTGATTAACCGTAACGCTGGAGGAGACTTGGCCGTCGCGGAAGAGGGGTAAAGTACTAACCTGACGCGGAGAACAAATTGAAGCCGTCAATGGGGCTTAGGGAGGCGACAGTAGAGGTGGAAGAAGCCGCATAGTCGGGAGTGAGGGGTCGGCGAGCTTGCTAGATCCAGACCACGAATCCTAATGTGAGCAGGTCGAGCGCCAACGGAAAATCTGTGGCAATGATGCTCCGGAGGTGGAGGCAATGGCATCGTCCTTGTCGGAGGCACAAAGGGGTCACCTCCAATCAAATTACCAATCGATCCGAGAGTCAGTCCCACCCGACTGCGACATCATCGCCACACAGACGCAAAAAAAAATACACAAAAATAAGTAAACAAATCAAGCGAAAGGGGTCGTGAAGAAGGACGCAGAGAGGGGGGTTTGGCCTTGCCAAAGAGGGGAAAAACCCTAACCTGAGCTGGTCGAATCGAAGTAGATGGAGCTCCAGGAGGCGACGACGTGGTCAGGATCGGAGGCAGGGTTCCTCTCCTCCCGATCGCCGGTCAACGAGCACGTGTTGGAGGCGGAGCAGGAAGAGGGTCGTGCAGAGGGTTGGAGAAACAGAGCATGTGGGGAGGAGGAAGGGAGATAGCAGAGTGGTCTTGAAAGATGGAGAGAGCGGGAAATCTTCTTCCTCAATTAGTCAACGGAGAACAGACAGAGAGACACGGAATGACATGGCGTGGGATTTTTAAATTTCTCTTACAGGGTGGGATCGACTCACCCTGATGTAGAGAGTCAGTCCACCTGATATTTTCTTGGCAGGAGTGGGCATGCAAACGAAAAATAAGCAAGCGGAGAAGAGAGTGGAAAAAAGGAGGAGAAAAGGAAAGAGAGAGGAAATTCGAGGGTAGGTTGAGGGGAGCCGGGAGCCAAGAGCGAGCAGAGGGCCTCTGGACCATTTGCACCCAAGTTCCGTCCGCCTACTCTCAGCCACATCCCGCCGGAACCAGGTGCGTCTTTGCTTCCCCCCCCCCCCCGGGGACCTCCACGTGGCGTCGGCGAGCCGATTTTCAGATCGCCCCCAACCACTCCCCCTTCGGTTAAACCGAGCTCTACCCCCACTTTCGACTCATTTTTCTCCCAGCTCAGACCTCCTCTCCTCTCGCCGTTAGTGCCATTGGAGAGCCTGAAATGCCCTCTGTTCAGAGCCCCCAACCGCCGCCCTCAGTTCTGCCGGAGTCGCCACCGGCAGCCCCCAGAAGGAGGCTTCACGGTTAGGGTTTTCTGGGAATTTCCCAGAAAACTGCAGCAATACCCTGGGAAAACCGCAGCTGAATCCGGTGAGTTCTCTCTATCCCGAACTCCTCAGCTCGATTGGTTGCCACCAATCGATTCCTTGAGGTCCCTAGACCCTGATTCCGACCTTTGATTCGTTCGATTTGGCCTAGGTTGGAGTGGGTTCGGCTGTTTTCAAGGTGAGCTCAAATCGAGCTCACCGGAGCCCTAGCCGTCGCCGCCGCCGTTCCAGCCACTCCCACGCGACACCGTTGGCACCGCTGGACTCGCGCTAGTCCGGTGAGTAAAGCCCCCAACCTCCCCTCGATCGTTTTGGCCTGGAATCAACGGGTTAAAGCTCAAAGCCCTAACCCCCTTTTCTGAAACCCTAGATTCCAAGCCGTCGACTTCGTGGCCGGATTTCTTGCTGTTTCGACCACCTCAGCCCTCGCCACCGCCGCCGTTCGATTCGCCGTCAACCCAGCTCTAGATTTCGACCAACCTCGAGTCTCAGTTTGACCGGAGGACGGTGAACGGCGGAGAAACCTGAGGAGCTTCCGACGACCCGACGAACGACCCGGAAGACTGAACCAGGTCTGTTCGAGGTTCGCCGGAGCCATCGCCATCGCCGTCGCCGGAGGCCCAGTCAACGGGCCAGGCAGCTCGGCCCAGCCACCCGACCTGGTAGCTAGCCCGGCCCAGCCTAGGCGGGCCGAGAGAAAAGGAGAGAAAAGGAAACAAAGAAAGAAAAGAAAAATAAAAAGTAAGAAAAGAAAAAGAAAATGAGAAAAGAAAAAAAGAAAGAAAGAAAAGAAAAGAAAGGGCGGGCGAGAAAAAAAAAAGAGTTTCTGCTTACAAGTGAGTGGGCTCTAAACCTTTATTAGGCGCATTCACTGCTTTAGTAAAAATTATTAGAATTCCTAGAATTGTTAGAATTGCTAGGACTCCTAGAATTTTAGGGCTGGCAGGGACTTGATTGATCGATTCGATAGTCGAATAGAATGGTTAGATCGGCTGACGTAAGTTATTTCGTGGCGGGACCTCGATCGATGCGAGAGGTACCCTAGTGTTGATGATTGGCGTGATGGAAGTGTCAAGGGCACGAGGAATTGAGAAAGTTGAGAAATTCAACTTTGGTGCGATATCGGAACAAGTTCGAGTGAGAAGGCTCGTCATGGACGGCCACGTGCCTCGCGAGTGTTATTTCGATGAATTATTCCTTCCAATATTTATTTCGGTAATTTATTTAAATAAGTTCGTAAATTAATCATTAATCTTGCAATTTATTTATTAATTAGGTTGCTTAAATTATTAGCCTTGCAATTTATTTACTTTAGCTGTTATTTAATTATTGGTCATGCAATTTAATTATTAGCAAGCTAAATTTATTTCCGTTTTATTATTTATCATTTAATCGCATTGTTTAGTTAGTTAGTTAGTTGTGGGGCGATCTTATTAACGTTTAGGGTGCATTCGAGAATTATTCGTTTGAGTCCCTTAATTGCTTCATTAGTACCCATTGATTGTTCTTAGTATCCGCGTGCCAGGGGAACCCTATTGGGCGGTCTTGTCAGGAGTCAGTAGCACGACGATACTGAGACTTGGATTTAAGTGAGCGACAAGAATTGTTCCCTTAGCTAAGGATAGCTAGCCTTTCGAAATAGAAACCAAGAGTAAGGAAGGGACGCTGTAGGGACCCTAGGGTAGGGGTGTTCCTAATCTATGGTTAGGATTTATTCACTGAGATACAAAGTATCTCACTCCACCACCCCCCACCATCCCAGGACTAAACTATGGACCCGGAGGAGGAACTCTTAGACTTGGAGGACCCATTAGAGGAGGAGGACCCCCTGGAGGAGGAGCTGTTGGAGGAGGAACCTCTCGAGGAGGAGGACTGGGATCAGCTGGAGCTGAAACCTCTAGAGGAGGAGGACCTGGAGCAGCTGGAGGAGGACTTGGAGCCGGAGGCTCCCTTTAGCTCGGACGAGGAGGCAGAAGACTTGGAGGAGATAGGGATGGTCCCTGAGCATCCCGCCGATAGAGGGTGCATGGTTAATAGGGAAATTTGGAAGAGTGGACTGATCGTGGAAACACAAGAGCAGACGGAGTAGATATGGAACATCCCGAAGCAAAATTGGATTCCTCACCAACACACGGTGGAGTACACCGGTACCCCGGGAGGCGAGATGAGTTACAATTCGGAATAGTGTGGAGTGCCGTGGGTAGGATATGAGTCTGGATATGATGACCCCGATGGAGCAGACGACTTAGAGGAAGAGACCGTTCTCGATCCGAAACCCCGTTTTAACCTACATGAGTACTTAGATCAGCTCCCTACACCATAGGGTAGTACACCCCTCCACTTTTCCGCTACTTTTGATTGTACAGTTGAGCGGAGGCACGAACCCTAGGCCTTTTGAGATGTCTTCCACGTTGGACTTTTGTAACCAGAGATCTTGTAAACACGGTTTGATGTATGTTAATGGTGTTTTAAGAAATTGAATGGTCCCTCGCTTATTAAAATTTATGCATTGGTTACTTGACGGTGAGGAAGATTGGAAGTGTTGTCAAAATGTTGTATTGATTCTGATCCTGAAGGTAAAGACTGGAGATAGTCACGAGTCCGAAGAGCGAGCCGTGACAGTATAGAACTCCAGTGGGCCTCCATCCTCTCCAGTATATGCTACCCAGTATTGGTGGGGGACCCACTTCCAAAAGTTATCATTCCACTCCCAGATCGTCCTCTCGTACCTCTCAAAATACTGCCTATCGGGTGCCTCCAGCTCATCTACTATCCATCCCGCGTCCTCTGGGTGGTCGAGGACGTCAAGTCCCTCTGGCTCCTCCTCCTCTAGCAACTCCTCCTCCCATGGCTCCTCCTCTAGGGGCTCCTCCTCCAACAACTCCTCCAACTCGATCAGCTCTTCCTCCAGGTCCATAATCGACTCCTGAAATGGGGGTGGTGATGGTGTGAGATATGGGGATATCTCAGTGAGTCTATCACTTATGCCAGCATTAGGAATACTACCGCCCAAGGGTCCCTAGCCATTTTCACTCATCGACCCTCACTCTAGTCAGACTATCGTCGCCTAGCTCACACTCTAGCTTGATCAAATTCAAACCTCTCACTATCTATGAGTCAGCCGATCCATGACCAGGACTAGACACTAAGTCCTACTTCGCCCATCAGAACAGAGTCAGTCTCATAACTCGCCAGATAAATAAGAGTAATTAAATAAATAATTCACTAACTAATAATTAAATAAAAAGCTGATTAAATAAGTAAATTACTAGACAAAAAAATTAATCACATATATATTAATGCATCATTAAATACTATTAATTAAATAATTAAATTACTAATTAAATAAATAAATAGAAAAATAATTAAATAAGGCTGTTCGCATTCGGCCTGAGACCCTAACTAAATTTCCATCGACAATTAGGGCTCATCGACATGCTAATCGGTCCATCAACTGCTACATTTGACCACATCATCTAATTATGTGTTAAATCATCCATTTATGCAATAGTTCTACTAAAGTAGTAAATAGGCCTAATCGAGGAATAGGAGGTCCACTCACCTCAAAATCGCTAGCTGGGCAGATGGCGCGAAGACCAGAAGTGTCTGCTGCGAAAAAGAAAATTTCTTTTTTTTTCCTTTTTCTTTTTCCTAGTTGAGCTGGGCCGCGCCGAGCTGGGCTGGGTCAAGGCCCACCACTCCTGGCCCATGAGCAGAGACGAATGGCCCACTGCTTGGGCCTCCGGCGATGGCGAGCTCATTCAGCGAGCCACAAATAGACCTGGTTCAGCCAACCAGGTCGTGAGCCGGGTCAAGGAGGTCTTCCTGAGTCGAAGCTCTATTCTTCCTCCTCAAGCCAAACCGAAGCTCGAAACCGGTCAAATCTGGAAGCTGGCTTCCTTTCGCATCGATTGGCACCGGTGGTGAGGGCTGAGATGGCCGGAGCTTCAAAAAATCACACCTTCAAGCCTACGGTTCACGAGCTAGGGTTTCGGGAAAAACACATAAACCAAACGAGCCTCAATCTATCGATTCTTGACCAAATAATCAAATTAAAGGGTTAGGTTTTACTCACAAGAAACTTACAAGTCCAACGGGACCAACGACGAGGGGTGGGCGTCGCCAGAACGGCTGATTGGCCGGACCTAGGGCTCCGACGAGCTATTTTTTGAGTAAAGCGGGCTTTGATCAAAACATAACCAAATCTAGACCAAATCAACCCAATCAAAAGCCAAAATTAAGGTTTATGGATGCCTTGGTGAGTTTTTGGAAAAATAGGGGAGGAATCGAACCGTGGGGCTTCCTTTCGAGGGCTGCCGGCGGCGACTTAGGAGGAGACGGCGGCAGCGGTTGGCTACTTTTTGAAGACGAAGTTAAAACTTCACAACGGCACCAATGGCGAGGCAAATGGAGCTCCGAGCTGGGAGATATGAAGCTCGAAAGTGAGGTAGTCGTTCGGTTTCAATGGCAGAGGGTGGGCGAAATCCGGTGGGCAAATCACATCGCCAGTGCCACGTGGCGGCCTCCCATGGCCTAGAGGTACTCCGACCATGCCTCAAGGACTAGGGGCGGTTGACAACAGTGGTTGGCCAGCCATTTGACTGACGCGTGGCCTCGTAGTGGCATGCACGCCACCTGCTTGGCAAAATGCCGCAGAGAAGAGAGAGCTCCACGCGCGTGAGGGACACGCAGGCTGGGCCGGGCTCACGGGCCCGAGCGGTTGGGCGCGTAGGCTGGGCGGGGTCGCAAGAACCTAGCCTTGTGCGAAAATAATGAAAACCAAAAACAAAATAAAATAACTAATAAAATAATAAAAATAAAAATCCCAAAAATTCAGAAAAGCTTCCCAAAAATATAACCAAGCATTTTCGGGTCAAAGCATGATCAACTAATTATGAGAATTTGTATTTAATTCTAAGAAATTTCCAAACTCGCATGAAAATTACAATAATTACCGGGAAAAAAAACCCGTGGCCCTTATATTGCGGTCCACGCTTAGGTAACCCCATAATAAAGCCCAAAGAGAGCCGAAACATGGCTGTTACTTGGTCATCTCGCGCAATATCCGGTTAGCAAAATCAGCATTACATGATGCTTTATAGGAGGCAAATTTTAACTTTAAAAATTCATGCCGGATACATGAGAATTGAGCTTCTCAAATCAGAAACCTATTCAAATAATATGCAAAGGATATTATCACACTAATAAGCTAATAGAAAACGGAGGACGGTCATCATGCATCCTTCTATACTGATTTTCTGGAGACGTTCACAGCTCGTATGGTATAAGCACACAAATTACATTTTCGTAATCAAGGTTCTACTGGCAATGCATTTCTCCCTCTACAGAGCCTGTTCGAGCTCCGGAGTGATATCACTATTACACAAACGCATCAAACAACTCTACATTAGGGTGACACGAGGAAAAATCAGCAGGTAAGTACTTTATCAACCAAGAGGTAGAACCTAATGAGCATACCAAAAATTAATTCAATGGAAAAAAAAATCTACACTTTGAATAATTCACGTATGTCCGGTTGAGATCAAAAAGTGGTTGGATCTTCAAAAGCATCAAAATAGCCTCGGGACAATGCAGCTGTCCCACGAGCCTCTTCAAGACATGCAAGATGGCCCTCAATTGTTGTTGATCCTTTTCTCTGCAAAATCCATCATCTGCATATTGATCAGTCTCTAGTATGCAATTTGAACTTCCTCAGCCAAGTCAGCGAAACCCAATCAATCATGTGATAATACGATTCCATGAAAACAATAGGATCAAACAGGAACTAATTATCAAATTCTTGAGCTCCTTGTCGCAGCTTGTTTTGCAGAACTGGAAAAATTTGTCCCAATTATGCAAAAGGTCGTCCATACGGCTCATTGAACCAAGCTTTTAAAATTAAGCCTTTGATGATAACCTAGACCAACCAGATCTGTCACAAAAGCAGCACCATTTTACCTTGATTGCTCATCTTTCAAAACAACAGTTTTGAGTATATATAATGCCGATCAGAACTTGAACCTTGATTCTTATTGTAGTTAAGTTTCTCATACTTTCTCAGAATTCATGCTCTTCTGGGAATGTTCAAGAGGAACATGAAGGGAACAATAAGAAACTTGACAGGTATGCTATCATCAAGGTAAATAAAAAGGTGTTTGTTCTAAACACGAGATTTGCCATTAGTCACCTTTGACACCCACTAGAAATCACAAAGGAATTCAAATGGCCAAAGATTTTTTGAGAGACATTATTCATTGCGGACAGAGCTAAAAATGGATTGTCAGCGCAGTTGACCATATCAAGTAGCATAAGATGCTCAGCCTAGATTTAAGATTCGAATCCTGGGTTTACCGAGAGGGAAATTGTAAATCACTTGGAAACCCTTGTTTACCTCTGCTGACACTTTCGTACTTTGCCTCACTAGCCGCTGACCTGTTTGCAGTCTGCCAAAGCTGCCAATGCAAGGATAAATTAAAAAAACATTGCTTTAATGCAATCAACAGCAAGTATACATAGGCAAATCCAGAGTTCCCAAAATTGATCAAATAGATACCCAATGCGAAACAAATCATTCTTCAAAAGTATATCTTTGAGAAAAGTATTACCCTGTTTGCTTGCACTGGCCATTAGAAGATGAAAAATCTTACTAGATGACCAATACCTTCTACTGAACGTAGAGCCACATTTGGGTCTACATTTTGATCTTGGCTGAAGAATCATTTTGGGTCCTACGACCAAGTCCCCGCACTCCTTCAAATATGCAACACTGGGAATTTAGTAAAGTACGGAACTCTATCAAGGAAAGCTGTTTTGTCAAAATAAGATACTGATGAAAAGTAGGTCATGCATCTTAGAAGAAAACGGCTTATTTACCTTGTTAAGGAAACATGACTCGTCTAATAGTTGCGAAATTGGTTGTAAGATTCATCACACCATTATCTAGGAAATATAATATCTCCAAAGTAACCTTCATATTCACCCTTCCACAATTTCTTATGACCCTTGCTCAGGTAACTTTGGCATCGTTCCAATGAGTCGCACCCCGAAAATCCAAATAAGTTGCCGACTTTTCAAGTCAGTCCAATTCCACTAGAGATATCAACTTCTCACGCCCCCGACAAATCTGGCAAAGTCTGCACTGATTCACATCCTGCCTGTCTCTGTTTTTTATAGATTTTGATTCCTCAATCCCTGGAATCTCCATACCATGGAGCAAATAACTCATCGTGAACTACTCTAAGTTTTCAAATTCGACAGGTTTGATAGTTTTTCAGGGGATTTGCACCCCTTATGTATATGCTTCAGGAAGACAAAAATCAGAGGAGGCAATCAACACCACGTAGATTGTGACAGCCATCAGTTTTCAATGTTTTCAGGGTTGCCAAGGATGATAGGTGAGGTAACCTTTCCATGGACCTACAATTAGAAATATCCAACACCTCTAAGAACTTCGCTCTATCGAGACCTCGAATTTCGACTAGATTACTGCAAAAGTTTGCCTTCAAAGCTTCAAACTCTGTAATTCTGGAAGTATCATCCTTTGGATGGACCTGCAGTGATGTACGATGATCATCTCCAAGAACTCCAAATTATCATGGCCACAAATTTCAACTAGATTATCGCAATCCTGAATGTGTATCCGTTTCAGATGATTTAATTGTGAAAGGTCCAATCTTTCAATGGAACTGCAGCTGACTATTGACAATCCTTCCAAGTACCTAAATCCGTCAATCTTCGGCATCAGCTTATGACAGGAGTCAACAAAAAGTTTTAGTTGTCTTGAGGGAAGCTGCGGGATGTGTTCAAGTAGATCGCAATCATCAAGGTAAAGTTCTTCAAGGTGGATTAGGCTAGAAAGCTGCGGCAACCTAGGACTGTGGCAAGAGACCGTCAGACGTGTTATGCCAGAAGGAAGCTCTGGCGGCAACAGGACCTTGTTACAACGCCATAGGTTAAGGTGTTGGAGGGAAGAAAGATTCCGGATGCTTTTTGGGAGGTTAGATATCGGAGCGTGAGTGATTTCCAGAACCTCAAGCAAAGACAAGTCACCAATTTCATCTGGAATTTTCCTCTTTAGGCTACGACAATATTTGAGAATTAGCCTCCGTAGATTTTTCAACTTGCCTATACCACTGGGCAACTTTTCAATCGCAGAATAACTAATATCCAGATCTTGCAAATTATGTAAATACCCAATTGAGTTAGGGATTTCTCTCAATGACTGACAACACCATAATTCTAGGTGTTGGAGAGAAGAAAGATTCCCAATAGAACTAGGGATTCCTCTCAATGACCAACAATCGCTTAGGTCAAGGTATTGGAGAGAAGAAATATTCCCAATTGAGTTAGGGATTTTTCCTAGTGACCGACAATTCCTTAGGTTAAGGTATTTGAGAGAAGAAAGATTCCCAATTGAGCTCGGGAGTTCTCCCAATGACTGACAACCCTCTAGGACAAGGCGTTGAAGTCGAGAAAGATTCCCGATTGAGATAGGGAGTTCTCCCAACGATACACACCCCTCTAGTTCAAGGCATTGGAGAGAAGAAAGATTCGCGATTGAGCTAGGGAGTATGCTCAATGACTGACAACCCTGTAGGACAAGGTGTTGGAGAGAAGAAAGATTTCCAATCGAGCTAGGAAGTTCTCTCAATGACCTACAATCCTGTAGGACAAGGTGTTGAAGAGAAGAAAGATTTCCAATCGAGCTAGGGAGTTCTTTCAATTTGCTACAATGCGCCAGGTTAAGATGTTGGAGAGAAGAAAGATTTCCGATTGTGCTGGGGAGTTCACTCAATGAATGACAACTTGCTAGATTAAGATGTTGGAGAGAAGAAAGATTCTCAATTGTGCTAGGTACCTTTGTAATACCGCTACCGCATAAAGTAAGTTCTTTTAGTTCCTCCAGTTCGCCCACTTCTCCAGGTAGCTCCTTGAGTCTGTAACAGTAATCCAAGTCCAAGGAAACAAGGCCCTTGAGTTTGCCTATAGAAGGGTGGACTTGCTCTAACCATTTAGAGCCTTTCAAGATAAGAATTTGTAATTCTATGAGAGCAGAGAGATCAGGAGTACATCTTAAAAATCGACAATATGCAAGGTCGAGAATCTTTAGCCGCTTTGCTGCCTATACAAAGGAGAACAAACAGTCAAAAGATTAGTTGATCGACAAAATGAAACAAACGAAAAATCACAAAGGATGCCTTTTTCCTTATTACCATGATTAAACTCCATCCACTCCATTCCTCTGTCAGGTCGTTGTTTGACAACTGCAACACCACTAATTTCGGAAGATGCAAATTGGTCGGCGAAAAAGATACTTTGTTCAATATGGTCAATCTTTTCTCTTCTTTAATGCCAAACCAGTGAAGCCATCTTAATTCAGAAAACACTTCGGTAAAGTTTCCACTTAAACCCACATGCCCCAATTGAAGGAATCTTAAGCCCGCTAAGTTTTTGAAGTGTTTATTTGTGTATGCATGAAGATGGCCACCGTCTTTTGCGAGACAAATTGCCTGGATCCTTTTTGTTCCCTGCATATCAAAGCAATCAATTGAGTGCCCAAATTAACATTTAATTTTGTAGTCTTTGCTTTTTAGAATCTTGGAGGCGCAAAATTTGTCTTTTTCTTATATCCTTACTTTATATGAATATTGGCACATAAGCTCAAACTTAATTTTCTATTGTCATAAATATAAATAGAAAATCGATTATGCTTTAGCAAATCTATGACAAACGCACCTCAACATATTATCTTGTACTTTTTTCGAATTTTGTAGCACATGTGCTTTGACTTGTATAGGCGAAATATATTAACCTTTTAAAACTTGTGAACGCTGACTTGATGAATTTACATATTGTGTTCAAGAATTGGTTAAAAACTGACCATGGGTCACACTTGTTAAGTAGCTAATGAGCACCCGATTTTTAATTCAATACCTACTCTTGTGAAGTGTTTAATCATTGCTTTCGAAATTGAATCTCTTCTCATAAAAAATTTGTAAAAAGTGACGTGATGACATTTGTTGGCAATACATCTTTTAGAATTTGAGTAGTATTTGACATTTTGGTGGGGATTAGAAAAAAAAATTTGCTCTTTCAGACCAACTTAAAAATGAACTACTTAAATTCTTACTGGTGATATAATGGTTAGATTAAGGTTTCTAACATATGAAAAAATAGGGCTGGGCAATATCTTGTTGCAGTCTCTACCATATGAAAGTTTCTGAAGAAATACACTCATTTTTGTTTCGGAAGAAAAAGAAGGGCCATATGTTACCTTTTCTCCCATTAGTACTTCGAAGGCTTCCTCGTGGAGCCATAATCTACTCCGCCTCTCTGGTGGTCCTTCTTTTTGAACAATCTTCCTTCCAAGATCTCTTAATTGATCGTGCATCCTTAATTTACCATCATCGTCAATTTTTATTAAGCACCTCATCTTCAACTCCTCAATTCCTAGACTTGCATAAAACCCACAATCCTCCCACATGTGTATGGCGAATTTGCTGTCTCTGCCAATAAAGAAACAAGCAATATCGAGAAAAATCTCCTTATGTGCATCTTCTAATGCATCATAACTTATCTTCAATATCTCTTCAACATCTCTATGTGGCTCTTTCTTTAATTTCCTCGACATTTCTTCCCATACTTTAAGATTTGTTTTTTGATATAAGTATGAACCCATGACCTCAAGAGCCAAGGGAAGACCACCCATGGTGGATATGATGTCATGAGAGACATCCTCAAACTCCTTCGGAGAACGGTCCATACGAAATGCGTGCTTGTTAAATAAAAGCAAAGAATGCTCCTCGTCTATTTCATTCAATTCATACTTGTTTTCTACCTCGAATTCAAATTGATCAAGAACAGCTTTATTTCTAGTTGTGATAATGATAATACTTCCCGAACTAAACCAATTCCGTTCTCTGGCCAAAGCATTTAGTTGGTCTTTGTGATCTATATCATCCAAAAGAATAAGAACCTTTTCTTCGATGAATCTAGATTTGATTATGTTAATACCAAAATCAAATTTAGATACTTGATCGTTGCTCTGTAATATATCAGATATTAGTTGGTTCTGTAGATACTCAATACCATGGCGACGGGTATTTTCTCGAATATCTGGAAGGAAACTGACATGCGTAAACTTCTCCGAAAGTTGATTGTAGATGCACTTGGCAAGAGTTGTCTTGCCTATCCCGCCCATGCCATAAATTCCAATCATTCGAGCATTGACAGAAGAACTGTCTATCCAATTCATAATTTCCTTGAGATGACCATCAAGTCCAACTAATTGCTTAGGAACATCTAGCAGAAAATGTTTCCGCAACTTGCTTACAACAATTTGGACCACACGCTTTATCAATCCTCCCTCATGGCTGTCAAACAACACACAAAAAAAGAGAGTAGAGAAATTAAACCTGGACATGGTGAATGGCAAGTGTTCGATCCTTTTCAATGGATCCAACCCTATGTTAGCAATAGGTGGTCAATTTTATCTGGTGGTGATCAAGTTTTGGAAGACTCAGCATTCGAGTCTTTTGGGGGCATATGTAAAGTGATTGATACTATTGGCTGGGGGGTTGTCGTGTCTTTGTTGTGTGCTTTGTACCGGAGACAATTGTAAAATTCTTTTGCGTCATGAGATACTTGGTTTCTAGTTGTTTTCGGTTTAGTTTTCAGGGGACATCTTGGGGAGTCCTAGTTTTTGTCGTTCATTAGGACACTACGGGATCTTCTTGCAGTGAAAGTAGTTCATCCGTATTTCATCCCATTGGTGTAAATTAAAAAAAGTTACTCATGAGTCAAAAGAAAAAAAGAAGAGAAAAATCAGGTGGAAGAAGAGTACCCGTTGGCAACTTTCTCGGATTCCCATCCATGTAAGTAACTCACTTCTTTAAGTGCTTGTTGCCCTTCCTCAATATCCTTCTTATCAAAACGCTCTCGACGCGAATGGAAGGCATTTCCAAAATTTCCTTTTAGATGGCGCAC
Organism: Melaleuca alternifolia; assembly: GCA_019926035.1. Taxonomy (NCBI): domain Eukaryota; kingdom Viridiplantae; phylum Streptophyta; class Magnoliopsida; order Myrtales; family Myrtaceae; genus Melaleuca; species Melaleuca alternifolia. The sequence goes on along the minus strand of JAGKPW010000115.1, from coordinate 65,557 downwards.
ATCCGATGGGGGTACTTTGTAAAAAATGGGCAAAACTATGTGTGACGAGCTCTTCTTGTAGTCCATAATAGAAATGAGCTCGCGGAGGCACCATTTGCTTGAGGCATAATTTTCAGAAATAATGGGGATCGAAATCTTAGATCGTGAGAAGGCATTGAAAATTTGTAAATCAAATTTCTCGCCAATGGGGATGCTGTCCTCATCCCTGAACACGCAAATTGATACAATTCCAGCGTTGACCAGACTGTGGTAGAGGTGATCGGTGAATTCCTTACGGGTATCTAAGTCATTAAAGCTCAAGAACACGTCGCATGGATCGCTACCTTCTCCCGCAGGCATTGGAGCGGATGCTGAGATGCCAAAGTCAAAACCAGTTTCCTTCTCCAATGGGAAGCCGCAGCCGAGCCATAGGCAACCGAAGCCGCATCGAAACAGCCAGGACGGACGCTGCCGGGGGAGCCCAAATGGAGGGCCAGGGTTGGAAGATGAACGAACTCGGAACTGGTGTCCATGGCGGGAGCGCTCGCGAGAGAGGTTGAAAGGGAGCAGAGGGGCAGGAGAAGGAGGAGGAGAAAGGAATGGATTTGGAGAGGGAAGGAAAGCGAGCTCCATTTCTTCTTTTTCCTCTTTGGTGGAGGGAGAGGAGGGAGATGAAGAAGACAGCCTGCGTTTCCCTATCCGAGGAGAAATGCCCGAAACTAGAGATCCTTTTATGCGGGTGCCGTCAGTGGTTGCCTTGTCTTCTTTCGGACCTCGCCCTCTAGTCAAGTCAACCGACGTGGTTTCATCCTCCCGCCCCCGGGGAGAAAGTCAGAAGCCAGAGCAGCAATCATTGAAAGCCGAAGCAGATTGAAGGAGCAATTACGCAATAGAGTCGAAGAGGGGAAATAAAAAATTGCCAGCGGTCCTATCCTAACTACCCCGCGCAGTAGACTTTCTTAAAAAGGCGAAATACACATAGCCAATTTTACTTTAATATGTAATATAATCCTTAAATTTTAATTCTTTTAATATGATATTTGAATGTTAATCAGATGTGTGATGTCGTCCCTCAAATTTTGATTTGTTCAATATGATTATTGAAATTTTATACATATTCAATTTAGTGCATGCACTGGATGAAAAATATTTGACGTTGCCTTTGAACTTGAGTTAATGGAAGAACAATATCCAATATATTTGTACAATCCAGGAATTAGATTGAACCTATACTAAAAATTTAGACGCCGCATTAAACAAATTTAAAATTCAGATATTACGTTGCACATTAGGCCAGAGTTCATGAATCATTTATGTCACGCCCCGATTCTCGAGCGCGCAGCCAGCCCCTATTTTTTTTTTCTCTTTTCTCTTATCATGGCCAAAAGTGACGTCCCAGGTAGGTCGCTAGCCTTCTTCAACAATCATAGAGAAATGCAGATGAAAGCGAGAGAAATGCAGATGAAAGCGAGATAGTTAATTTAAAACACAACCCTCCTACAAATATCCACTTTCATCTTTCTCACTACTAAACCATTACTTAATTTACATACCATTCCTTACGTCAAACCACCATTATACATAGCCAACGAGAAGATGCCTTAAGGGTCCACTACGCTGCCATCAGGGGGATCGTCTTTCCACATATCTAAATATCAATCCCCATATCCACCCATGCTAACTCATGGTGTTCCTAATAAACCTCTAGTGGCCCACCCATTAATCCTTCGTACTCTACCCAGCACTGGTGGGGCACCCAACACTACATATGGTAGTCAAATTCCCATAGGGTCTTCTCGTGCTTCTCAAAAACCCATGTGCGCCTAGTCTCAACTCTATTAATCACCCACCCGCTATTAGCGGTTTCTTTGGGATAAGCGGGTCTATATCTACGACCTCCATGCTCGGCACCTAAAAAAAGGTTAAATATAACGGGTTGGGATATAAATATCTCTGTGAGTCTACCCATATGCAAGAATTAGGAACACAATCGCAATAGGGTCTCTATGGTCATATCCATCCCCATTAGTACCATCGGTCCACTCTAGGTTTACTTGCCTCTTAATCGGGGACCGGGCCATTCTAATGCCTCTCATCTCACAAGAAACTCTCCCCTCTTCCAATCAGAAGTCCAATCTAAGCCCCTTTCTATGCTAGCCAGGTCTATTGATAAGTCAATCGGTTCGCGACCGAGACTTGGCTCAAAACCATACAACATGTCAGTCAAATTAGCCACAATAATAATAAAATTAATTAAAGCATAAATAAATTACAAGTAAAGAAAATAAGGTTGTCCACAACCAACCTAAAACCCTAACTAATTTTTTAGGCTTAAAGCTGAATTCAATGATGTACCAGGGTCATTGACCATGCTGGTCAATTCAAACTATCCAGCTACTCATCATAGTCCCGTTAACACCTCATCGGATTTCATCGACTTCCACAATTGATTACAGCCTACTGGCCTGCAAGGCAAACAGGGGTCAACGACCAACCAGTCAATTTGCGAGACCAGGACAGCTCATCGCAGTCCAGTCGACACCCCATCAGGTTCCATCAAATTGCACAAGTGATTAGGGCCCATTGGCCACCTAATCGGTCCAACATATAATAAATAGCAAAAATATTCAATTAACCCCCTAACCAAGTCTACCTATGAGTCAACTAGTCTGCGATCGAGACTTAGCCCAAAGCCAGCGAATCTGTCAATTAAAATCAACCACAATAATAGTAAAATTCATTAAAGTATAAATAAATTGCAGTAAAGCAAATGAGGTTGTTCACGACTAACCTTATACCCTAACTAATTTGCTTGGCTAAAAGCCGAAATTAAGGCAAACCGAGGTCCACGACCACATCGATCAACTCATGAGATCGAGATAGCTCATTTTGATCCAGTCGATACCCCATCGGTTCTCATCGACTTTCAAACTGATTAGAGCCTACTGGCCACACAAACCAGTGTCAACAACCACACCAACTCGTGAGATCGAGATTGCTCCTCATGGTCCAATCGACACCCCATCAGGTCTTGTCGACTTCTAAACTCCAATAACACATCAACTAGCAATAATATTCCCATAATCCCTCGCTGACCCTAATTGCCAATTTAAGCCACTAAATCACCCAATCAATTCTAATAATTTCTACTAAACCGGTAAATGGGTCTAATTGAGGGATATGAGGTCCACTCAGCTCGAATTTCGCCAAAAGGCGACTGGCGGAGGCGGCCCGCGGTGACGCGGTTTCTTCCTCTTTGGATCACGCTTGGGCTAGCTAAGGCCTACCAAGCTTTCGCCCAACGCTGCAAGGGGATGGCCCATTTTCAGCGGACTTCGGCAGCGGCTCCGGCAAGCATCCTAGAGGTGGCTCTCTTTCGTGGGTGGATGACCGGGGTTGTGGGCGAGACGATGAGGGTCGCTGACGAGGGAAACGGCGCCACGAGGGGTCCTAGACCTGGAATCCTCTCCGATCAAGTTGATCGAAGGCAAGCTAGGTCATCGAACGGCAAGTTAGGCCTCGTCGACAGTTGAGGGAACTCCAGCATGCAATTGGGTGGCCGGAGGACTCCTGGACGGTAGCTGGAAGCGACGAGATGGCCTGAATGGCGACGGCGAGCTCCTCGGGTTAGACCGGACTCGATTAGGGTTTTGGTAGATTTGAGGCTCGATTCTCACAGTTGCGATCAAATCAATCCAATTAAAGGGGTGGGCTTTGATCTAGGGACGTCTACGAACGGATTGATAGCAGTGGCGAGGCCGGTGGGTTGCCCGAACGACACGTTGGCTGGCTCGACGGCGACGGCGAGATTTCTAGGGCAAACGACGTTCGATCGTAACATGGCCAAATCTAGGTCAAAACAATCACAACCAAAGCCATAACTAGGGTAAAGGGATATCTAGGAATCCATTGGAAGCAATGGCGTGAGCTCTAGATTGAAGGATTGCTCGATCTCCGACGATGTAGTCCATGGCCAAAACAGGGCACACCAGAGTTGAGGGGCTTCCTTTCGGGGGCTCCTAGCGGCGCTCAAGGTCGAAACGGTGGCGACAGTTGGTCAGAATGGAAAGAATGAGTGACGAGGAAGCCAATGGCACCAACGGCGCGTCCCACGGTGGCTGGAGCAAAAAAAAAAAGATACGACAGCAAGAAGGGGAGGTGGTCGACGGGTCAAGAAACAGGAAAGGCTCGAGTCCGAGGGGAAAAACGAGTTCGCTGGCATCGGGTGGAGGCTGGCCATTGGTCGTGACGCATGTCGACAAGACAGGGGAGGCGGCTGGACCCCCGTTTGCGCTTGCACACCAAGTGCTTGACAAATTGCTAGAGAGAGGGAGAGAGGCTAAGGGAGTGGTCCACTTTGTACGGGTAGGGCCGAGTTGACTTGCGATCTGACCGGTCAGACCGGCAGTTGGACTAGTCTAGCGTTGACTCGATCAACAAACCGAATAAAGTATTAATTTGATATTAAAATAATAAATAATAAATTAAAGTAAATCCGATAAAATCGGAGAAAATTCTCAAAAATTCAGTAAACCCTCCCAAAAATAAAACTAAACATTTTTGGGGTCAAAACGTGAATAATTAAATTTCTGGGGATCATAACGCGATTTCCCAAAATCCGAAATCGCCCGAACGGGCCGGGGCTCTGTGCTCTTTCTTTCTGTGTAGGACGATGCCGGGGGAGAAGGGAATGCGTCGAGGCGGCCAACAATGAAATTTTACGGTTTAGTCCGAGGAACTCTCGAGGCCAACAAGCCACTAACTGAACCAGTAAATTCGCGTTATTAAGACTCAAAAAGGGACCGGAAACGGGATGTTATAATTTATATCATCATCACCACTTAAAACGTGTATTTGAACTACTAAATACCTCCAACCACACATCTATAATATTTAAAGATAGATTCTTCTTTCTCACACTTAAGACATTGGACCTGTCAAGAGTCTTCAAATCACGAAGGAAACTCCATGGAAACATCTTCATCTTTGAATATAAGTTCAAACGGTACCTAATTCTTATCATTGTCTTCTACCTTACTCTTATAATTTAAACCTAATACATAAAAACCTAGTTATCTCCACCACCTCATTTTTTTACAACCCTTTCTGTCTAATTTCATTTTTATTAGACAACAAATATAGTGTCAAGTAATTATTGTCCAATGGACTTTGCCCTCTAGATGCTTGCACTTTCCTGCTCTGAGGATATTTCCATCAATCTTGCTTTTGATAGGTGGGGTCTAAGTTTTGAATTTTGCTCATATGTAAAATTAATACATAGTTAAAATGATAACCAAGGAAAATTTTCCATTGTTTAGCTGATTAAATGAAGGAGAAAGTTGAGGAAAATGATTTTAAATAAGGGAGAGACATTTGCTTTTGGGCGCACATTTTCTTTCTTTGTAGAAGTTGCCGACAGAAAAACTTCAAAAAGCTCCGAAGTGAATTTCTTTCATGGACTGCATGCTTTTGTTTTTATTTTTAATTTAGGCTTTAGTGTGTACGAAATCTGGGGAGGTAATAAAAATTTAGGGCTCTTAAATGTAGTTATCTGTGGAAAATGTATGGGACTTTTATCAATACAAAAGATTGTGACTCACTCAGTGATTAGAGTATCCCAAGAAACAATCTTGCTCTTTGCTTTAGATGTAATGCATAGTGGAAGAAATGTGCTGTATGTTTTTGCATGTGTACATGTTAACATATTGAATGGTGTGGTGTTGGCATTTCATATAATGACACGTTTAATAATCACATTTGTCATGTTGTATCGTGTTTTGTGACCTTGTGTCGTGCTTGTATTGTGGTAGTCCGATAAGTTTCTTAGATGCGTCCGGTTTGGATTTTGCCACATTCGCCGCATAACTTATCTCAACATGGCACGAGTAATATGACAAAACATGAATCGTCAGCCATATCCATGGTAATGTGATCACTCACAAAACAGCGAAGGAAAAAGAACGTAGGAAATCTTTGAACTTTCATGGTCTCTGTGCACCGCTCTATCAAATTTGCACTTGTTTTATTTTTAACAAAGAAAGAATTGCTAAAAGGGAACAAGTCTCTCGCCCTTATTCCTCCCTGACGAGCCGATACTTTCCTCCTCCTTCCAGTGGCTCGGAACATAAGTATTTGCCCTCTTCCTTCTCTCTCTCTCTCTCTCTCTCTCTCTCTCTCTCTCTCTGTTTGTCTGAATGTTGCTTCTCTCTTCGTTTCGCTTCACTTCTTTAATGTTTTATCTATTCCACGCTAGCCCCGCAAGACACCAATTCCAGGCGGGACGAATCTTTTTAAACTGATATAACATTACTGAGTTATTCTCTTCAAACAATGATGGATATCTTTTCTTAGAAAAGAACTATAATTTGTTAGATGACACCAAATGAGCATAATGTATGTTGGGAAAAAGGCGGGAAATAATGCGGAAGCGAACTTTCTTTTCCTTCTTTGTGTGATCAAGATGGGCAATAGAAAATAAAGAAAAAATAGAAGACGGATACAACAGAGTTTTACGTGGAAAACCCCTCGAAAAACGAAGGGGAAAAACCATGAAGATCTTCCATTGTATTAGCAGGATTACAATAATGTATTCGCCAAGATTGGTGGATCACCCTCACTGAATGGTGGTATACAAACAAGTATAAGAGAAAAATCACTCTCTCACTTTCACACAAAGGTGGATATCACTCTCCCTCTCGGAGGAACTCTTTTGTATTGACGCATTATGGTATCTGCAACGCATTGCTTCATCCTCTAATTATATAAGGCCATGAAAATGATTCTTCCATGCTCTAATTTCTTCACCATAAAAAAGGTGGTTGTCAAGCATCTTGTGGAGTCACAAGAATTTTGACTTCTTGCGGAACCACAAGGATTCTCTTTCCCATGTGAGGTTGTTGCAATGGGATTACGAGGCCATCAAAGCATTAGTTCTCCCAAATAATTGAGGAGAATCCCAACAAATCTCCCCCTTCGACTTAATTAGAGGGGACAATTACCACACCGGCACCTTTGCAACACTCATTGAACTTCTTCGAAGGAATAACATTGGTCATCATAACGGACCGATTCTCATTGGTGTGAACCTTATCAAGCTGTAAATGCTTTTCTTCTATAACATCTCGAATCCAATGATATCGAATATCGACATGTTTTGATAGAGAATGATAGGCTGAATTCTTTGACAAGTGTATGGTGCTTTGATTGTCACATCTCATGACATACTTTTCTTGCTTATGGCCCAACTCAAGCAAGAAGTTCTTCATCCAAAGCATTTCTTTACATGCTTTTGTGGCTGCAATATATTCAGCTTCGGTGGTTGACAAGGCAACACATTTTTGGAGCTTCGATTGCCAACACACGGCTCCCCCTGCAAAAGTAGTCAAATACCCTAACGTCGATTTTCTCGAATCGACATCACCACCTAAATCAGCATATGTGTACCCTTCCAACACGGGTTCTTCTTTGCCGAAGCACAAACATCTTTTTGAAGTACCTCAAAGATAACGAAATATCCATTTGACAGCAGCCCAATGCTCCTTCCCTGGGTTCGATAGATATCAACTACCAATACCAACAACATAAGCAATATCGAGCCAAGCGCATATCATTGCATACATGAGGCTGCCAACTGTCGATGAATATGGCACGTTCATCATTTCTTCTCTCTCTTTTTCAGTCGGAGGACTCTGTTTCTGACTAAATTTGAAATGTCCAGCAAGAGGAGTACTTATTGGTTTGGATTTGTGCATACTGAATCTCTTGAGAATTTTCTCAATATACTTCTCTTGGGATAGCCATAATAGTTTCTTTGAACGATCTCGCAAGATCTTCATCCCAAGGATCTGCTTTTGCTATGCCAAGATCTTTCATAGCGAAAGACTTGCTCAAGGATTTCTTCAGGGCAGCAATTTTCTTTGAGTCTTGCCCAATTATCAACATATCATCGACATAAAGTAATAGAATGATAAAATCATCATTGGTGTACCTCTTGACAAACACACAATGGTCGGCCTAAGTCTTCTTGAAGTCATGCTCTGTCATGAACGAGTCGAACTTTTTGTACCATTGTCTTGGCGCTTGTTTCAGACCATAGAGACTTTTCTTGAGTAGACACACCTAAGGTTGTGTCTTTACTTGGAACTTTGAAAACCTGAGGTTACTCCATGTAGATTTCCTCCTATAGGTCTCCGTGAAGAAAGGTAGTCTTCACTTCCAATTGTTCGATCTCAAAGTCAAGAGTGATGGCAATACCGAGGACGGCTTGGATAGATGACATCTTTACCATTGCCGAGAATATCTCATCAAAGTCGATGCCCTTTTTCTGATTGCATCCTTTAACAACAATTCGAGCTTTGTACCTTGGCCGCGAGCCACTTCCATCAGCTTTGATTTTATACACCCACTTGTTTGTCAACGTTCACCTTCCCTTGGGCAATTCAACAAGTTCATAGGTGTGATTCTCATGCAAGGATTGCATCTCCTCTCGCATGGCTTTCTCCCATGCTCCTTTATCATCGTTGGTCATAGCCTCTTCATGATTTTGAGGCTCTCCTTCTTCTACAAGAACAGTATAATCATCTGCAGATATTTGGTTGAGGGACGCTTGATTCGAATGGATTTCCTCAATTGAGGTTGAACATCAGGCTTTGACTAGACTGGCCCTTGCTATGTCGTTTCGACAGGCTCCTCTGTTGGGGGTTCGACATCATCACCAACTTCTTCATTGTTATTCGACGACAATTCTCCCCCTAAATCATTATGCTCCTTAGAAGATAATACAGGATCGGAATGAATAACGACTCCGATCTTCATCTTGTTGATGTCTTTATGAGATTGGTCTTCAAAAAACACAACATTACGACTTCTCACGATCCTCCTTTTGATAGGATCCCATAAGCGATAGCCAAACTCATCTTTTGGTGAACCAAGATAAATACACTCATTGGTCTTCGCATCGAGTTTAGATTGTCCGTCTTTAGAAATATGGACGAACGCTTGGCAACCAAACACTTTTAGATGGTCATATAATGCCTTCTTCCTTGTCTAAACCTTCTCTAGGATATCTCCATCCAAAGGTCTTGATGGAGACAAGTTGATTATATCAACGGCAGTCTTCACGGCTTCACCCCAAAATGACTTGGGTAGTATGGCGTGAGATAACATGCATCAAACTCTTTCCTCAATGGTTCGATTCATCCTCTCAGCTACGTCATTTAGCTAAGACATCTTTTGGAGGTGTCTTCACCAATTTTATACCATGTGACCTGCAGTATGCTTCGAAAGAACCACAATACTCACCACCATTATCGGATCGCACACACTTTAATTTCTTCCCAATCTCCCGTTCTACCATGGCATGGTACTCCTTGAACGCTTGGAGAACTTAGATCTTTTGTGCTCAACAAATACACACATACTTTTCTAGAGTGATCATCGATAGAGGTGACAAAGTAATATGCACCACCAAGGGACTTCTCCGTCATCGAACAAACGTCAGTATGAACCAGATCAAGAACATACCTTCTTCTTCTAGATTGATTTGGTTTCTGGAATGATACTCGACGTTGTTTGCCGGCTAAGCAGTGAGTGCAAGCCTCCAACAATTGGCCTTTCACGTCAGAGAGTAGCTCCTTCTTGACGAGGATCTACAATCCCTTCTCGCTCATGCGAGCAAGCCTCTTGTGCCATAACTCAAGGCTTGAATCAACATGGGCAATGTTAGCATCTCCACTGCATACTTTTCCTTGCATAACGTACAAGGAGCCTTCTTTCTTTCCTCGGGCGACAACCATACTTTCTTTGGCAAGTTTTCATTTGCCCAAACCAAAATGATTAACCATCCCGGCATCATCCAGTTTCCCAGCTAAAATGAGATTGAGACGTATATGTGGGACATGGCCCACCTCCTTTAAAATTAACTTATATCCCATGTTGGTTGTCAATGTAACTTCACCAATTCCGATAATTTTGCTGGTGACGCAGTTTCCCATTTTGACTGTACCAAAGTCGCCACTTTGGTAGGATGAAAAGAAACTTTCATGTGGAGTAACATGGAAGGACACACCTAAATCAACGATCCACGAGCTGTCATCGTCTGCAACATTGAGGTAGTTAGCTTCTCAAATTAAGAAAACATCAACATCTTCAGCTGCTGCGACGGCTGTAGTGCTCTTTTCTTCCTTCTTCTTTGGGCCACCTTGGTCTGGCTTGACATTACAGGCCTTCTAATCTCTTTTAAGAAATCGGCACTCTGGTTTCTTGTGAACAGGCTTCCCGCAATAAAAGCAAGTTACATTAGGGCGAGATTTAGACCGCCCCCGAAAGTTCTCATAACCACGGGTTTTGCTTCTTCAGCGAGTCTCACTTCTCCCATGATTGTCGACGACATTTGCCTCATATTGGCCGAACGTGCCTCGTTCTTTTCGCCTAGCTTCTTCATTCATGAGGCTATCAGCAATGCCATCCATGGAGAGCATTCCATCTGGTTGAGTTACTTAAAGCAACTACCAATGTGTCCCAACTGGGACATTCTGGTAGGGAACTGAGGAGTAGAAGAGCTTGCAACTCATCATCAATCTTCATTTCGATCTTCATCAATTGATTCACAAGCCCCTTAAAGGAGTTTAAATGCTCGATCATACTTTGGCCATCCTTATACTCCAACTTCACCAAACGTCTCACCAGGTTAGCTTTATTGCGAGGTGTCTTCTTTTGAATCATGGATTCTAGCTTCGTCCACAATTCGTGAGCATTAGTATATGTAGACACATGCTCAAACAAACTCTTGTCGATGTATTTGCGGATCATGGCAACCGCCTTGCGATTCAAGAGTTCTCAATCTTTATCGCTATTTTCTTCCGGCTTCTTCTCATTTAAGATTGGCTCATACAAATCTCTGCAATACAAGTGGTCCTCCATCATGGGCTTCCAATGGGAATAATTCTCCGCAGTGAGTTTAAACATATCACCATCATGAGTGACGATAGCCTCCATCTTGAAACACACGATGCCCTTGAACCAAGCTCTAATACCACTGTTGGGGAAAAAGGCGGGAAATAATGCGGAAGCGAACTTCTTTTTCCTTCTTTGCATGATCAAGATGGGCAATAGAAAATAAAGAAAATAGAAGACGGAGACCACAAAGTTTTACATGGAAAACCCCTCGAAAAACGAAAGGGAAAAACCACGAAGATCTTCCACTATATTAGCAGGATTACAATAATGTCTTCACCAAGATTGGTGGATCACCCTCACCGAATGGGGTGGTATACAGACAAGTATAAGATAAAAATCACTCTCTCACTTTCACACAAAGGTGGATATCACTCTCCCTCTCGGAGGAACTCTTTTGTATTGACGTGTTCTGGTATCTTCATTGCACTGCTTCATCCTTTAATTATAGAGGGCCATGAAAATGATTCTTCCATGCTCTAATTTTTTCCCATGCGAGGTTGTTGCAATGGGATTATGAGGCCATCAAAGCATTAGTTCTCCCAACTAATTGAGGAGAATCCCAACAATGTATTGGTACTAAGTTACCGATTTCCTTTTCAATGGCAGCATGCCAAGTTTGGGAATAAAACTTGGCTGATGCGACCTGAAAAGAAACCGGGCATGGCTCCATCTGCCTTGCTCCGATCTCGCCCCTCTCTCGCAAAATGAAGAGAGGATGCCCTCTTGCTGCCCGGCAAGATTTAGATAAAGAATAAAAAAGGCTGGATGGAAAGCACATGCTTTCTGAACAATTCCGAGTACAGAATGTCCAACGAACGAGTCTTCCTAGGTCAAGGCTAATCTTTCCATAAAGATCCCATGCACTGAGGGACTTGCTAGCACGACAGTGCCTTTTTCTGACATTGCTATGCTGACCACAGATTTTTATTTCAAGAAGAACTGGCTCTTCGAAGTTTTAGGGTCGCTTTATTCTTTACGTAAAATAATAAGACAATTCCAGAACATGAAAAATGAGAAACCACTGCTTGTCCTTGCTAACCACTTCTGTTGAGTCTCGATCATCATCCCCTCTCTCCTTTGTGAACAACTCTGCGTTATGATCTTCTTTGGATTCTTCTTCTTCTTTTTCTTTCTTTAAACTCTCACTTTATCATATTTATCTGTCATAGCTGCTCATAATGTAGATATATTCACATAGTAAAACGTTTGAGTCTTGGTAAATGTCGCAATATCTCTATCTACAATAGAACTAAGTAATCATCTAAATGAAAAAAAAAATCACATTTTATAAGCGTCGGACTTGTAATGTAATGTCAGAAATTTTTCGTATACTCCTGTAATAATGTTACGAAATTCATATTTTCTCAATGTCAATATCTGATTTACAATCTCTTTCTTTCATCTCCAGCATTCTCCCACACTGTTTTCGGAAAGTACCGGGTGAGCATCGGCTATTATTAAGGACTGCGCGAGCATGACCTCACCGTTTCTTCCTAAGAGTAACGGTGCAGCTTGGGCCATCCATTTCGTTTTTGTACGTTTGGGCAATCAGGCATAAATGGCCGTGGAAAACCATCTGTTTTGAATTTGCGTAGTATTTTGAAGAAACAGATCTAATGGTATTCAAGAAAGAGAAATTCATAAGGAATCGACTATCAATTTCAGACGGTGGATATTGGCCCGACATTTTTTAGAACAAAATATCGACATCACGTGGTCATACATTGGAAATTCACATATTGTAATTAAAAATACTCGCACTTATTAAGCACTTATGACACAAATGGACGGCTCTTCATAGTCTAAGGTATCCGTAGTATTAATAACTTCTTTGTTGCACTTGGTTACAATAAAACTTTGTCATGCGTTGTCGAGCAATTCTTGAAAATTTCGAAAATATTGATATATCAAATAGTGAAGTGTGCAATTGATCTATCTATCAAATAGTAAATGTCTAAAACTACAGTCGAACTATAAAAAAGTTTAGGACTATTGAAAGCATTCATCAAGTTTAAGACAGAAATGATAATTTCCATAAAGACTGAACTACATTTCCGATGTTTAGTGATAGATGCCATTACTGGACTGGTTGTCATTTCGTTGTTTTCTTATTTTTGGACACTATGGATACTCGGTTTTAGTTGTCGTTGGCTTAGTTTTCAGGGGACAACTTGAGGCCCACCATCGTTTGTTGTCTCCGGGCAATTGTGGTTGCTCATTGGACATTTTGGGAACGTTTAGGAGCTTGTAAGGGAAGTAGTATCCACATTTCATATCATTTGCGTGAATAAGAAAGTTACTTACAAAAAGAAAAGAGAGAGAAAAGAGTTCAGGAGGAAGTGAAGTACCCGCTAGCGAATTTATCGGATTCCCATATGTGTAAGTCAAACACTTCTTTAAGCGCTCGTTGGCCTTCCTCAACGTCCTTCTTATCAAACTACTTTAGCCGCGAATAGAAGGCCTTCCCAAAATTGCCTTTCAGATGCTGCACGACCGATGGGGTCCCCTTATATAAAATGGGCAAAACTATGTCCAACCAGAAACCCTTGAAAGCTGAAACACATGGAGAAGTTATTAAACACGAAAGTCAAAATGCCAGCGATCCTAGCTACCCCTCATAATGGACTTCCCAAAAAATCAAAATAGCATATATGAACAACTCCATTACTTCACTTGCTTTCTGAACGATTCCGAATGCAAGATGTTTGATAAACGAGTCTTCGGGTGTCTATTGATTAATCCAGAGCCGAAGTCAATGACTTTGGAGCTCTGAAAATGCACATCTTCTCTTTCCAATGAACCTAGCCCTCTCGTCAAAGCAACATTCTTGGGCTGCGGACGCTCGTGGACAAGAAAAAATGGTTTTAAGATTTATCTGCAGATGCATTTCCTCTGATCAAGGCTAATCTCTCGGTGGAGAGCACATGCATTTTTGATGATCACAACAGGCAAAACATCTAATGAAGAGAAATGCCTTAGTGAAAAGGCTGGATGGAGAGAGCACATGCTTTCTCAACGACCCACAACACACACACACACACACACAATGTTTAGTGAACGAATCTTCCTGGGCGGGTGTCTATTGACTAATCCGATATTAAAAATTATTGACTTGGAGCAGTGTAGTGCAATGTTCTCTCTTTCGATTGGACCTCGCCCTCTGGATGCGCACAACTTGCCTAATTAGCGTGTTTTCAATTGGTTGGTTACAAGTTATATATGTCGCTCACATGTAAAATTAAAGAACATTAAAATAGTGATGTTTTTACATTATGCAAGACATTATTGAGTGCACGTTTGCCGTGCCTAGCGCACCCCAACTCTTAAATCATGTGGGTTTCATGTGAAACTCACCAATATTAAGGATTCCAATGTATTGAACTCACATGTATCCAAATTACTTGAGATACTTGCTCCAAACATGACTTTGATTAGTCGCTTGATGTAAGCATCTATATGAAAACACACGGATATACATTTACACATTAATCCACAAATATTGGCACACCAAAAAGTTCCAATTTCTCTACACTCCAAAGTTCAAGGAATTATTAGAAACCTCTAGCAAAGAAAGCCTTCCCAATTTATGAGCTACGTTTTGCAACAATCATGCTTCCAATTGTGATATGCGACAGTTGATGAGGCATTGTTTCCAAACTCAGAAGTAATGCTTTGGTATGGATGGTTGACAAATAATTCTCTAGTACGAAAATATATACACTATCAATATAATATGAGAGATTCGTTAGGAAAAAATTTGAATGTGTTAATACTCTAAAAGGTCAAGACCTATTAATGTTGGGAAAAAAGTTTTAAGAGCTGTCATCCTGTTAAAGAAATTATTTTGGTCATAAATCATTTTTTTATTTATTTTGTGAAATACATGATCTTTCTAAAATGGAAAAAATAAAATAAAAACAAAATTTTCTAACATGGTAACTGTTAAAAATTTAGAAGAATGACCATTGCAATCTTCTAAGATTCAAGAGGGCAAACTTGCGCTCATTGGCAAAGTCTCAATAACCTATGCTTCAATTTTCATGCTTTTCCAAGCCACTGTAAAGAAAGCTTGGAAAACGGAGGAGGTGGGCGTCCTAGTTGGATGCAATCATCTTACCTTTTTCATTCAAAATTGAGAACCCAAAACGTCCTCCTTGTATGTTATGTCCTCTCCCACTGTGTACTTTTGTGTCATCTTCTTCATGGTATCCCTTGTGAGTGCTTCCTCAAAAAATGCAATGGAACTCATATGAAGAATGTAGGAGAAGCTCTGATATCAATCGGGAACTCAAAACGAATGGTGTCCGAGTTTGCCTGCATAAAGGCCAATGTGAGGTCGAATCAACTTCTTGTCCCGGGATTCTTCACAAGTCATGATGACCTTTAAGTATAGACTGAAGTGAAGTATGAGAGGCTACCAAATTTTTGTTATTGGAAAAAATTGGTCGCTACCTTAAGTACTGTGCGAATAGCCCTTAAAAGTTTGACCCTGAAGATTATCATGTTTTTGGACGTTGGATGAGGGCTGAGGTCGAATGAAAATAGTCCAGCTCGGGAACATTTTACAATGAAACTGTTATGGGTGAAAAAGAGGAGGAAACCGTCATGGAAACACATGACATCCTTCATCCGCGGGAAAAGGTAGAACGTTTGCGGAATGATAACGCATTTACATCTGCAAGGAACTTCCTGAGGGTCAAACAATAGGGATAGAGAAGCAAATACTCAAGAAGGAATCGACCGAGACATAGCTGATTCCGACTTGAGGACTAAGTTCACCAATGGGTGGGCCTTTCCTGTCTTTGGGCCGGATCACAACCCAATTCCTCTCTTTCGTCTTGGAGCCTTTTGGACCAAAGACCCAGCATGTGCTACGTGGGTGAAGGAGGGTCGGGAAAATGAGCAGATCAGACGCGACGCCTTAGCCTTCGAACGGAATAGTGCAGCCCAGGACCAGACGAAATGGAGCAAGAAAAAGTCCCAGCATGCTTGTGCTGGTATTGACAAATGAAAAGCCATATTGGTTGCTCTTACTCATGCTGACGACAATCAATATTAAACTAATGAGGCAAAGATGTTGAAAGCATCAAAATTCAAGCTTTACGGAGGAAAGAGGACTTGTATCGGAGAATGCAATTTAGGATTAAGTGGTTGAAGAATGGGGAGAAAAACAAAGGGTTCTTTTATTCAGTTACCGTTTAAAGGCGACGACATAATCACGTCTCTTTGCTCCATATTGTTGATGACACCCTAGCATCGCGATCAAGCAGTCGACAAGATGGAAGTTCAATCTCCGTACCTTGGCAGGGATTAGAATAGTGCCATGTCCTGTTGGTGAGTAATGGGATCAGTAAACAGTTTCACAAGTCTTGTCGCGATGGAAGAGGTCACAGCCCTAGTGTTTAGAGAAAATTACTAAAAAAAAATTTAAACATATTATAATTATGTCAATTCTGTCCTAAAATCTTTTTTTTCAATTAAATATTAAATATTTTATATTTGTACCAATTCATTCCATCAAATCAATTTTCCTAAAATCATTAACGTTAATGTTGATCATCCTACATGACACCACCGACGCTAACGTGGATAATTTTACCTATATCTTTTTTTTTCTAATCTCTCTCTAGTTGGCCACTGGACCTTGGCAACCAACCAAAGTTGAGAACCGGTAAGGTCGACCTTACCAGCCACTAGATAATCAATAAAATTTTCCCAATTTTATCCTGTTAGCTTGGTGCAATTTTATTCATAACTATTATAAGATCAGGGTAATAGATCGAAATCCCTGCTGACCAGCAACATTTCACCCAATTTAGAGCATTTTTCCTTAAGGGCCGTGAAATTCGAGATAAACTAATAATCGTGCAAGATGTGCTCTATCCCCTGAGGACGTGAAAACATAAGAAGATTAGTTCACGAAATGGTTAAACTTGGAGAGCAGAACCATGTGTTCAAGTGGAGCAAGATTTCTTGGAGGTGTGTAATGAAATATATGAGCTATCACGATCAATGAATCTATTGGGTAGTGCGATCCCCCGTGATACTCACATAACACCTTAAATTTAACGAGAAAACCCTTAAGGTCCATCACCCTACTCAACGCTTCCAATGTGATCTATCTCACCTCGTCTTTCCATTATTGCTGCAAGATAGGCAATGAATTTTCTTAAGGAACAACTGTGGAATGTCGTGATCCGCCATCTAATGGGAATCACTATTGCCAAGCATCGAGTCAAGGAACCAACTTGAATAAATCTAGGATCTTTTTTCCAAATACATGCCCTGACCAATTAAAATTGTCTCCGGCTGACGTTTTGAGAGTTCCCGTTCTGCAAAACATAGGAAAGCACCTGGGGATTCTGTATGGTTGGGGTCAATCAGAGAAATGTATTCTTGGCTGCTCGCAAGAGACGACTCGATTCCTTTCTTTCATTATTTGGGCTTCACTTTCGTTTGTCCCACAAGTTAGCGCGCAGTGAGTGAACTGTCTCATTATAGAAGGAGGAACTCGCTGTCCGCAGGCTGCTCCACAGACATGCGAGGGATGGTGTATGAGGATGAAGCAGTATCTTGGGTTTTGCTCCGCTGCGATCTGTCGTGTAACAAGATGACCGCTCTTGTGGCGTGGGTGTGCGGAGAAGGGTAGTGTGTATTTCCATCAATTATTTGCATTAAGGATGTCTTCGATCACCTCTCGCTGGATGACTCAATAAGGTCAAGCACCAGCGTAGGCTCGTCGTCAATGGAGGCCCATGAATGGCACCACTCCTTAAGCCATCTGTTCTCCCAATTTTCCAACAATAGACGATTCATAGCGAGTTCCTTCCCACCAGGAGACTCCTCCCATATCCACGAAGGTCTGTTTGCTTGGTGCTGCTTGCTGTGAATCATGATGGGGTTGATATACTGCTTCAACAACTTGACTCCATAGAGAGTCAAATGTAACCTTTTAAGGATGTTTAGCTCGCATGGCGTCGCGTTAAAGTATATGAGTTGCCTACTCAACATTTACTGAAAACCTCCTTCGCTGGGCTGCTCAACGTTTTCTCCCTCCAACCCTCTAGTTTCACATACTTCTTCTCCATATATTCAAAGAACAAACCGTCGGAATATAATCTCCATAGTTGGTGATCTTTTTTTTTTTCGTCACCTCTACTTTACTTGCATGTGTTTTGACTAAAATGTTCTTTATTTTTATTTTTATTAATTTGATGATGGTTGAATTGATTGCCAAAAAAACTTGTTGGAAAATTTTGTCGACGGCCAATTTAAACCGTTGCAAGAAAAGTTGGATGGCCGTCAATGTCATCTACAAAGTTTGATGTTACATGCTAAAATAAAATTAAAAAAAATTAACATGTTTCAGCTAAAAAAAAAGCTTGAAGAAAAGTATTCCAATAAGCCGACGCAGAAAACAAAAGAAATAAAAAGTTGGAAAATTATAATAGAATAACCGAAATTTGAGGTCTCAGTCGGGCTGGATAATTGGAGTTGAACCAGCTCGTCCGGTGGGCTAAAGAGCTAAACTGAATTGGTTCAAGAGTTAGATTGGACCTACTCCAGTTTTAGCTAAAACTTGTTTTAAAGTTCTTTTTTTTAATTGAGTTGGGCCTTAAGCTTGGCCCAATTCATAGTCTCAACCCAGATCTTAGGGTCCGAGTCAGGGAGTTGGACAGGGTTTCTTTGACCCAGTCCGAAGTCAATTTTTTTCAAGTAAAAAATCAAAAATAAAAAATAAACATAAAATTGAAAAACAAATTCAAAAATTCATTTATAAAAAAATATCAAAAAATAAAATAATAAAGCTCTGAAATAATAATAATAATAATAATAATAATAATAAATTAGAAAAATGCCTAGGACAGTGACGACGACTGATTTCATAGATTTTTAGTATTAATACTATAAGTCTTGAACCAATTAGATATTCTCTTTTAAGTAAATTTTTTTTATTTAGCATAAAAAATGAGAAAATCTCTAAAAAGTTTTAAACTCAATTTAATAAGCTCTTAGAGCTTTGCAGTAGGGGTGTTTTGTATGCCTTTCCTTTTTAGAGAAAATATTAGGATTGTTGATTGCTCATTTCCTTTTTATTATACTTGTTTGCGCAAATCCATTATATTGATTGTTACTTTTCTTTTAGTATGATTAGGGTTTAAATAAAAATACTGCATGATCAATTAGTGGACTAGTCTTGTAATAGGTAAAAAGACTACATGGAAATATCACAGTTAACAAGATGATTAAACCTTGATACCGTAAGGGTGCTATTTTACTTACTAGTGTAATCACGTCCCCGTCCCCAAATTTTTGGTTTAATAGAAAGTGAAGTATTCTCTCATGTTTTTACTTGATTTTTAGCCAACCTCAATACGTTAGTGACGACTCCTTATACAAGTTTTTCTTATTATAATTTTTGTAGTATTTTTCCACTTCACATGAGATATGGACTTGGAAAAGCCCGAGTCTATAATTGATGAGTCAGATTGAATTACAATTAGACGATATATTCGAGCTGTCTTTTAGGAACACCGATTTGAATTTTGTTATGAACGATATCACTAAACCTATTTCTCTGAGGGCAGCCTCTCGATGGGCAGTTTGTGACACGAACGCAGACAAAAAATTGAAGTAGATGGAGCTTCGGGAGGTGATGGCATGGTCAAGATCAGAGGCACAAAGGAATCGTGCAAAGGGACGGAGAGACAGAGCATAGTGGTCTTGAAGAGGGATGGATAGAGAGAAGTGGGACATCATCTTGCTCAATTAACTAACGGAGAGCAAATGGAAGAAAAAAAAACAAAGAGAAATGCATGATAGGTAATTTTTCTGTGGATATTATTTCATGATGCGTAGGCTACTTGTTGAGGAAAGTTATACCTTCACCAAAGTGATTAATGACGAGCCATTGTTGGTGTGGTGGAACATGCATGGCACCAACACTGATGTGGCACTAAACGTGCAGCAAAAACGAAACTGGGAAGTTTGAAAAAAAGAAACCCTAATTTGAAAGTAGTAATTAAGATGTGTAAGTGGAACACTTGAGAGTACAAATAGAAGAAAGTTACATTACCCGTTCGTGCACATAAAACTCAGATGATCAAATTGTACAAGTCAAGAAAAATAGATGACTTAATTGCAAAAATAAAAGTTGGAGGACCGAATCATACAAATAGTAAAACTTAAAAGACTAAAATTGTACTCAACTGGGGCTAGAAAATCAAAGACATTCTTCCTCGTATAAAATTCTCTCTCATCCAAAACATTACATGCATGTTATAAGATGACTCTTATTCCATTAAGATTACAACTTTGTCACTTATTCATTGATTGCATAACTCACAGTGTCAAACCTATTGGAGTTCGGTAACTTTCTATCCTCTATACCAAGCATGTGCAACCATTTCGGTCCTACCCAGAAACTGGATTGACTGTCTATGGAAATAAGTCCGGCTTTTGGTTCTAAATTTTGGAACCGGTACTATTAAGATAGGTTCCAAGTGCTTTGTGCTAAACCCACCTACCTAGAAACTGGTTAGAACTTGTTTTACGGAGGTAGAAGTAGATTATTTATCTTTCTTAAACAAACTTATTTTTCCTACTACTTATGTTTTTTTCAATTTATTATCAATATTGTATTTTGATTCTATTTGTTGCTCATTCTGTTTTACTATAGTTGCCTTTTGTCTTGCTCTATAGAAAAAAAATGAAGAGATTGGTTCCCATGTGAATTTGGATGGATAAAGAGGGAAAGGTTTGGGTTCAAAAAACTAAGAATTAGTTCTGACAGAATAGAGTTCAAGTTCCAGATCAAGATCATACTCATACTAGGATCAATTATCCTTACTTTATACATGTGTCATGCAAAAACTTTCTTTTAGTCTAGTATATGAACAAGACAACGTTATGTCTTGTAAGCCATTAAATCACATGAAAACCCCACGATGAGTTCTTCTCGTCCGTTCCACAATGTGAGGGTCTACCTAAGAATTACGTCACATTAAAACTCCTATGGAGGATTTGGACCAAACTTAAAGAAGTCACCTACTTCACATGAAGTACATGATGGGCTCTAGAAAGGCAATTATAGATGGGGACCATCACATGGCGCAAGCTGCCTACACTAGAGCATTTTAATTTAATTTTCATTATAGATTGAAGCAAGACGAATTTCAACCGAACCAAATTGGTGGGAGACTGGAGGGACACTGCTTTTCCACAAGTAATGACAGATTTCAACTGCAATTGTCAACTTTATAAAACAGAGAGAGAGAGAGAGAGAGAGAGAGAGAGACAATGAATCAATCCGAAATTGCGTGCAACTCAAGTCAAGAATGGCGGGTGCCTTATCTTTTCTAAAGGAGCCTCATGCAATCATGCACACCCCTCAATGATTAAGGCCAATAATTTTTTGACATTTATCTTCGCCATTGGATTCATTTTGTCCCGAGCAGCAAGAAAAGCACTTGAATCATATTCTCATCTCTTTGCTGTTATGTACAAAAAGATAAAAGAGGGAAGTCCCAAAGATAAATGGATAAATAAATCAGGACGTATTTAGAATCTTTTAATGTTAAAAAGGAGTGTAGCTGTGAATTTGGTCCCACGAAGTATTTCATGTATCGAATACAACGCGAATCATGAATTAGAATAATCATGAAAATTTCAAATTTAGAAATCATATAGCCAAGTCTTCTTTTTTTGTTATTTTCTACGGTCACTTGCATACTTAAACATGATTATATTTTCCTATTTATCTATCATATTGGCAAAAAATATGATGTTGATGCATAAAATATTTCGTCGTCTAGGACATGCTATTATCCACATGCTTAGTTCAAGAGGGAAATGTTAGTTGTCTAGATATACTAAGATGGCAACTCTCAATTTGGCCATCATACAAAGTATATATTTGTACTTTGAGCATTGTCGCTAGTGCAGTCATGCCACAAAGATTATCAAAATTACATCTTTTCCCTTGGAGAGTTTACTAGATTGGAAATAGAGAGGCGAATTATATTTCCATAAATTTCAATGAGTGAAAGTAAACATATGGGAATCAAAGTAGCTCAGTGAGATTTCCTGAAACTCAATGGAGACTTCTCGATGAGCAGCGCGAGTGATGATGACGACGGCAATGAAAACTCAACTGCAGATGGGAGCAGCCACAATGAATGGAGTATCAATTCTTTTCACGCCATCACATCAATCTGCTTGTCACAAAAGAATCACAATGTCTTCTTGAATCGCAATGTACTGGAAACTATTTAAAATTTATTTTTTTAACTTGAGTTATTAATGCGAATAGCACTCCATCCTCCATACGTTTCAAGATGGAAAGATGCATGAGGGCTCTAGATTTTGATTCGATCATGCACTGGAGATAAAACCTTAGCTCCTCGCATGATGACGGCCTTAGGAGTTAATAGTTGGCCCTAATCATCACCTAACAGGTGGTGCAAAGAAAGGGACAAGGCGAAACGTTACGAGCTCCTTATAGAAAACCAAAACCCCTCTTGACTTTACAAATCCTAGACAATGTCCTTACAATCTTATGAAAAACGTGGGATGTAATTTTTCCTTAAGCGAAAAAGAGAACGAGCAAGCCTTCTCGTGGGTATGCAGTCGACTCTCCAAATTTTCCATCCTAGAGATCGGCACATCGTTGATCTTCCTAGCTGCCCCTCGAGAAGCCGTCGGTGCTCCTTCGAAACTTCAACATCACTTGAACAGCAACGATGAAAGAGTCAAGAATCGAAAGCGACGCACCTTGGATCTCATTATCATAATGAATCTAATGGCCTGAGGACGGGGTCTGAATTCAATTGCAAGGCGCGATGGTTTCGCCGCCTCGTTAAGTCTTGCGATTAAATTACGGATGGTCCCGAGTGATCAATTTCATGCGAATGCTGACCCTGGATGTTTATAGTAACGATATTGAAAACAACAACACCAATGCATCCGAGAAGTTCGAGAAAATACCACAGAGAAATCCAGGGAATACTCCAAGGTCGAAGACGGATTCAACATCTCCATTATCTTCTATTGTCCGAACGAGTGATGCCTCCTGACCCGTTCAACGACGCGGCCGAGACTTGGTCTATCTTCTCCGTTCCTCTTGCACTAGTCTAGAAAACCGTTGAAGAGACCATATGGAGCCGTATTCTCCTTATAAGGCCACAAATAAGATGCATAAAAATTCACGTACCATTATTATTGCGAAATGCACATTTTAGCGTTGTAGAGGAAAAGAGGGATAATTGTTTCAAAAGTTTGAAACTTATGTTACATTGACCAATTTTCCTAAACTTCTTAAATTGACCGATTTAATTTAAAACCTTTTAGCAATTTATCAAAGTAGCTGTTCTAGTCGATTTTTGCTAAAAATCACTGATATAAACATCAGCTACCCTATATGATACAATCGGCACTAATCTGGATGATTTTTGTAAATTTTTTATTTTTGAGTTTTTATATTTTTTTCAATTAATTTTCTCTTTCCTTTTTTTTTTCTACTTCCCTCTGCCAATCAATGACCAAAGGCGGGGATCACTTTAACTGGCTATCGTCGAGGCTTAACAACCGACCAAAGGAAATAGAAGAAAAAAGGAAAGAAAAGAAAAAAAACGTAAAAATCATTCATGTAGGATAGCTGACACCAACTAGACTATAAAGTCAACGATTGCCAACCAAAATTGATCATAAGGATTATATTAGAAAATGGTTATAAGATTTCGAATGATGTTGGCCAAACTAAATTTAGAACTGAATTAGTCGTTGTTTAATATGCTTAGGATATTTTGGACAATTCTTAAGGGAAAAAGAAAAAGGTTCACCAATGACCGTAAATCACTTGCTACCGACATGCTAATGTCAATGCTCTTTCAAGAGTAAAGCCAAAGTTGTGTCTTTCGTCGGTCCACTAAAATCGTTCAATTAATTAATACAAGATATGACCTAATTATGGATATTCAATTTACATTGCTATAATACACGATTGTAATCTCTTCATTACCAACCATAAAAAAAGGGTTGTTACTCGAAAACTAGACTTGTTCAAGCCTAGCTTCAGCTCAAGCCTAACTCTACCAATGTCACATGCTTCCGAGGAAAACCCTACGCTGCTTTTCATTAACTTGGCAGTTGGCCATACCCCTCGACCCAGGGCACTACGTAAAACGACATAAAGAAAAGGAAAAAAAGTTACATGAAAAAAATGAAAACGACAAAAAAGAGAGCGAGAGAGAGTAAAGAATCGGCATTTTACAAGTTGACGAAGCCGTCAACGTTGCAGCTCCGGCGGAGAGAAAAATAATGGAGCTTCGATGGAAATTAAACCGGCGGGCGAGGCGGTTCGCCGTTCGATGTAGACGCCTCCGTCCTGCTCAGCCGAGAGCCCATGCTTCCTCCGTCGTCACCGGCTGCCGCCACCCTCGGCGACCTCAAGGATGGTGCTCTAGAGAACAGAGGTGGCACTCTCCCGAAGAACCACCGGTCCGACTTAGCTCCGCGCTCGGACTGGTCAGACCGCTCCAACCGCCGGAAGCTGAAGTACCTGCTAAATCTACTGCTTCCTTCTCCGGCACCGGGCCGATAGCCTCTCCGCGAGCTGCCTTCCCTCGGCAACACCACCATGCTCATCGCCCGTTTCAGCTGCCGGTTCATGATCTGCTTCCTCACCTCCATCGGCAACCTCAGTGTGAAACGCTCCGTGTCCTCCCCTGGCTGGATTACCGAGTGCCCAGTCGAGTGAGACCGAGGGAAGAGGAGCCTCAGCGCCATCCTGCTCGATCGCGATCCCCCGCGTGTACGGTTCCGGTTTAGCGTCTTGTTCAGATCCACCACTTCAGGGGGCGGCTCAGCCGCTTGACGGTCCACCGCGGCTTCGAGGTCGTCGTCGTCGCGCTCCAATGATGCGATCGCTCGCTCCAAATCCCCATCCCGATTCCGATTCTCTTCGTCTTCTCGGGCGAGCTCCGACTGGTTAGTCAACTCAGGGAGCTCGAACGGAGCCTCGCCGGGCTGAGGCACCAGGTTCGAGCGACACACCGGGCAGGTGACATGAGAGCCCAGCCACGCGTCGATGCACTCGGGGTGGAACACGTGATCGCACTTCGGGATCAATCGGAGCGTCTCGTCGTCCTCAAACTCGTTCAGGCACACCGCGCACTCCAGCGCGCCCTTCCCGATCTTGAGGCCCTTCACGTCGGAGTACACGAGCGTCGGGAAGGTCTCGATGACGGCCGGGTCGAGGCCGCGGGAGGCGCCGCCGCGGCGGGACCTGCCTATCCCGGCCATCCCGCCGGGGCGGATGCTGGCGGAGTTGGCGTCCCCGCAGTGGCGGATGTAGATGGAGAAGAATGCCATGAAGAAGAGGGCGGCGATGAGGACCACGATGATCACCGCCATGGAAGGGCTGAAGCGCGTGTAGTTGTACGGGTTCTGGGGGTCAGGAGGAGTGTCGCCGCTGGCCTGCGCGGCGGCGTACGGCGCAGAAGCGCATGACCACAGAAGCAGGAGCGCGAGCGACAAGCGCAAGCGCAAGCGCGAGGGAGGTAGGTTCTGGGAGAAGCTCATCATCCTGTGACCGCGAGCGAAGAGGACCGGACGTCGCCGTTCGTGCGCGCGTAGGAGGTGGTCAGCTGTCAGTGCGTGCTAAGTTTGGTTCGGACAGAGCATGGCAGTGTACCGCGGTGTTCGACGGCGGAGAGAGAGAGAGAGGGAGAGCTGTGGATGGCCTGTGCGAGTGTCTTGGTGTGAGCATATAAATGAGAGAGAGGCGTGTTGAACGAGGGAGAAAGAATGTGGAATTTTTTTTTTCTTGGGTGGGGGAGGTGGGGCCCAGAGAGCGGCTTCGTCCGAATTTCCGTATAGAGTGATGCAAAGCGATGGTCAGTAATGACGTGCCACGTCGGTTCGGAGGAAGCCGCAGAAGGTTCCGAGGGAAGAAAATCGGAAGTTTCTTTCTTTCTTAATTATCAAATAGTTTATGCTTTTCCAAAGTGAGGTTCGTGTGCTTATTCAGACTTGTGATTACGCTACCTCTTTATTTTATTTCATTTTTCTGAATCTTTGGGGCTTAATTATTCTCCGCAATCTAACGGTCAGAATTGGGAACATTAGAAAGTCGTATTTGGCTTATTCTAAGTTATCGGGTCTATTCATACAGTCCTTTTATCCAGGCACTGTGTTTACTTAGGTAATCGAGTTTTCTTCAAATTTTGTTTCATAATAAGCTGTTTGCGATTTGTCTAACAAGTTGATAATTGATAAGATGATAAATAATATAGTTTTTGTGCCCCTAATTCTAGGGGATTTTCAAACATCATTTTTTTTCACTTATAACTACACCCAATGGATAAAAAAAATTGACTGATGTATCACACTCGACACTTATGTTAAGGATTCATGGCCAAAAAGAAGCTCTTAGCTTTGATTGCACGGCGATCCTCTATCTCCCTCGATTGGTTCAATTAAATCATAATGCAAAAAGTGAAATCAAGTCATTCCAATCAATGACAGCCTAAAATTGCCTACATGTCAGTAAAAAAATCATCTACATGACGTCCTTAAGTTTACACGTTCCATTATTAGATTTAGGACTTAATTGCATGTTCCCATAAAAGTTTAAGACTTAACCGAGAGGTTTTATGATTATGACTTGACTACACTATTTTTTCTATAAATATTCATTATCGGATTGAAACAATAAAAAAGGTTTAGGACTTGATTGAATTCCACAACATAAGTCTTGTGGCTAGTGGTGCAATAGAAATTTTTGTGGAATTAAATCGCAAGTTGTGCATACATCACACGCTTAGAATGAGAACACTCATAACTTACCTACGAAAAGGAAAATCAAGGTCCGAGTGATTAACAAGTTCAAGAACTAACATGGCGGCACGTCCTATTATATATCCATTTAAATATTAGACTTTATGACATGTTTCTCACGTCACCTTTCAAATTTTTTCTTCTTTCTATCTAGAACAAAAGCAATCTCGGAACCCCTTTTTCCCATGATATGAAAGCATTGTGAAAACTCTACGGACCTATCGCAAGAAAAGTGGAAACATTTTACCTTCAAGAACGTAGGAAAAGTGAAAGAGTTTGGCTGACCAAGTGGGTATCGAAGTACGAGACTCTTCTAGAAGGGGGTGGGATTCTCTAAATCCACCACGATCCGACAAGTGGATGCGCTGTGGATCACTAAGGACATTGCAGATTGCAGACAACGTAGGGCGTTGGACTTTACCACGTTCGAAACATCGAGTCGCAGCCGCTGCTGTGGACCACGCTCGTGTTCTTGTTCGTCGCCGTCGTGGTCGATAGATGAGCCCCCGCCTCATTTCAGCCATCGCTAATTGATGACAATTCACGTCAAAACCAACATTCCTTATCTCTTCCCCGCCCTCTCCCTTCCTCTCTTGTTCTTGATGGTCCAACTTTCTCCCTCCTTGAAAGTGATTCCTTGAGCTGCCCTAGGCATGGTGGTGGGTGATCTTGATTTGGCTTGCGAGCGTAGGTGCTGTTTTTGGAATCTTGAATGTCTGCTGGCTGGTGCTGGAATTAATGGCTGATCGATGGTGGAGCATAGGTTCATTAAGGTCGACACCATCCCTTTAATTACGCATGTTCTCTCGTTAACATTTGTAGAACAAGAATCCCGGGAAAATATTTTCAATGGAAGCGACGCGAACAGAAGTATCCGGAAGAGATGGATGATTTTGTGTAGCGAAAAAAAGTTCGTCTAGGCCATGACCGCAAGATCTGAAGCAACTATCGAGAGTTTTAAGAACAAACATTATACTTAGACTCCATTCGTTTCACATAAAATATAGGTATTTCTGAAAAATATTTTTCAGGACATCATTTTCCTGTAAAATGATAATATTTTCGGGTGTTTATTTGAAACTTAAAAAAAATTATAAAAAATCAGATTTTTAATTTTTTTTTCTTTTTTTATTATACATTAACATGTGGTCAACCACAAGTCTTGCTAGGCTCCCATGAACTCCCGACTTGCCACCAGAGGCTATGAATTTGTCAATCTAAGGCAAGCCTCCAGCTCACTTCTAGACCGCTGGCTCATCGATCTCGAGTGAGGTTGATGCATTCTATTAAAGGCCACGATATTTAAAGGTAAACAAAGAAGATGAACGGAAAACATTTTCCTCACTAATATTTTCTTTGCCGTGAAACGAATATCGGAAAATTCAAATATTTTCCGTGAAACAAACGAAGCTTTATACAATATTTTTTTTTCTATTGCTAATAATGAAGATGTGAGGTAGAATTTAAAAGTACGCGTCTTATATTTGTTTCTTGGTCAATGTCGGGGCTCTATACAAATTTTAAGTGATCGTTTCTAATCGATGGAATCATCCATAGCAATACCTAACTCTCCCGTGGTCCTCTCCAAACTTTATGCTTTCAGAACAAAGGAAGACCATACATGCAAATTCTGGTCAATCTTTCCGGGCGTTTGAAAACATCGATCCAAAAGATACGTGATAAGAGCGTGGACGACCACGCCAAAAGATGCTCGTGCCTGAATGCAAATGAACGGAGTTTGATGCCTCATGCGACCATGATAGTAGCAAAGCAAGAAACCCAAAAGAAAGTACAAAATCACGGGTTAACTCCTAGAGATGACTCCTTCCAAAACAACGTCCTTGATAAGGATTTTGTTACGCGCAATATGCCAATAACTCGCCAATGGGAATCCCAGGTACCTTAGAGAACGGAAAATTTGAAAGGACGATTTTCTGTGCCTTAAACCTATTGCTTAGACCGCGAGAAGTATGACCAAAAAAAAAGACCGCGAGAAGAATTTCATTATCAAACTTTTGGATTTAGGCGATTAAGCATTAGTGGAAGATTAACTCTCATAAGCAAGGTCTGAAAAGAACGATGGCTTCCATCCGATAAACCAATAGTGTGAAAATTATTATACTCATGAGCTGAGTCAAGACACTCAAATATATGCGATTTCTTATTTTGATGACCGCATTCGAATTCCAAATCATCAGTAGAGAAGAAAGTTTACATTTCAATATGACTACGTATTTTACATATTTATATTTTTCAGAACCTAAGGTACATGTGTGGAGATCCGACAACACGGAGTTGCATAAAGTATTAAGCACATTGGATTCGATTGGATATGATAAAAGAGTCACTTGACAGTTGCCAAGCGAGACTTTTTGGATTGCCATAGCCTCTTTTCTTCCTAACATCACCATAGCACCTGACTTACGCATTTTCCCTTTGTCATTTGGTTCCCATTTCCAAATTCTTTATTGTTAAGAATGATGCTTGCTTTTGCGTCTTATCATGGGGTGCTTATCACTTATTCTATTTCTCCTTGAAACATGATTAGTTGGCTTATTGTTAGCATTATAAGCCATTTTAGTATGTACTTTCAACATTGGACGTACAATGAGAAAACTACCAAAAAGGTCATAAGTCTATTGTAATTATGCTAATTTAATTATAAATATTTTTTAATCAATTAGGTCTTAATGTTTTTGCATTTATACCAATTTAATTATTCTAGTCAATATTAGTCAGAAATGGATACCATACACTCTACATGGCACGATTGGTGAAGAACATCTGGCGTTGACAATAATGCTTTTTAATAATATTTTAACAAATTCTAACTCTTTAATATTTTTATTTTTATATTTCCTTTTTCCTTCCTTCTTTTTTTTTTTCTAGTTGTAGTTGGTAAGTGTTGTCGAAGCTTGCCTTGCCCACGAAGGCCTTGCCCAATGGTTGGTGAGCTCTAGCAACCTTCGCCGACCATCATGGGGAGAAAAAAGAAAAGAAGGAAGGGAAGGTAAGACTATAAAAAAAAATAAAAAAAAAATAAAAAATTATTATTAAAACTTATATATATCAGCATTGGCTGTGTTACATAGAGTGACCAGCATTCATGTCACCAACTTTCGACTAAAATTGGCCAGAGGGAAAATATTCAAGTTTAAATTGGTCCAATTGTAATAGGTTTAAAATTTTTTGGATAATTTTCTCGATGTGCAATAATAGTATAAGGTGGACAAAGGAATATATTAAATTGAAGGGGACCCTCACATGTATACTTCCCAATCCCATGCCTGCTGAATACTGAGCATCAAGTCCGCACGGAGGGGAACGGTTGCGCGGGGAAGAATGTGTTGCAAAGCACAAAACTTCAGAGGAATGAAGAAAACAAGAAAACGCGACCAAGATTGCTTGACTGTAGTGGGCAGTTGCAGATAAAGAATAACAAAAGACACAAGTACTGAAGAGACGATGTGGCTTTTCTACCATCGAGGTATGAATGAAAATTGAAGGAAGCATGCATATGCTGTCATTGCCATTAAAACGCGCTATCCTTATGAGATGCTATTAATAATGTCAAAGGCCAGAAAAGTGAGTCAACCATGCCTGCTGCAGCTCAAAGTTTACAGACAACTCAAGCTCATCTTACTTGTTTTAGTTCATCTTGGATTAAGCACATGAAAGCTGCCATGGTGATGGCAGCAGTTATGGGAAAAATTATCAAAAAAGTCCTAAATATATTGCACTTGTGGTAATTCAATTCTACATATTTTTATTGGACCGTCTTAGGATGCATGTGTTTCTTTGCAAAAAGTATTTTTCCTCATTTTCCAATGTTTGATTCGTTTTAAAAGATAATCAACAAAGAATATTTTTCTACCAAAACTTAAGTTCAGGATAATGATTTCTACTCTCAAACAATCACGAAATGTTTTTCAAAATATGACTAGATATCATCACTTGAATTCAAAAAGCTACGGTTGGCTAGGGAAACCCCAACGATGGTTCCCAGGTTTGAGCATCCAAAGGTCCTCAGCGACCATGCCTTGGCCTCCGACTCCTAAGCTCGGATCAATTGAGGCCAACCTGAATCCCTAATGCTTTTGCATGATACCTTGGTACTTGTGCTTGATGCCTAAATACTCAAGCCCGACGCACTCGAGCACGGGCCATGATACTTAGACTAGAGTCTACAAAGGCCATGCATACATCATGGGTGCTTGGATCCTTAATTAGTCGCTCTTTAAAGGTATTTTTTTAAAAATTGTGGATTTTCTAGAAAATCCAAATTTTTATTTTTTATTGATATTTTTATTTTTCCTTGCCTTTCCTTTTCTTTTATCTTTTTTTTTCTTTATGTTTCTTCCTTGGCTAGTTGTCGACCATTAATTGGCCACAAGCGAGCTAGAGCCTCTCCTATAGTCAGTAAGGCTCGAGCTCACCCGATGTTGGTAAGCTAGATGAGGTGAGCTCAAGCATTGCTAGCCAACTCACCCAAGGAATGATCCTTGCCTCGCCAGATCCAGCATCCAAGGAGAGGCTTGAGCCTCACCTAAGGTCGTTGCCCTCTAGTGAGCTCAACCTTGTAGCCTCACCCAAGGCCGATGAGGTTTGAGCTTGCTAGTGATCAACCAAGGAAGAAGCAAAAGCATAAATAAATGGAAAAAGAAAGAAAAAAGAAAATAATTAAATGAAATAATTAAATTAAAAACTAAAAATACAAATAATTTGAAAATACAGTTTTTTTATAATTTTCCCTAGGATATGAAATGACAGAAAATACTTTTTGAGTCTTCAGGATTCAACCAAACATCGAGAGATAAAGTTATTTTTCTAGAAAACGATTTTCTAGAATTGATTCATTATTTATGAAACAAATATATCTATAATCTTAAACATTTTGAAAATTTATCAAATTAGTCATTCTGATTGATTTTGATTGGAAATTGTGTTTTAGAAACACTTCTTTCTACGTAGCATTGTTGCGGTGTGGTTATACTTCCCAATGACACAAAGGCATGGGAGCTGCACCCGATGTGGTTATAGAAGGCAACGCCCTTGTAATGCCAAATGAATTCTATAATTTGAGTGTATATTTTATTGGTAATTTGGGCTTTGGCTCATAAATAACTAGTATGTATATTTAGTCTCTCTTGTAATTGAGGGATGTCATAGGGCGGTGTAATGTGTTAATTATATTGAAATCCTTTGCCGAGTGTATTTTAAAGGTAAACTAGGACAAAAACCTAATGTCTCGATTTCTCTTTCTCGCTTTACTCTCTATTTTCATTGTGTTTGTGCACTAAATCCTAATAGGCACAATCAACATTGACATGAATAATATTTTTTTAAACTTTTTAAATAAAATTTTGACTTTTTTAATTGTACTAGTGCCCTCTTGTGAAGGCCATCAACAGATTTGCAAACGGGTGAGGCCTTCGCAACCACAAGATTTTCTTTAAAAATTCACAAAAATGATTTAAATTAGCTAATTGTATCATACAGGATAATCGATATCTAAGTGAGTGATTTCTAGTCAAAATTGGCTTAAAGAACTAAATTGATAAATTGTTTAAAATATTAGGATTAAGTTGGTCAAATGAAAAGATTTATAACTGAATTAACAAAAGTATAATTTTAGAATTTTTTTTTTGTTATTTTGATATTAATGATTGCTAGTGGCAAAAGATCGATGAGGTGGTAGCAATTATGACAATGGAAGCAGTGATGATTTGAACTTTGAGCACGATATAATCTTAGGGTTATCCTTCATAATATTAGGGCTATCCTTCATTGAGAGAGAGAAGACGGAAATAGATCAGCTGACTTGACTTGATAGTGATTTTATGGCTAGCCTTTTTTCAAAAAAAGAAAAAGAAAAGAAAACTAAAGAAATCCCTCCCCTCCTATTTAATGAGGACCGTCCGTCTGAAATTGGACGGCCCTCCTTTCAAGTCACCATCAAGCCACGGTTCTCAAGTCAAGGAATCCGATACCGAAAAAGACAAGCGAGAGAATAGAAAAAAGAAACATCAATGGAAATAGCAAACTCAAGCCATTAAAATTGGGTATACCTTAACAGTTTGAAGACGTAATTTACCCAAAACTTTTAGAAGATTCCATTCCTATTATAATTAGTCTCCACGTTAAGGAACCTAAAGTTCAACAACTCAAGGGATCTCGGTTATTTCGTGAAAGGTGTATGATTTGAAATACATTTTTTAAATACTAATTACTTATATAACTTAAAATAGTTACCTAATGAATAAATTAATCAATATCAGCAACAATTTATGTTTAAATAATTTCATAGATAATAGAAATGATTTTGTTTTTATTTTATAAGACACACAGGCAACTATCTTCAGAAAAATAATTTTCAAATCATTTATTTTTTAAATTAAATGTATTAGATAAAATTTTTCTTCAAAACTTCACAATAAAATATCAGGTAAGCTAACGATTATAGGCTCAAACTTTTCAATCTCCGTGTCCCCAAGTTGCATACTGTTTCCCTTATCCTATGATATGAAACATAATGTGTATCCTTCTCAAAACAATTTAAAGTAGTAAAAATAAAAAGTTGGCACTTTCAATCGGACATTATATCAAAGCTTTAGAAGATCTCGTGAGCATCCACCTTAGTAACTTAATCGCCATCACGACAATGTAGTAAAAGGTCTCAAATTCGATGCTAGTTAATTTCGATTACGATGTGTTATAGTTTGAACTAATTATACGGTTCATAACTTTGTCATCTAGCCACCATTCTCTAACATATTAGACTTCGGGGACAGTATGTAACGCAATCCTTCATCTATTATAATAGTCTATATGATTTTTCATAGGATTATCTGTTCATTTGACTCAGAAGGCCAAGGCAGATTCCACGAGTCACCCGAAACAACACCTGCCCCCGGTCCACTGGTCATGCGGTCATCCATTACCGCACAAACATTTGACTACGCGAGCTTGATGAAAACGTCAAGGACATGGAAGGAGAAACAAAGATGCCGTTTGCCTACCAAAAAGGCTTGGAGTTCAAGAAAAGCTCAAGACACTCATCTGGGAATATTCAATTTGAAAGTCAAACAGGCTCTGGCCAGAGCCACAACTCGAACGAGTTCATTGACCTTGACTATGCCCATTTTAAAAAGAAATACACATATTATATACAGAGATAGGGGATCTGATAAAACTCCTTTTCAGCTGCAACCGACCAATTCTCGCGTATCTCGATTGATCTACCTCTGTAGGCGGCCTTGAAGGGTGCATCCACATCGACTGCAAGGGAGAGGGACGAAGTCCCTTGCCATCTAAACCAGCAAGAAGTTGGTAAAATAATAATAATGATTAACTAAAAAGAGATCATAAGTTTTCCGATAAAAGGGAAAACCTTATTTCTTTTATATAATCCAGGGGCACAGGCGTCAAGACCTTGCTACGGGAAGGCTCTTGGAATACCTTGCAAGCCTTATGAACTGGTTAAATCCAAATTTGTAACCTTTGCAAGTGGTCTCAGTGCAAAGCGTTTTGCTTTGAATTGGTGGGATTTGAGCAGGCGGTCTTCGATTTTTGGAGTTGGAAAATACCAGACATTTGGTTCATGACTAGAATTACGTTTTGAAGAATGCATCACCATATTGGGAGCGTTTTTGGTTGACTCAGTGGGCACAGAAAAGCACGGATCAGGGGTCAAATTGAGATTTTCATCATCCCCCAAAATGCTGCACCTGAAGCTTGTGTGTTGAGTCCTGGCCTCGTGACAATTAGCCCATGATTTCAGGCCCTCTCTTTACGAACCTGGCGGCCCTTGCAAATTTCAGCTGCTATGAAGATTTAAAGAGTCGTTGCTACGCAGAATCCCATAATGTCGACCAGCCAGTCTGCATGTCCATTGGCTTCTCCTGAACACGTCGCAGCCGAAACTGCTCGGTATGATCCACGAGCGAACGGATACCACTCCGCAAGCTGACCCCACATAAAGGTACGAGTTCATGCAGTTGTCAGACTAGTATTTACAGCGGCTGAACAGGTTTTATCTCGACCGCGGTCGTGCAGGACGGATAGCTGCCTAGCCGATGAAATTAGGAGACGATCTAACATGTTCGTTGGACGCCATTAGTTTTCGGAACAGGTACGAAGATCCCACCACAAAGGACCTTCTATGTTGTCCCAGGACATTTCTGGTCCTACGAATGCGATGGAGAGCGGTTGTTAGCGATTTATCGAGTGCATAAGAGATAAAACGATGCTAGTTATACATGCAGAAGATATAACGCTAGTTATACATCCAGAGTTTCGGACTAGCTTATGCAAAGCCATTCTAGACCCTCTGCGCTTGCTGTTATCCCCAGGAAAACATCATATTTTCACCATCCGCACAAGTTTGACTGATCTAGTCTCTCTCTCTCTCTCTCTCGGGATTGATTTGGATCTTAGTTAAGGTTCAGAGCAACCATTATCGATGTCATTATCATGCTCTGGAGTCGGGTGATTCGGTGAAGGTTATCGATTTCTATCACCTACCAACTTCCACTTTTTACCAGAAGGAGCGTCCCATCATCACCAATTCCCGCGGATCGAAACGTGAGGTTTTTCCAAAACCAGCTGAGATGGGCCCGAGGCCCATAATTGCTCTTCAAATCTCAATTAAATTAGATTATAAACTCCAGCTATGAACTTCACGTGGGCTACGACTTTCGCATCTGGAATCTAATCGTTCATCGTCGTTATTATTATTATCAACACTCGATGGGACTTGAGAGTTCATTTTGTAGTTTTTATCTATTTTTGGCCAATGATCTTCTTTGGGTTGGCTGCTTTTTCATGTGACCTCAATGAATCGGTTGATGAAGTTGGTGAAATGATCGAGCATCATGCATATTTCATATTTGATTTCTACTTCCCACGGCTTTTTGAGCTTGGAAGAGGAATGACCTATTTTTATTTCATTGTGCTTATTTTTCTTTCAATATAAATGATGATTTTAGGAGAAAGAAGTCCAAATCCTGGATGATGTGTAAAGCGCATAAGTTAATATAACCAGATTAGCCCATAACTCATCTGTTTAAACTTTTGAATAAACGTGGAATATAGTGAAATATGTCGATGAGCTTGTATTTGGTTCTCTTTTAGTGATTTTCACACTTAGAGGTATCAACCTTTTGTTTCGTCGAACAAGTTTGGTATCAGGGTCAATAGTTAATTGGCGGCTCAATTCCCAAATGTGTATTGATTCTCAACGAAGGAAAGTCCAAATATAAATCCCTAATCGAGGTGGTAGATGGTGTCTATCGGCTTTCCCCAAGCTTGACTGGGCCAAGACGATTGAGATCGAGTATGAATGGTTGATTTGTTATCACCAACATCTGCCGCACTTGGTTGAAATAAGGTGGAGATTCTCAAGTGAAGTCAATATCATCGTGAATGGATATTTGAATTATAACAAAGTGGCTCTAATGTAGGCGGCTCACACATGATGGCGAAGAATTGTTGAGGTACACATATAAAGGTGTTGATTGGCTCGGATATAAGCCCCCTCTCGGTTGTTTATTGATAAAAATGTTGGACTTTTGTTACGGGCCAATGTACAGTTTACTTTGGACTAATCTCTACCTTCTCCCATTTTCAAGATTACTGCAAAGTTAGAC
Source organism: Melaleuca alternifolia (assembly GCA_019926035.1). Classification (NCBI taxonomy): domain Eukaryota; kingdom Viridiplantae; phylum Streptophyta; class Magnoliopsida; order Myrtales; family Myrtaceae; genus Melaleuca; species Melaleuca alternifolia. The sequence goes on along the minus strand of JAGKPW010000115.1, from coordinate 29,138 downwards.
ACAAGAATGTCAAATTTCTTCGGAAAGTAACTTGAAAACTTGGGAGGTGATAAAGAATATCCCTCGAATCTCTCCAAGCCTTTGCTGGGTTACTATTGCTAAAATTAACCAATGGGAAATTTGTAATCATCGTTCTGATGATAAATTTGATTTGTCAAACGCAATTTCCTCTGATTTTCATCTTTCACTATTGCCAGCTTTTTGTCAGCCCCCAAGCCCTAGAGATGGGAATCCAACTACCAACCTCCCCATCAAAATTAGATTGATTATCAACTCAATTAAAGTGTAATTATCCCAAATTGTTAAAATTAGTGATCAATATGCTTTCGAGCCATTAAAGTTCTGATTATTAGACTTTAGTTTCGTTCACTAATTGCCCAAAAAGGTGTCTTTTCTTTCGCTTCACGCATTTTAGCCGCTGTCCTTTCGATCGTTCTTCCCACGGAATCCTATTTGGCTACCTAAGCATCCTAAGGACTAGACAAGCAAAGCAGATTAACTACAAGTTAATAATAATTCAATGTGTTCTGTTGAGTGAGACTAAATCTTGAGAACCATACAAAAGCAGGGATGAGCATATTGATCCCGATTCAACTAGAGAATTGGCTCGAACCAATGCTAAACTGACCGGTTCAGAGTTGGTTCTTGATTAAACCAGGAAAATTCACAAGTAATAATACATGGATTTGGCCGGCTTTTATCCAGTCTTCAGTTTATTTGAAAAAAGAAGTGAAAGTTCTAAAGAAGGAGACTTGAACCTTGATGGCCTGTTAAGTCATGAAGTACTTCTATCGTTCCAAAAAGGGAAAATTTTCTATGATGCGGGTCTAGTCCGACTCTAGGCTAATTTCTATGGGTTCGATTGGATTTCCAGTTTCAAAAAAGCCAAATCAATCCTCACGGAATATGATTTATGTTCGCGGATTGAACCGACCCGAAACCAATCATCACAAATCGAACCGAGAACCATTTCTTTCTACAGTTTCACCAAAAAAAATCCTTGCTATACTTGTCCCACCAAATCGAAAAAGATTTTGCAACATTATTTGACAAGAAAAGGAAAAGGGCCACCAAATAGAATCTCGTTCCAAATTCTAATCAAGACAATCACCGAACTTCTCTCGAGCTCGCCCGTCAGGGGGGACTCCGCTGTCCGACGTGGCGAAGTCAAGGCCACTAGATCATGCAAGTGCTTAAAAAAAAAAAAAAACCCTTGGGAAACAGAGAGCAAAGAGGACAAGAAAAAGAAGACCAAAGAAAGATTTTTCGCCTCACAAGATTCTGCGATGTTCTTGTCGATGTTGTACCCCCCGCTGTTCTCAGCAAGCGGTTTTTGTTGCGCCGCTGTTTCGGCTCTGGGGAGGAATGTGCAATCTTCACGTCCTTGTTTAGCCTGATCATGACAAAATTAAAAAGGAAGTAAGAAGACAAATAGTTTCATCGAGATAATTAATTGCTACTCGGACAGTGATGGGTTGGAAAACTTTTGTACACGTTTAACATGTCACTGACTGTATATACGTTCTCTCTTTGTTTATCTATTAAATTCCTCCTATTCTCCATCGTCCAGAGGCCTGGCATGTACGTCTGGTGATCATGATGATGGGGAAATGCAGTTCCGGGCAGCAGATGCTCCCCACTCGCGCTTTTGATCTTTCTTGCAGAGCTGTGCACGTGCGTCGCAAGAGACCTCCAGGCCATGCTCAGTCTCCCCACTGCTTGCCCAGTATCTTTCCCTGTGCGAATTGAAGGATTGACATGACCATCAGTTGCTGTAAATACACACCCTTCGTGAAGAATATGTGACCCAAAGATTTCGCTTTTTTAAAGAAATTTACAGATTTAAGAGAGATTGTAAAACTAAAGGGTCATAGACAATGGGAAGTGACAAAGTGATGAGTTCATTAGACATGTTAGATAATGTGTTAGCAAATTGTCCTTTTTAGCCAAGATTTCATACACAATGGAACCAAAAGAGCCCATGCCTGCATTAGGGCTCCTTATAGAAGTCTATTGGGCACTTAAGACTTGGTTTTGTCAACAGTTTCGTGGTTCAGAGAAGCTTCGGTCCTTAAGTTTTAGCTTTCCTATCTCATTATCAAGGCCAGCTTCCATGCAAACTGTAGGCAAGTGCCAAATAGGGGACTAAATGGTGGAAAATACTTGTTTGGAGAAAGATACATCATGAGTCTAGCCAGCTACTATCATCAGATGGATGGAATGCTCTGCAAACTATAGTCTTACCCCCAGTGCAGTTTTTTTCTCGCTAGCAACAGACAAAAAGGGTTAGATTTAGCTTTTGGGAGATTATCTTGCCTCTCTTTTTGTCCGGCCACAGCACAAATGAGAACCTTTTATTTCTCCTTTCCATGGCTGAATTTCATTGCTCCTGAAGTGGACATAGAAGGGTTTGATTCAATGGAACTATCTGATAGCATGTCCTTATTATATGAATCAGCCTACCTTAATTGAAGGTATAAAATATACATTAAGGGATGGGGACCCCACAGAAGGGAAGAGGTGTCTTCAAATGAAGATCAAAAGCCGGATGTATTACTTTATTCAGATTGTTTTTTTTTTTTGGGGGGGGGGGGGGGGGGGGAGGGGGGGTGTCCTCTTTTTCTATAGCTTTTGGAAATAGAATAGTCAAGTCTTTGTCCTATGTATGCATGCAACAACTCTTGGATAAGAAATATATTTCTTTATTTTTATAGATATGCATAATGTTCTACAAGAATTGTTGTAACGAGTTCTTGTTAGTGTTAAATAAGCAATACGCTTTCCCCTAAATAGACAACCTTGTTATCCACAAAAAAGTAACAATTTCAATAATTTGTTTTGATATTGTAAATCAATGTGCTATTCGACATTCGCTATGAGCTCATGGTGGTGCTAGTATCCTTCTTCTATTTATCATTCTATAACATGGCAAAGAATCAAGATTTGTCAAACTGATGGTTTGTCTATAAGACCTCTAACTCTTGAAGGGGACATAAACATGGTCCTTGGAAACATTGTGTATACCTTCTCCTCCAAGATATGTAAGAGAAACAAAATCTTAGGACCCTTTGTCTTTATTTTTCATCTTTCAGTAGGCTCGTGGCTATATTTCACGTGCAATTTGCTGTACGAAAAATTGAATAAAAAATATGATAAGAATAACTCGTTAAAGGTCTTTATAAAGCTTCAAACGTAGCCATCCAAAAGCAAAAGGGCAAGGCACTTTTCTCTTTGGATCTCCCCCACATTAAACTAATCTATCAGCTTTTTGACATTGCCTTGATTTAGAGAGAGAGAGAGAGAGAAAAAGAGAGGGATGGCACTTGAAGCAGTGGTTTTTCCCGAAGATCCTTTTAGTTGTTATAATTGCGAAGACGTCCAAAGCTGGTTGGGGGAGAGTTGGAGCTTTGATTTTGGTGATCAAGAGCAGGGTGCGAACAACCATTTCCTTAGTATTCCAGATAGCCAAACAGAAGACCAATGTAGCGAGTGGATTCATCAGCCAAATGTATCATCAACTGCTGTGATTGACCGGCCAAAGTGGCGTCGGTACAAGAGCAGGAAGAACAAGAAAGGGATGGAGAGTCAGAGGTTGGCTCACATTGCCACTGAGAGGAATAGAAGAAAGCAGATGAATGAGCATCTCTCTGTCTTGCGTTCTCTCATGCCTGACTCTCATGTCCAAAAGGTAAAAAAATCTCTCTATCCCTCTCCCTCTCTCTGTCTCTTCTAGCTCTCTCTCTGCTCCATTTGCTTGCCTATGCTTCTTAGGGAATTCATGTGGCACAGTCATGAGTTGAAATATTACGATCACAAAGTACACATATTTAAACTGAAGTCGAGCAAATTGCACATTGCTCTTGGACAATCCACAGGCAGCGGCAGCATTATCCTTTGAACTAGCATTATTCTACTCTTTATCTCTGGAGAGATCGCATTGCCATATATGGTGAAATCAAATGAGTATATTTCTCAAATCGATGCTTATTCAAAAGCAGAATTCAAGTAGACTTAGCATGTTGGTGAAAGCAATCTTCTTATGCTTCATTCACATATTTATGTTCATTCGACGCTAGATATTCGTACTGTAAATTTGATCAGGTTGATCAAGCATCAATTATAGGAGGTGCCATCAATTATGTCAAAGAGCTAGAGCAACAATTACAGCAGCTTGGTACTCACAAAGAAATGGAAGGACAAAACTCAAATTGTGAAGAGAACACCACCTCCTCTCCTTTCTCTGAATTCTTCACCTGTAAACAGTACTTGACAAGCCCGGGTCAAGGCAATCACTCAGTGCCAATGGACGACAGTATGACCCTCACTCAGTCTACAGTCGCTGACATTGAAGTAACCATGCTGGAGACCCATGCAAGTCTCAAGATAAGGTCAAAGAGACGACCGAAGCAGCTGCTCAGGTTGGTTTCTGGGTTGCAGAGCGTGGGACTCACTGTGCTACACCTCAATGTCACCACAGCTGAATACTTTGTTCTCTACTGTGTCAGTCTCAAGGTACGATTTCAATTTTTTTTCTTTTTCTTTTTTTTTACCTTAAGATATTCTTACATGCGTCACTTGATGTGGTGCCATGTTGGCGCCATGTCATGTTTAACCTGTCCAAATTTTTTCTTGTTGATAAAACCGTATGAACGTTTTAGCGGTGTCAATTTCAATGACTGAGGTGGTGCAAAGGTGAAATTGTTCCAACATTGAGCATTAGAGGACTATATGCGAAAGGAAGTTAAAGGGGAAAAAGTGATCAACAATAGCAGCACATATCCGGAACATGGATCTTTAGATTTTGGAAGATTCATGATTTAGAATTTGAAGCGGGTGAATTTCAAACTTGAATGTGCAGGTTGAAGATTATTGCAAGCTGACCTCAGGGGATGAAATTGCCACCGCTGCCAATGAGATTTTAAGCAGCATTCAAGAATGAGTCTTTCTTTGATCTTAAGAACCCTGAAGATGGATTCCTGTTGTACTCTCTCTCTCTCTCTCTCTCTCTCTCTCTCTCTCTCTCTGTGAATTCAATATTTCGTGAATCATGAGATGAGATGCGGATCTTCTAGAATCTCAGTCTGTACCAAGTTGCTGCAACTGGCAACTGGCAACTGATGTCATTTTGCAGACGATTCCTGTCGATTGAAGTGGTACTCTTGGTTACTGTTTGAAGGAGATTTGGCCCTCATAATGAATGTCTTTCTACATGTGGAATGCAAATCACGCTATCCGGCAATCGTGGTCAACACTAATTAAGCACTTTTATAATAAATGAAATCTCCAGCAACATCAGCCATACGAAAATCATTCCAAGTTCATGAAGAGCATCAATCTTAACGAGTATCCTGAAATTTCAACAGACATAATATGTCTGTCATTCTTGTTTGGCTTATTTTTTGGAATAGCTGACATTCTCTACCTAAAGCAAGTGAAACTGCAGCACCACTTGACTGAATGATGACGTTCCCTAGTTCCCTTGAGCAACGGAGAGGGTGGTGAGATTTGAGAGACAGCAGGCTAAATCAACTCCTCCAGTCAAATTAACTTTTCTAACTGAACAGTAATCTCAGGAGGATATATGTGGTTGGATCTGTCTGTACCCGATTTGTGTTTTTAAGTGAGCATGTAATGTGCAGCTTTATTCCAAGACACATTCAATAGCTAAACAACGGGAAGTGAATATCTTCGTGCATAGAGAGAGAGAGAGAGAGAGAGAGATTCTTCAAGGCCAGCTTGATTATTCTGCTTTCTTTAACAACCTGTGCCACAAGTAACCAATCGCTTGCAACATTCCAAAATAGAAGATCAATTGGCTCGGTTTCCACGCATTTCAATGGAAAACAATGAGGGGGTCTTCATTTTTTTGGGAGGAGCAACAGCTTTGTAGCAATTATAGATATTTTAAACCTGTTACTTAACAGACAATGACCATGATATCATTACTATAATTGAATATCGCCTTCTGCATCTAGTTTCATAAAAACCCTCCCATTCAATTCGTTCAACATGCCCAGCAGCAAACACCATCTGCGGGAAATAAATGAGAACCAGAGAGGTTCTGTTGACCTATTTTGCAGAGGTCATTAGCAAACTCGAAACAGTTTAATTCTACAAATATATCATTTGCACCTATTTATTCCAGGGATGGGGCAATATCTACAACTCATTGGAAGTTGGTATAGGCACTCCGGATTCCCCCGTCAGATTTTTGTATGCATCCTGTAATCTTCGAGTCACCAGACCTACTTTTCCATCACCAATTATCCGTCCATCAATCTTGACAACCTGATAGGCATTATTAAACAGGTATTACTATAGATGTCAATCAGAAACAATTCTTGGCTATCTAACTTTTAGTTGGATTGGCACCTCAAGACGAAAGATGAAATCCTATTCATCCAAGTGAACTCACAGCTATAAACATGCAATTATTGCAGAACGCAATATGAACCATAATCACTGTAAATGGATGATTTACAGCCTTTCTGCCACTAATATTTAGCAATATAAAATCAGTAGCAGTGACTAAATTCACCCCTTGTAAAGTTGCTATACTTGAGATACTCATCACCAGAGTTGCTTCACCAAGCCATATCCAGTGATCAGACAAATTCAACAGAAAGGACCATCACTAGGGCTTGATTGTCGCGACACAGATTAATGCAACTAAAACTAGCTCACCAACTATGTCCAACCAATCCATCCCCAAGTCACACAGTACAAATGCTAAGCTAAAAGCACTCTGGTCACTTCCTCATATGGGGATTGAACGCAAGAGACTAAAAGATGGGATATAGGACAAGTGTACCAGGCCAGACCCTTGCTAGATTAAGAAGTATGTTGATCCCCATAATTCAAATGTTATCTGGATGAATTCAAAAAAAATATAGAAGTCTGTGCATGTTGATCAGCTCAAAAGACTCCGATTTCTCACACCAATTAAATGAACATAGGGCAGTACAATGTAACGGTAACAGTGCGAAGCACCATTAAAAGGCATAAAGTTTATAAACATCTAAACAGCACTTCAGTCATGATTAGCAACAGGATTATCAGAGATATCTAGGACTTACCGGACTAATTTCTCCCATAGTTCCTGTTGTCCATACCTGCAATTACTTGCAAGAATGAGGATGAAAAGCACAAGCTAGAAAAATGCAGAAATTTAGTCTGTTTAAGACATGAAAGGAATTAAACAAGAAACAGGGATCTGAAGACATGACCACATGTTACATACATTAGTAACCAACTTTGGCACAAAAGCGTGAGGTCTTGGAATGTTCCAACACTTCAAGCAATGATACATGCTTTTACATGTTTACCAAATTCCATGCATAGCTTATGAATCTTAACATCTTCTGATTCATCTAAGGCAAGTAGGGAGCATTCTACACCACCCAAACATGTTGCCCAAGGAGCCAAACACTAATTTAATAGGCATCTAATCCCAAAGAAAATTAATGGAGAAAAATGGACCGATAAATCTAACATAGTCGAATTAAAACATGTCATATACCTGATGGTGTTCAAAATTATCATCAACAAGGAATCTCAGCAAATTAACAGCCCAAGAAATGTTTTTTTATTAGTGGTGGAGCATATCATTGCTATTTAGTGCAATAAAGTCCAATTTAAAATCACAAAGAAAAACAAACCTCATCAGCTGTGTGGAATTCTGATAAGCTAATTCTCCGTTCCTCTAAGATCAGACTTTCCTTAACCACTAGGTCCATGACCTGCAACATCAATGAAAGGCTTGGTATAACATGCTTCATCAAATAAAGACATCTTTTAGAATGTAAGGAAGCAGAGTCATATGCTCAATCTATTAATAGATTTAGGAGGGTTAAAGAAAGTTAAAACATAAAGCTCACTAGACATCGACTACATGTTAATGCAGATATCATCTTAAGGGCTCTGTCTGCTTATAATATACCTAATGTAGCATAAAAATTAAGCAGAAAAATATTTCAAAAGTCTACACTGGAGCTCTTATCTACAATAGCATGCATTTATTGGATCACAAAAAATCATGTTGACCATTTCGTTATTGTTCCAGGTAGAATGAAGAATAAACCAGCTTATAATTCGACAATAGGTTGATGATTTATACAACTTCTTCACTTAATTTTTTTTTTCTTTTCACATTTCTTTTTCTGAGTTTCCACAATTCTGGCCCACTCTCGGAGCCTTTACCTAAAAAAAAAGGCTCTTAATACTTACAGTTGCTCGAGTAATGCCAGGAAGGCAATAATCAGCATGCGGTGTCAAAACACGGCCTTTCTTTACTAAAAACTGCATTAAAACAGGAAAAGGGCTTTACAGTCAGTAACTCATGGTGTAAAACAAGCGGAATTGGAGACATTGCCTTCATTGCTCATGAAAGCTGCTCTAAAAATCTTTCAAAGGACTCTAATGAGCCTTGTATGCCGCAACTGAACACCACTTGCTTGCATTAAAATAAGCTTACGATGTTAGTAGCATTGGTTTCTGACACATAACCATCCTTGTCAAGCATGATGGCATCATCTGCATTTGCATTATTCCCTTCCACCTGTATCATTTTCACTTTTGAAATTGTATCAATACATTGATCAGAAGAACTAGCACCCACTTGCAAAACATGGGCTGCACAGAGTTTTTTCTATGGGACTAGAGCATGATTGACATGCTCAAAAATCCCCACTCCAAGGGGCAAAGATTGTCAATGGAAAGAAATGATGAGTATATGATTCACCAAAGAAAACCACCCAAGAACAATGACATTAAGTAAACAACATATTGGAACAGAAAACTTTCACCGTCAAAGATGATAACAGGACTTCAGGTTCATGGGACAAAGAAGATATCAATTTTATTGATGCAACAGAAAAGTTCACCAGGGCATTTTCCAGTTAACAGTTAGCATGGAATGACAATCTAATTTATGTTGTGTAAAGCAACGTTACCTTTGCTAGTATGTTATTCAAAAGATTGTTGTGGTGAATCTTGGAATCCAAGTTCTGAAAAGTAAATGGAAGATCAAAATCAACCACAAAGATGAAAGGATAAGAAGTGAAGAAAATGCTATCATCATTTTGGTAAATATAACATGTCAACTCACACTTATCAAACTGAAATTCCTAAAAGCACACACTACCCTAAATCACTATTACAAAATTTCTGAGGCATCTGAATGCCATGAATGGCATCATAACAGCACAAACTCATTGCACAGCTTATCTCCAAAGAGTTTCCCAGTAGGAGAAGGCTGAACATAAATTACAGGGAATGGGAACCAGTCTTCAATGTTTGGTGCACATAGAAGTCGCTTCTGAATATGTATAAGAGCATCTGAACTGCATAATGACGACAGTATGTTTGAGCAGTGTTCACTGAGTGAACAAACCCTCAAGGCATGATGATAATGATAGCAATAAACCCATTTGTGCTTAGGTGATGGTCATTTCTACAAAAAGAAGAAAGGAAAAAGAACTTTCCAGGAGGTGGCAAGCAATTTACTTATCAACAGCGGCTGCTAGTGCTTACAAGTTGAGGGCATTCGTGAGGGCACTCTACATTGGTTGAGGGTACAGGGGAGAGAAGATATCATCTGAAAGGAAAAAGCCTTTAGGTTCAAGATGACCTAATGTTCCAAGGGTAGATTTCTTAGGATTATAAGAACTTTGTTTCCTTTAAGTAAGAGTGACACTTTCAATTCTTCAATTCTCAGTGGCATTGGAATAATTACAAAAATTTGGACATGCTTATTTAACAATAGTTTTCTGGGGACAATAAACTGGTACTCATGTATTTCTGTCACCATTATAACTCAGCAAGAATAAAATTGAGAAGCTGCAAAATTCACATAAACTTATTTTGTGAGAAGAGAGATCTTATGAACAAAAAGACAAGACAATGATCTGATAAACAGCATTCGAGGGCAGATTATCAATACTATTTTCACAAACAAGGCTACATAAATATGGAAGCTATTTTACAGTTTAACCTAACTCCAGTGGTGAAAAAGGAACTCTTTTACTTGTAACTTTCAAGGGCTCATTCACTGAATTTAAAAGGACAATAGAAGCAAAAGCATAATTCTTTTGTCATTTTTACTTTCTCGCAAAGTCAAGATACAAGAAATATCCCAGGCGTATGATTAGCAGGCAAATTTCCACTATAATACATGCCAGCACCCAAATTATGAAGATGATTCATGATCAAGGCCCTCAAATGTTGTTCCCCACTTAGAATTTAAATAAAACTGTACTGCACAAGAATCAGTACTGTTTAAACCTACTGGATGTTCGATATACAGGTACCTCCTACAAGCTTAAATTACCCTTCAAAATGAAACGCAGGCATAGCACTCCCTCCAATGACTAAAATAGGAACAAAAGGTTTACCAATTCCAATAAGATAAAACAATAACCTTGATATCTAAAATGATTCTATATCATTATACCAATGAATCTTACGTTGGGCGAGTTGCGTCGTGTTGTGGCTGTTACCAGAGTAATTCCATGCATATTATCATACACAGGGGGTTTCCATTCAGGGAGCACTGACTTATCAAGAAAGCATGAATGCAGAATCAGAATGTATACCGAGAGCACGATAGAAAGGAAAAGGAAAGTGAAATTTAAAAGGCAGTACGGTTTTGCCACGGTGCACAGTATTGAAACCTTTTTCACTTTGCAATCTCTCATTAGCAAGTCAACTTTTCAAATAAAAGAGGATAAGAACGCCACAGAATTATACTAGCATACAGTCTGGAAGAAACAATACAAGCAGAAAACACAGAATTAATAACAGCTAAAGCAATCACCTTACCCCAGAATCAACTTAAGAGGTGGTAAATTGACAGTAAAGATAAAAATAAAATAAAATAAATAGTCAGTGAAAACTTGGAAGCAACCATAGAAAGAGGTGGAACAACGGTGATGCCGAAGATATTCAGACAGACAGAAAAAAAAAAAAAACAACAACATAACCAGCAATTTGCAGTTCATACTTAAGCGAAACGACTTCAAAGGAGAACAGCAATTACGCTTTAACTTAAAGCAAACGCATGAGCAGTTGATGATACCTACTAATGTACAACCATAAAGATTGAATGCAGGGCTCATGCCAGAAGTAACCTGAAAAATCAGAATAATCTGACAAAGTCAATGCCCTGAAAAATCAACAACAAAGGTTCATGACATTCAAGATAGACAAGTGAATGCAACCATGAGTAGCCGGGAAGATTAGAGTGTGAGTGCATAAACTTGTCCATCCAAGTATAAATTTGCAGCAGTAAGGGTCTTAGACCTCCATTTCATAGACAAAACAATAACGATGATGACCGTGTAGTGTCTGTGCACTTACTTCTTCATGCCTGTAGTGTGACGGACGTGTGTGTGTGTGTGTGAGAGAGAGAGAGAGAGGACCTTCTTGCCACGAGTTAGAGACAAACGAATGTGTGCATTATCAAACATCCCGTTCCTAATAAGAGTCTTGAAGATCGCATCCTTAACCTATAAGAGGCATTCAGTTTACATAAAAATAAGTATAAAAATGCAGGCTGATGAACAAGGACAGATCTGTTTCAGTCAATGCTTGTAAACTGGCTTGTGTAGGCAAACAAAATCCTCCAAGCAAGAGATAAGAGATTTGCTCATCTTTCCAATCCTTACCTGTTCACGTGTCGGAACATTGCTAAAAGCCAGAGCTTTGGCCGAGTCAAACAACCTAATATGAAAGCAAGAAAAAACATAAGTGCAGCTATTACGCATTAAACCATTATCCCTCAAATTAACATTTCTAATTAACATTTTTAAAGACAGAGAGCAATACAGGCATGCATAGAGGTTAATGAGAAGAGAGAGAAAAGGGGGGGTGACAGACATTAAGGTCCACGACACGTCTTTCATATTTTAAACTTGCATATTAGCCTGTAGACAGTATAACTGAAACCTGGTACCCACAAAATGCAACACGAGAGACTATGAACAGCATCATTCTTTCCTTGTCAGTAATAACTTTTTTAATGTGCTTTATATTGCAAACAACTTAACCAGCATGAGTATGCATTAAATAATTTAATTATTGTTGTACGGACCTATCCAAGTGTTCTTCAAGTTTAAAAACCTTCCCATCGTAAACCCGAAGACCCTCCCACACTGAATCACCACCTTGGACTACTGAATCAAAGACAGAAACCTGACATATTTACAATGTAAGCATCAGGAACGTAAAAAATTGGGTTCAACAAGACTAAGTTTTAGCTTACGAGCAATAAGTTAACATTGTATAACCTTTGCACTGTCACGGGGGAGGATCTCATCACCAACCCAAGCAAGAAGTTTTTCATTAGCAGGTACAGGAAGATCAGGGGTGGGCTGCTGTGATCTCTGCCTCACTTGGCGTTTGAGCAGGTTGTAAAAAGGTAAACTTTGCTCCAGCAAGCAATAGAGGGACATGGGGAATTGCTGAAATAATTGCAATTATGATTAGTTCAACCTGTCGCAACATATACAACTAAATATGAATAAGCTATGAAATAGACAATGGAAAAGCGTTTCTAGATTGGACAAAAAAAAAATGCTGCTGTTCCTTCTGGACCACTGGAAGGAAACCTATCATGCCTTGTGTTTTTTATTTTTATTTTGTAGAGCTACAGTATTTCTGTCATCCAATTTATGAAAAGGGCCCACAAGAGCCACCTTAGCATAAGTAATAGTGATTTTTTTCCAAAAAACATATTTTTTTGTAGGATTCTGACTACCAACAAAAATAAAAATAAAAATAAAAACAAAAGAACTTGACCGGACACTTCCAGCAAAATAATTAATTGCAACCTGCTGTGTACTTCAAGGAAGATACCAAAAGCTGATTAATGAAACTAAAAGCTTTGCCCTAAGGGAATGCTACAGGTGTACATGGGCCGGTGGTCACGTTCCTGAATACATATGTTAATTGAGCACAAGATAAACAGATGAAACATATTCACTCTAGAGAATTAAAAAAAAAAGGATAGGAAGCCAGAACAAACAAATTGGAACTGCAATTCTATTTAGCGACCCCTGATGTGATTATATGAGAAATGCAGCTATTTTCTGGTATTATAAGGAAACAAAATTGAAAAAACCCCAAACTGCATACCGAGGGACACTTTTTAGGTGGATCAAAGCATGTAGACTTGTGTACACTTTTGTACCACCATGGAGCCCATATGCCATCTATAGGCTTTGGACCAGCTTCCCATCTGAAAATTCTCAGGTTAGTATCTCTTCAAAAGCAAATGGAAATGGAAAATGACCAATTTTCTTAGAATGAATTTTAAATAAGATTCGAGATTAATCAAGAACAAGAGGTAACTAAATATTATATAATTACAACATCGGCATACTTGAGCATAGCAGCCTGAAAAGGAATATCTAGGTCTTCACAAAGATCACGCAAAGTAGCCTGCAAAATGAATATACACCATTAAAAGGCTATGAAACTTAGGGTATAAAAGTATAGATGCGCAACAAATATTAGAAAATAAGCAGGGAAAGAGGAAAAGAGCTGCAGAATTGATAGGGGAAACTTGCAAGTTACAAGGAGGATAATACGTTTAATAAAAAGAAATGCAAAAATCTAGATGTTTTTAGAAATAAAAGTGCCCAGAGTCAATCGTGCAATGCAAGCAGTCACCTCAACTCCATACTGTAGTGTGACTACTCTGACCTTTTACAGTGCAAAATCCACATATGTATAGTTTTCTATATGTCATTTAACCACTTTTTTCCAGATTCCTTTACAGAAGAAAGTCCATATCTTATTGTTAGTCACATCATTGTCTTCACTCTTTACATCCTCAAAGTTTACAACCAGAAACCTGAAGAAGGCCAAGGTATCCTCCAAAATCATGAGCTAGGTTCCCAAGCTGTTGCTTTTATATTCTTTATTTGAAGGAATGTTACATGGGTATCGATCCAACAACGAAAAAGTGCTGCAATGGCTAAGGGGGATGGGATTTGTTGATAAAAAAGGAATGACACTTTACTGATGATCTTTATGGGCATGCATGAAGGAAACGTCATACACCCATGGAAGAGATGAGAACTTTGTGAACCAGAGTGATCTACCAATCACTAAAAATACATAACATGCAGGGAATGCAATTCATTGTCTATGATTGGACGATCACAATAAGATAACAGACCACAGCATCATAGCTATATCTACTACCTCAGGATCTTGTTGCAGATCTGCAACGTCAATAACTGCTGGGGGATTCCCCAGCTCACAGAGCTCACTGTATATGGAGACTAACTCTGCCAGGCCTAACTCGAGAAATGATGGAGTAATGACCTTGTCAAAGGATGGCTGACAGGCAAAGCAAACAATGTTATGTGGACAGAGCAAAACGTGGAAAAGGTAAACAGGCATAATTAATAAATTCCCTACATGATATTTCAAACCAAACAATATTATGGTGGATGGATCAACATGAGGAAAAGGTAAGCAGACATAACAAAAAACTTCAAATGCATCATTTAAGTAGACCAATTATCATCAAGCCTATAGCCATCTGACTGTTGGGATGGGAAGCAAGGTCAAAGAGATTGTCAATTACATCAATGGGTCATTCTAATTATTTTGGGAAACAGTAGTGATAGGACAATACTTGTGGCTAAGGGAGCCTTGGAAGAACCTGAGTAAACCAGCAAGAGAATACTAGACAGGCTCAGAGGATGAAGTTCTTATGAGCATGAGGAAGAATGAGATGATATGTATGCATGTGTAAGCAGCAAATTCACAGTAGCAGAAGCTGATCATTCTAACTTAACTTTTGAGAGGGGAAGATTCTTTTGGTGAGCTTTCTGTCGATCGTTTTCTTTGGCAAAAAAAATCAAAGGGCTAAAGCATGTACATTTGCTTTTAGCCCTTCTTGGTACGGAGGGGTACTGCAAGGAGGAATTCAATCTAATAGGTTTGAGACCCAAAAGGTCCAGCACAACTTTTTGAAACTTCATCAAGAAGATATGAAACCTTATGAGATTATTGTTTGCATATTCAAACAAAACATTAGATTTTCCCCATAATTCATAATATTGTGTCTGGAAGTTGCTCTCCATAGTGTTTGTTAAACTTATTCTTCAAGGAAACCATATGATCAAGGTTGACTGTAAAAATAGCAATTTTTTCTTGATAGCACTCGCAAGCATGTCTTTATCCCTTTCCTTTTCTCAGAAAAAGATAGAGATTAGAATATATTAGCAGGATCGAAGTCTTCTTTGGCAAAGTTAATGGAAGGTTGTATATGCACTTTTCAAGTGGAACACTTGCAAGCTAGCATGTCAAATTATAGAAATGCCATATTCTTTTGTTTTGGTAATGAGATCTTAGTCATATATTGGCTTAGAAGAGAGCTTTTTCTACATGACCAAACTCTTCCATGAAGTTCTGATATGAAAATTTTACTCCATCATGGAGGTATGTGTGACTTGCATTTCATGCACTCACAACACATGAAGAAAATTCATGTGGTACTTTACCAATATATCCATGGGACTACGAATCAATATGAAATGCTTTCCTTTCTTCATCAAATCATTTGCAATACTGGGCACCCGTTGCTTTGCAATATGCTGTTGAAAATGAGACAAACAGGCAAAGTCAAAACATTTGTTCAAATCTAAACGAATTGGTCCTGTGATTATGACATGTGTGACCATTTTCTTTGATTGATTAGAACTTAAGAACACATTAGTTATTTCTCTTTCTTCCTTTCTTAAATGAGACCAAAATTAGGAAGTACAATGACCTTGAATAGGTACATCAATCTCAAACCAGAAAAACCACACTTAGCAAAAGCTTACTGCACCATGCATTTTGTAAGACAGCGATGAACAAGATTAATTATTGCATTTCCAATATTATATCTCAAAAAATTTGATGCTCATAGAACATTAACTCAAAGTACTAAAGAGTGAAGACCATATAGACTGAGAACATGACCTATCCTCCTTGTTGGGCATGTGAACTTATACCTTACAATAACGGTATTTCTTGCTCCCAGGACCAAATATGATATCTTTTACAACTTTGTTGGCATCAGATTCCTGTTCAATTCAAATGCTTGAGAATGTCAATCCAGGACTTGAGTAAGAAAAACAATATCACACAAGTAAAAAGCATGCAAGTTGAAAGTTTCAAATGAGCACACAGATACGGCATTTTAATGAGAGAACAGGTAATTTTAGTCATTTAAAGCAAAACCACAAAAGGTTCTCTTTAACATGATGTTAAATTACTTAAACATCTAATAACCCCCCTTCCTCTCTCTCTCTCTCTCACACACACACACACAAACACTCTTTGAAGCAAATCAAACATTTCCAAAATAAAAGGAAGCTGCTACAGTCATCAAGTACACCTGTAGCAGCAGGAGTGAGATCATGAATAATAGGATGCACATGATAGAGCAATCTATTCAACTAGGGAGAGTTTTTCAGTGAATTGTTGTTTCAAGGATACAGTAGCTGGCAGAGCATCTAGCCAGTATAGGCTTCATTATCTCATTACGAGAATAGCACATGCTGTCATAATTAAGAAAGGATCAACATACTAGAGGCTATTTGACACAATCAAGATAATGGTTATCTTGAATACACCAAGAACAAGGAAATAAAGAATAACGTCAAGCTTCAGTGACATATCTATGGCAACACTAGAGACTTTTGCCAGTGTTCTAATACTTCATTTAACATACCATTTTGGACAAAAGATCCTCCCGGTAAGGCCTATCTACACCGGTCACCCGAAGGAAATTTGCATAAAGAGGTTCATCAAGCACTTCCATGTCATCCCTCTGAAACAAGCACATTTATTTAAGCAAGTCAGTGGAGAAGCAATTAGGCAATAGCATTTTAACCCGTAATGACCATATACATAACAGAATAGGTTCTTCCTTAGTGAATTGTTCTCCACTTTTGTAAGAACAGATAAGCAGGAACCGGAAATCACAACAAAGCTAAGACACCATAAAAACTTCTGCTTTACTTCCTTAAAATTACAAAACCTTTCATGTAAAAGTGCTATGAACAAAAGTTTGTTCCTCCACTTTTCTCTGAATGAACAGAAAACTATTTTATAGACAGCAATTACATAACACAGGATCTTCATCTAACAATAAATATAACTTCCAAGCTATAATGTCAAGTCCATCTAGAAGCTGCAGCTGTATCTTCTGAAAAATCATTTCAGAAATTACTTTAAGTTATAAACTAGGCAGTATCTTCCAGCAAAAGAACTAATCAAAATGCTAATGCTTGCCGAAATGAATGTTGCCTTTCCAGAACCTCAATGAAAAACATCAACATTCATCAATTTAACAAAGATCAGGCCAAAAGAAATGACTGCTAAGACAACATTCAGACCCAAATTTAAAGTGGACACCATTGAATCCTCAACCACTCCCTCAAGATGTAAGCACCTGCATTAACTTGAAAGACACACTGCTACATCACAGTAAATAACAAATGCCAGAAGACAAACTGAGAAGCAGGTCCTACGCAAGCCTTCTTCTGTTCTTGTTATGACAGCTTTTTTAAAATTATTAAACCTGATTATATATATTAATAGTATAATGGCTCTCCTCCAATAAACTTAACCCAACACCTAGCGACACCTTCTACATACGGCAATATGTAACACACGAGTATTTATCCATATTTGTAAGCCAGCCTCCCTGAATCTCCAGCCTCTGTGTTGAATTCATTATCCATCAAAAAACCCGGAATTACGTTCTTAATGCTCCGTTTATTTCACGGAAAATGAATAATTCAGAAGACATTTGTTTAAAAATAATAGCTTATATCATTTGAAATAATTCATCAATGTAAGATGTTTTTAGTCATCGACATAAATTCATATCCAAACATTTTTTCTTAAATGATGAAAATATCTTTTCTTCCATTCATTTTTATAAGTGATATAAGTGATCTTTTTTAGCAAAAAGTGCATTCCAAACCGTTCAACTCCCGTGATACAAAAATAGCGTTATTGTGTTTATAAAGAAAACTATGTGAAAACTATGAAAGAACATAGATACATATGTCGCTACCCCCTACCAACGCCATGCAATTGAACTAAAAGAAATTCTCCGCGACTTCGGATCCCAACATTACAAATGACGCTACAACTCGAAGAGCGCACAAGTGACCACGCAGACAGAGAACTGCCTCAAACATTAAACCGTCACCGACAAAACACAAAGGAATCACGAGCACACCATTCCGCATCCAACCGCCGACACCACGCGAGTTGTAACGTTCGAACAAATTAACTGACCGACTCATAATTAACATCTCAGCCCAAAAAACCCGTTCCAGCCTCGCATAAGTCCACGATTATGGAAGCTTCTACCGGGGAAGTACGCAACAACAGTGACCGCACGACAAATGCACGACGCGTTACGGCGAGACGAGAAGAAACAGAGGGAAAGGCGAAGCACCCACCTGGGCGAAGGAGTACATGAGGCTGGTGCTGAGCGACCTGGGCGCAGACCACGAATGGATCACCTCCGGTTCCATTTCTTGATGATCGTGTCAACCCTTTGCAAGGTGCAAGAGCGTGTATGGTGAGTATGAATTATGTGAGAAAGAGAGAGAGAGAGAGATTAGATCTTAAAGAAATGCTGACGGTGATGAGAGCCGAGTGCGATTGTGACAGAGCGACGGCTCGTTGACCATGTGAGGACGAAAGCAAATATTGATTGATTGGCCTTCGCTCCTGAGAGAATTTCTTTTTCATAGTTAAAACTTTCAATTTGTGTCATCATAATTTATTTAATTAACCGAAAAAAAAATTGAAAAATTGTGTGAAGGACGAGCATGAAGTTGACCAATTGATAATAAACGTGGATGAGGACACAGGCATTGCCACATTTTTTTAACCATGAAAATGGTAAGTAATTATGCGATTTTGGAATAACTCCTTTTTTTTCATTTTTCCTCATTTTTCCAATCTCGACCGTATTTGAAATGGTAAGATGAGATTTGAATCTAGAAACTATTTCGAGTGGCCGTAATGGCTAATACCGAACTCGGCTCTCATAATTAAATGTCAAATTTATAAAAATAAAAATGACATACCATAATATTACTTATCTAAAGTAGGACCCACTTCCTATATGAGTAAATCCACCCAATTTTTACCAAAACAAAAAAAAAAAGAAACAAAATTGGCCTTAATTATTCAGTTGCAATTTAAAGTGGTGGCCACAAATTTATTTAATTTCCTTTTTAAATTTTTTGTATTTCTATGTCGGATTTAGTTGCAAAAAAGACAAAATTCCCATGTATATTAAAAGGCACTATTTTTTCTTTAATTATTAGATTTTGCTTCCATAAACATTAGTACAAATCCTTTGGTAAAAGTCAATAAATACTTACATCACCAAAAACAAACATTAGTTTTGTGGGAAAGAGAAACTTTTCAAGAAACCTAGCTCCTTTTAATGTTGTTGATCAAGTTATGGGTACATTATCCAGTAGAATCTGTAAATAATTTAACATGGATAATGTTTTAGAACAAACATTTTGTTATGAATTTTCAAATTTTTTGTGTGTATACATCACCATCCAATCCTACCTTATTAGTCTTATTATATATATGATGGGATAATCAAGTGAAGCAAAAAAATTAAATTATTTGAAGATTTTCTGAATATAAAATAACAATTACATTTTCCCACGCGAAACTTCAAAGATGAAATTTATTTAAATCAAAACATCGCATACAAGAACAATTTTTTTTAAAATGCTGGTGAAATCCCATTATTTTGGATTAACAAAAATCAAAATCACCTATAAAGTGTTCATGAAAGATATCATGATATCTTGTCGTGCATAATATATTTAGTGTATACCTAGATATTGTTAAAATGTATTACACGCTTTATGTTAAAATGTCTCATCAATAATAAGGAAAAAATAAATTTTTAATATAGTTAGTAAAGAGATTTGATATACATTTTAAACTAATGAATTAAACATACGAAATTCACCAAAAAAAGTGACTTTTGATATAAGAGAAACAAAAAACAAAAGAGTTATTATGATAAAAAAAAGAGACTTTTAATTTTTTTTTACTATATCAAAGAATTTATCTTGTTTTCGTACTATTGGCAATATATTTTTACACCTGGCATGTAAACGTTTTAGGAATATCTAGGGATACACTAAAAAAAGTTCCTTAATGCATAATTAGGAAACAAAACATATGAATTGCTTAATTATAATAATTAGATCCTATATAGAAATACGAAAAAAGAAGAAGAACAAGGAGGAGGAATGAGGCCATCATTTTGCAATTAAATAATTGAGGGCTATTTTGTTTTTGAGTGTAAACGGGCTGAATTTAGGCATACGGTAGTGAATATGGGCTCTCTGGCCAAAGATATTTAGGGTGCGCATGATACAAATTCTATCCAGAATTCTAATTCTGGATAGAATTAGAATTTTTTGATTCTCTTCCAGAATGAGTTTCAGAAGAAAGAAACGCGTTTGATACGGTTAAATAATTTCTATTCCAGAATGAGAAATCTGTTTGATATGGTAAAAAAATTTTGTTTCTGTTTCTGATTCTGTTTCTGTTTCATTTAAAGAAATTTTTTAATTTTTTAGATTGCAAGATATCTATTCCATTAAAAATCAAATACTTATTATTTAGCCCAAAAAATTGATAAATTTTTTCACATTTTCTATTGTAATTGAACTCCGAATTCACTTTAGTTGCATAAATCATAGTATATAATAATTCTCAAAGAACTAAGAGAGATGAGGATGTCCAATATTGAGGTAAGGCATTTTTCCTGTGGGTTTTGCTTGGCCAATCCGCGAACATATTGGGCAGACTTAAATTGGGAAATTGATTATATTTACTAGTATTTTTCTAATGTTAGAAATTTAATTTTCCAAGAAAATTTGAGATTTCCAAATAAAACTTTAATTTTTTTTATTTTTTAATAGAAAATATGTTTCATTTTATTTTTGAATTTTTAATACTTTTTTAATAGAAAATATGTTTTATTTTATTTTTGAATTTTTAATACTTTTTTAATAGAAAATATGTTTTATTTTATTTTTTAATTTTAGTACACTTTTTTTTGAATTTTTTTATAATTTCTAAATTAGGTTTGGATTTTTTTTAGAATTTTTTATTATTTTATTAATTTTTTATTTTAAATTCGAAAAAGTACTTCGGACCGGGTCGGGGCACGTTCGAAGAAGAGGAGGGCGAGAGCAATTTGATTAGGGCAAAAAATGGAGAAAGATTTTTAAAAGAGAATGGATTCTCAAATAGTGTCCGAGAATGAGAAATCAAAAAAATTTTGTTTCTCATTCTTACCCTAAAATCAATTCTGGATGAGAAATCTAGTCCATAATTAATTTTGCGACATTTTTCAATCAAAAGGAATTCTCATCCGGAATGAGTTTTTTTGCTCCAGAATACATTCTGGACGAGAATTAGGCGCCTGTCATGCGCACCCTTAGATACTTTGCATTTTGCGATCTATAAAATGAAATTCATGCATAGATATATTATCGCCTATTTTATCTTTTTAATGTAAATAATGTCTATTGATTTTGTATTACGCATATAAGAGAAAAAAAAAAACGCACTGATGAATTTCATAGTTAATTTCTATATATTTATATAACCTCGTATTCATATGAAACTAAATTTAACAATAGAAAGCGATTCTTGAAATTCGACTTAATACTTTTAAGGATTACAAAACTAGTCTGGTATAATGTGTGATATTTTTTTGTAATTATGTTACTCCTCTCTCTCTCCTCATGAGATACAACAACAATTGTAAATGCTTCAGCGTTAGCTTAAACTTGATTAGGGAAACTTAGCCCCTTATCGTGGTGGCTGACGGCAACTAAACGAAGTAACCTCACCTTTGCTTTTATCTTCCTCTTCTTCTTGTTCCATTTTCTTTTTTTTCCCCTAAATTAGTTTTTTCTTAAGATGAAATATTTTGTTTTTATGATTTTTACTGTCATTTTGTGCGCATGGGCAATACCTCAACTAGGGGTGATCAGTCCAGCACCTAACCTAAAGACCAACCCGTACAGTATTGGTTCTCAATTTTTTAGATTAAGGATCGACCCTGTTAAGCATGGATTTGGTTCGGTTCCACAACTCGGGATCACTAGGCGAGCAAACTTGAGGCTAAAGGTGATGATAGATCGAGGCGAGTGAGGCCGAAGCAAGCATCGAGCAAGGTGAGCGAGGCCAAGGCAAGCAGCAAGCTAGGCGACAGGCGAGGTGAGTGAGGTTGAGATGAGAGATGAGCCGGGCGAGTGATACGCAATGAACTAGATGAGCATGTGGTTGACACAATTGAAACTAAGACGAAAGGTGAATTGGTGAAGTGAGGCCAAGGCAGATGACGAGCTGAGCGAGTGGCAATGCAAGGTGAGCGACAAGTTAGGCAAGTAGTAAGCAAGGGCGACAGTGAGGCGAGCAAGGCCGACGGCGAGCGGCAAGGTAGGCAGCGAGTGAGGGCGACAACGAGGCAAGCGAGGCGCTTTTGTCAAATTAGGGCTCGACAAAGGAAAAGAAAGAAGAAGGGCTCCTAAACTTATGGGCTTGACACTTCATAGTATGTATTATGTAGGCACTTGAGTAAAAACTCTTATTTGCACTGTGCACAACATATATTATATAGGGTGACTTTCGAGTTGGACCAACCCAAAATTTAAGGACCAATGATCCACCCACATAGTACATGTTTTGAGATTTTCAGGATCAATGATCGATGCGATCCTCTTAAAAAGCCGACTGGATCATTCCAGGGTTGACCTTAGACCATTGCTCACCCCTAACCTCAACAGTCACATTTTTTCGTTTAGTGCATGAACAAAAGGACCCATATAAAAGAAAAGCAAACAGAGAAAGGACCCAATCGAAAATTTAAAATTCAGGACCGCGAATCAATATATTAACCAAAAGTTGCAGGGCCAGAAAAAAGACCCAGGAGGAATTATACGAAACTGCACCGTACTGTGACACAAGCACTTCTTCTCCTTAAACCTTTCGAAAGCCCTGCAGCTCCCCTGGCGCCGGGCGTTCGTGTGCTCGCGATATCTTTAAGATCGAGCAATGCCTTTGATCTGAAATCGAACTGGAAAGACGGCCCAAGAATGGCGTGCGGAGGATCACGCATGTTTCGCCCTCTTCTCAGGACCTCGCACAATGGAGGACTTCCCCAGCTGTGAGTCACTTCTTTTCGATTTGTTTTACGCTTTCCGCTTGATCCTCGACGAAACGATTTAGAAGACCGTTCCTTGAATTGGGTCGTTTTTCCTTTGGCGAAAGAATTGATGGGTTTGATTTGGCTTTGCTTGGGCAAGAATGGTTTTCTTCGAGAAAGCACAAAATTGAGTCTTTTTGTATTACTGAAGGAATGGCATCCTTCGGAGTGCACGTCTTAGCTGAAATGAGGCACCTGTTCTCTTTTGTGGATCGAGTAGGACTGTTTTGAACTGGTATTTGGAAATGAGAATTAGCAATTTTACTGAAGTAATCCGTTATCTCGATTATGGAAGTTGACCCTGAAGTTTCTAGTTTTAACTTAACGCTTTCCCTGTTGCAGGCTTGGGAGCTCAAGGAGCTATTCGAGTGTGGTTCCAAATGGTAAAATTTTTCTTGGGCAGGCGATTTATTTTTTTATTAGATATTCTATTTTTTTTTTTTACGGTGCTCAATAACAAAACATGGTACTTTACCAAAAAGAAAAATAACAAAACATGGTTGATAGCGTGAAGATATGGTAGCAATGGATAGATGTGAGCAGTTTATTGGGCATGTAATAGTCTTTCAAAATAGATTGTTCTGGAGGTCGCACACTAGTCCTCTTTAGATGCATTGCCAACCAATGGGACTGTATGTAGGGATTCTCAGTGTTTGTACATTCTTGTCGAGAGTACATCTGTATGCGTGCTTTATTTCAATGTTGAATTTTTCTCCTCCAGTTATGAGAATGATTGTTTTCTTTACTCCTTTTTAAGAATGTGAATTGGCTGACATGCTCCAGTGATTGTTCTCTGTAATTTTAGTTCCTGAGTTTAATTGCCGGAGTATTTCGTCTTTCTCACATAAGGGGCAGAGTACTTTTGTTTTGACTCGTGCAAGTGTCTCGACTCTTCAGGACAAAAAGGTAACTCCTGCAAGCTAAGTTTATGTGTTCACTGGTCATGGATACTATTTTGGTTCTGATTTATTCCTTCAGGAGCTGACTTGTCTGATATTTTCAAGTGGAGATGGTATTCACTAGATCTATTGTCTTGTCTTTAGAATGCCGAGTTCTTAATTTTCTCCAATTGGGCAAGGTTTATGTCAACACAAGTAAAAGCTCCTCCACAAGCTCGACAGATGGTATATTTTCCTTTCTCACTACTCTGGCAGTACAGCGTTTCTTTTGTGTGCTTAGCAGTTAGCACAAAAATAATTGTGGTTTTCAACCTTGTGTAACTTGTAATGAATTTTTTCTTTGTATATAAACCCTACAATATGATAAATTTAAATGAAAGACAATACTACAAACAATGTGGGAATAGCCCTCTTTCACATCAAAAGAATTAGTCAAATTACTCTTTTGAAACTTCTGATGGAAACTTACATGGAAAGAGCTTGGATGAACCATTAAGAGTTCTTATGTCCGGAGAAGCGTATCCAACTTTCTGAATGGGAAAATTAGAACTTCATGCTTCTCTGAAAAAGTGTCGTATCATTTATTGTTACTGCATTGTCTGGTATCCAGGGTGCTCTTCAGGTGACCATGTTGAGTCCAGGGATTGTCTATGAACCATATGCCCCGCGCGAACCAATTCCATTTTGGAAGAGGTAGTCTTTTTGAAGTTTTTTTTTTTTTTAAGTTGAACTTGACCGAGCAAGTCGAATCTTGTTCATGTGGTTATTTTGAGCTGTGCTGTGAATCATATTTATTGAAGAGCATCACACTTTAGATCTCTTTGTACTTTAAAATATTAATTTCAAATGTTTGAGCTTTAACAAGAGTGCAAGTTTTGGTGAATAGTCAGTGTTTCCTGGTAAATTCTGTTGCTTTCATATGGCTATGGTCGCTTGGCAGATACTTTTGCTTTCTATGCAGATTTTGATTTATTGTCTCTCAGATGGTTCACTCAGAGTGGTTGGAGGAGAACCAAAGAGGATATCATCTTAGAGGTGATTTTGTATGGCTCTCATACTTACTTCTCACTGCTTTTCATTTAATACACCTCTCACCCGGATCAATTTTTTTTTCTTACTTTTTATTCTAAAGCTTAAAAGTGCATATGCCATCGCTAAGTTAAGGAAGTCCGGATACTCAAAAAAGGAGTTCTATGAGGAGGCCATAAAGTTATATAAGGAGGTATCTTCCCTTAATTTTGTAATTTTCTGAAAATTAAATTTCTGCAGCTCATTACTTTTAATACAGTTCCTATAAATTGAAAATGGTTTGTCTTACTTAATTGCTGGTCAATGTCAATGCATACCAAGATATGGCAGTCATATGATATTAGTTATGAAGTTCTTGAGTTAATTTCCTAATCCAGCTTTTGTTTGTTAGAATTTCTGACCTTTATGCAGCAAATTTTCCATTTTTCCTCGATTGCAATCTTATTCTTCCCTTTTCTCCAGATAAATTTCCTATTAGCCCATGGTGATAAAAGGTCATTGAGAAAGGCAGTTACAGAGAAGATGTACTCTGTATGCTTCTGGTCTCCAATCTCCATGCCCTCTCCATTCTGAATTGGATTTTTTCCTTGTGATATTCTTTCTTCATGAAGTACAATGCCTTATGTGGAACATCATATTTCTTTTTTTTTTGGTAAAGAAAACATCATATTTCTTTGTTTGACAGACTCTGAAAAATGACATCAAGATGAGGGAATCCAAGTGGAATAAGGTTTATTGGGAAATGATTGAACCAGTTGTGAAGATACGAACTTTGCGAGCTAGACTGGCAAGTATTTGGCTTTCACTTATTGAGTGCAATCTTACTTATGCCCAAGTTTGTAGAATATTGTTATTTCCCTGTGTATTTGAGCAGTCGTATGAATGTTCAGAAAATATGCAAGCACTCGAAAATGAATTCCAGTACAATGATGTTGACATATTATGTGTGATAAAGCTGGTCCCTGGCTGTTTCACTATTCAATATGAGTGAAGTGTCCATGCAAATGGTTGGAGCAGAGGAGGAAGCATCTCTAGTTGGCTCTGCTTATGAAAAAAAGAAGAAGAAGCAGTGATATTTGATTCATTTCTTGGAAAAATTATCTATTGGATCTCTTGGTGAAGCGCCGACTACTTCTATGAACATCATGAAGTTGGTGAATGGCTTTTGTGCTATGTGAATGTTTGGCTGAATTCTTCATGATCAATGAGTTAAAAATTGGCAGTAATGAGTATCAAAATTGAGGAAAAGTGCCCACAAGTTAGACCTAAATACTGCTTATAGTCTTCTCTTCTGCAGGATATATCATCATAGCCTTTGGTCAGTCATAGAGAAATGACGGGGAATTATATGTCAGCTCAGTACTATACATCATCGGCCATTCTCATAAACATCTGGTCCAATGAGATTCATGCTTCTATTATGATTTTTCTTCTGGGTCATGAGATTTGTATTATATAATCTCTGAAATTAATAGTTGGACTGGCCCATGAGATTTGTATCATATAGCCTCTGAATTTAGTCTATGTCCACATGCTTCTCTTTAAGACGGGTTATTTTATGTTTATTTTTTTATCGGTATTTTCAGTATCCCCAAAGAATGCTGTGCTATTTTATGTGCAAGCTATTTGTAGTTTTAAATTTTAGTAGTGCAATTGCAGTCAACACGTGCTTTTATTTTCAGATTGGTGTTGACCGTAATGATGTCAACAAAGTTTTCATTCAGCTTACTCTTGAATTCATGACTAAGCAGGTACAGTTCACTGATTGTGAATTTTGCTTACCGTGGTACTTTTGTCTTTGGCAATTTCATCAATTCATCTGTTTGTATTATTATATTATAGCCATCTGATTTATGTTGGCTTCCTGCATTGAGAAGGTTTTGGTACCTTATGCGTGTTCTTCGGTGTCTTAGTATTCACATGGTAATGATGATCCAATCATTTCTCATTCAATGTTTAGTTTTACGTGTGAATGAAGAAGAGGAAGATCATTGATCAATGTGACTATTTAATAGATACAATACGAGTATTGATGTGGTATAAAGTGAGAAAGTGAAAAGCAGAGAGGAATTTGGAACCTAGTTACAAAAGCTAAGAGAAATGGACAGAGTTATAATTCCCTGATTCTTCTCTAGCCAGTTCTCTGACAAATTTTTTATTACTTAAATAGTTTACAAGTGCATTGCACACAAATGAAAGAAGATGTGCATTAATGCTTAGTTGCTTATGCATCCTGTCTTACACTTCTATTAAATTGTTTGACTGAGAAGTTTTTAGTTCATTATTTAAAGTTCATGCATATTGCTTTTTGCAGAAGTTTGAAGCATATGATTCGAATGGTAAAGTGGTGGCAGGCGATAAAAATAAGGAGGTAGGCTCTACATCTTATTTCTCTAGGAGGCTGCTGTCCTTGATTGATTACTTTTCTGGAACTTTTTAGGAGCAACAAATTAGGCACTATTGCTTTGTTCATGAAGAACAAAGAAAAGAACAATCCATCATGCTTTGTTCAACTTTTCTGTTAATTTAGTAATTTTAGATTGTTTATAAAAATATTCTCAGACATTCATTTATAACTGTTCTATTTGACATTATATAACTCTTGGTGCTTGTCTCATTTTTCTAGGTCCTTGTGCGTGATATCTGGGTATTCGAGAAATCCCTCTTCCAACGTGGATCTTACTGGCGTCTTTGTGGGAAGATTGCATTATAACCTGGCTATCATCAGTTAGAAACTGGTCGAGAGGGGATTTTTGGAAAGAAGTGGTCTTCGATTTTTGGAAGCTTACCAGGCGAGGATATTTCTCGGAGAAAAAACTCGGAGTGAGATTGATTTTGATACTTAATGGCGAGATCTGGACTTTGCATTTTCCTTTTATAGTGTTGTCATTTTATACTCGTTTTCATTATATCAACTATGATAACTGTGGTTTTGCAGCACTATTGTGAAGTTGATCTTTTGTACCTGGGAAATAAAAGAGAAATTGTTCTTTGCGTGCTCCATGCATGGTCGTCTTTCACCTGGTTCTTTATATTCCGAGCCTAGCGACTCTTTCCAAGACATCTTACTACTTATCATTTGAGCTTTGGCTTATACTTGCTATTTAACACCCCAAATCTCTATGGATATATTCTTATGGCGAATTGTATAAAATAAGCCGAACCACATGGCTTCGAGTCTTGTCCCAGCCGAGGTTGGATAATGCGTCGGTGGCTATATTAAGAAATTTTGGACGTGATAAATTGCATATAGAGCTTTATGGTGTGTAAATGACAATGTGATGCAGCAAAATTATGACTCCGACAGTCATTACGTGCTGCAGTTGTTCCTAAAGAGAGAACTGCAAATGAAGAGAATCCACTGGGAATTCAGAACAGCCTCTATATCATGGATCAGCAATTCAAGTTCAGTATGCATGAAGCCCTCAAAGTAGAGCAGCTAATAGAAAACTTGGAGCAGAGTGGACTACACAAAAGAGTAGACTTGCACATTAATCTAATCTCTTATAAATAGTGCACCCTTTTTCCTACTCATATTTCCCCTGGCAAAGGTATTCAAAGGGGTGAGAGTTTACAGAGGGCTTCATGAATTGCCCAATAATCAAGATTCCAGCTGCTATGGTTCTATTCCCATCATCTAGACAAGTATACTTTGTCGCTATCCCTCCACCCTCTATCAAGAGCTCGTTTCTCCCACAATGCTGCGAGCTTACGCTCCTCGACAAGCTGTGCTTCGGCCCTTTCTCTGCCTAGCTCACAAGTCGCCACTCCATCATTGCACTTCTCGGCCTCGACCTTGAATCTCAGCGTGGTTTTCTTAGCACCCTCTGTCAATGCTTTGGTGCGTGCGGAAGTTTCCTTTGCTACAGTTTCTTGTAAGCTTAGTTGCTCCTTCAACAGATCCAATCTGCTCTCCGTCA
>JAGKPW010000114.1:20000-34890 GCA_019926035.1 Melaleuca alternifolia | reverse complement strand
AACATACACTTTCATTTGAAAGAGAGGGTTCGAAAACATATTTATTCTGAATCAGAGGGAGAAATGCACTGGAGTACCGATGTGCACCATGCACCTGAATTTACATATAGTAATGTCCATCTTTTACCAAAAACAAGCCATTTATGGATATTATCAGGGGGTTCGTGCAGATCCAGTGGAGTCCCGTTTTCACTCTACAAGGATCAAGACCAAATGAATCTTCGTTCGAGAGAAAGAGAACGAAGATCTATTTCGAGTCTATCAATGAATAATGATCAAATGAGATACGAATTATGTAGTTCTAATTTTTCTGGTAAAATAAAAGAAGATAGGATTCCTGATTATTCAGAACTTAATCGAATCATATCTATTGTTCATTGTAATCTCAAATATCCTACTACTTTCCACGAGAATTCTGAGTTATTGGCAAAAAGGCGAAGAAATCGATTTCTCCTTCCACTCCACTCGATTCAAGAATGAAAGAAAGAATTAATGCCTCATTCAGGTATCTCGATTGAACTACCGATCAATGGCATTTACGTAGAAATAGTATTCTTGCTTATTTCGATGATCCTCGATATAGAAGAAAGAGTTCGGGAATTACTAAATATGGGACTTTAGGGGTTCATTCAATCGTTAAAAAGAGGATTTGATTGAGTATCGAGGAATCAAAGAATTTAAGCAAAAATAGTCTTTTTTTTTCCGAACAAGAGAAGGGATAGGAAATTCGAAAAAAAAATCAGATTAAAAAGAAAAAAGTGTCCATTGTCTAATGGATAGGACAGAGGTCTTCTAAACCTTTGGTATAGGTTCAAATCCTATTGGACGCAATTTTTTCCATCTATTTTTTGTTTTTGAGATTTATATCTCAAGAAGTATATTGATATTTTGAATGATTTAAATAAGAAACACTTATAATAAATCCTTTAGCTTAGCTTATTTATGTTCTTTCTTATATTGTATTTTCTATTCATTTTTTAATAGAAAATGAAAATAGAGCGAATATCAAATTATTTAAAAGAATTTAAAGAATATTAATATTCTTTAAATTCAAAAAATAAAATTAGTATATTATTAATTAAGTAAAGATTAAACTAATAAGCAACTATGAAGAGTGATCCATTTATTTATTTCTACTATACTTGTTCCTGAAGTAGAAAGCGTTCCTTCTGTTCCTAGATAGCTTCTTTCAAAAGGGCTTTTGCTTCCTCAGTGAATGTTTTAGTAGAAGATATAATTTCTTGGAATTGAGGTTTATTCGTTTTTACGTAAGTACGTAACTCAACGAGAAATTTCCTTACCTGTCCAATTTCTAATGAATCAAGATAACCATTCGTTCCCGTATAAATAGTCATTATATGTTCTTCCACCGTGAGAGGGGCTGATTGGGATTGTTTAAGCAATTCACGTAATCATTGACCTCTTGCCAATTGATTCTAGGTAGCTTTATCGAGATCAGAAGCGAATTGTGCAAAGGCTTCTAATTCTGCGAATTGCGATAATTCCAATTTTCTAGCTACTTATTTCATGGCTTTAATTTGAGCTACAGATCCTACTTTGGAAACAGAAATACCCACATTAATAGCAAGTCTGATTCCAGAATTGAATAGATCGGCTGATAAGAATATTTGTCCATCTGTAATGGAAACATCTCCCGACTGGGTCTCCACTATTGGTAAGGCAATCATACTTCCTTCACCTAAAAGAGAACTTAATTTAGCGGCTCTTTCCAAAAGGCGTGAATGCAAATAAAAAACAACTCCCGGATAAGCTTCCCGACCAGGTGGTCTTCATAATAGAAGAGACATTTGGCGATAAGCCTGTGCCTGTTTGGAGAGATCATCATAAATGATTAAAGTGTGTCGTTCACAAAACATAAAATATTCAGCGAGAGCTGCTCCTGTATAAGGAGCGAGGCATTGTAACGTAGCTGGGGAATCCGCCGTTTCGGATACCACAATAGTGTATTCCATAGCTCCCCTTTCCTGGAGAGTATTCACTACCTGAGCCACAAAAGATGCTTTTTGACCAATAGCTACATAAACACATATTACATTTTGACCTTGTTGATTGAGAATCGTATTCGTAGCTACTGCTATTTTACCGGTCTATCTGTCCCCACTAATTAATTCTCACTGACCACGTCCTGTAAGGATCATCGTATCAATAGCAATAAGTCCAGTTTGAAGAGGCTCATATACGGAACGTCTCGAAATAATACTTGGAGTGGGAGATTCAATTAATCGAGATTCAGAAGCGTAAATTTCACCTCGACCATCAATAGGTTTGGCCAGGGCATTTATAACACGACCCAAATAAGCCTCACTCACCGGTATCTGAGCAATTCTTCCTATTGCTTTTACAGAACTTCCCTCTTGTATCATCAAACCGTCACCCATTAATACAACACCAACATAATTTGATTCCAAATTCAGAGTAATCCCTATTGTACCCTCTTGAAATTCTACTAATTCACCCACCATTACTTCATCAAGACCATAAATACGAGCAATGCCATCACCTACTTGCAGTACGGTACCGGTATTCACAATCTTTACTTCTCTATTATATTGCTCAATACGTTCACGGATAATATTACTAATTTCGTCGGCTCTAATGCTTATCATGAGTATTTCTTAATTCTTTTTTGTACAAAAAAAAATAATGCCTACAGTAGAAGGACTAATCAGTTATTTCTTTTATCGCCCCAAACATGCCAATATTAGCACTGATAGTACGTAAATGTAACTCGTTGTTCAAACAACTATTCAGAGTTCCTAGAGCTCCTTGTAAGGCTTGTTGGAAAACCCGTTGTCGGACTTGATTAATCACTCTTTGTTGTTCAAAATAAATGGTTTCATTTTTGTAATTTTCTAATTTTTCCAAGGTCTTATAAGTTAAATTAATAAGATTCAACTTTTCTTGTTCTATCTCAAAGTACCCATTCACTCGAAACTGCTCCGCTTCCATTTCCACTTTCCGTAAACGGGCCCGGGCTTTTTCCAGCTGTTCAATGGCCCCCCCACGTAATTCTTCTGAATTTCGAATAGTATTCAAAATCCTTTGTTTTCGATTATCTAATAAATCGCTTAATGAAAGTAGATTACCTTTCCATTCATTTCAAAACTTCCATAATCCCTTCCCGAACCAAACATGAATCTTTCAATTCATTTGGCTCTCACGCTCAATTACTTATGTAAAATTCCCATATCTTTTTTTATTAATGTAATGAGCCTATCCTCTCTTCACTATTGATATTCCCCAAAAAAAAGATCAAAACTGATCACTAATCCAAGACCAAAATAATATTCGGAGAACTCTTCGGAGGACTCTTCTGTCCAAACAAAAAATATGGAATTGTTAGCAAAGTTGTTTCTTTTTTTCTTTTCTAAAAATCCAAAGAATTCTACTTACTTTATACATTACATAGGTCATCGATTCAGCATTGGCTAAGATAAAAAAAAGAATGTGACCTTTTTTCCAATAAAGGTTTCAAAAAATTTCATCTACATGAGTGTTCTCTATCGAAGAAAAAATTTCAATTATTCGTTTTGAAACCCTTCTTTCTGTATTAAATTAACATAGTAGTAGAAAGAATACCATGCTATGTTTAAACTTCAAACGATTTAGTTTTAACCGTATTAATGGTCCCACATTATTGGTTAATCGAGAATCAAAGTGGATTTACCAATGAATCACGAAATGCTATGGTTCTTAAATATTATTTATTAATTTATTTACTTAATTTATTCAGAAGTAATTCGCGGGATCATCCATCTTTTCCTTTGTACTAGTTATAATGAAAAAAAGTGCAGCTGGTTTGGTCCAGCCAATTCTTGAAATAAACAACTCGCACACACTCCCTTTCCAAAAAAGATCAATACACCAAGACTACACTTAGATTTATTGGATTTGTTGCTAAAATATCGGTATTAAATCCGAAACTCCTGGCCGATGGCCAGTGCCCCAAGGAAACGAAAGAATCGGTTACATTTTTCATACAATCTCCTCTTATAGATAAAATAAAAAAATCGAATAGAGTTCGTTTTTTTTTGTATCACTTCACGTTTTTTCTATTTATTCTTTATTTCTTTTTTATTCTTTATTCTATATATTTATCTATCTATTTTCTATATTTAGATATATTGGATTCTTATTTATTTAATTTCTTTGTTTCTAAATAGAATAAAAAATATAGTTTATTTCGAAATGGATTTTTTTCAATTGGAAATTTCGAATTCCTAATAAGAATAATACTGATTAGAATCATGGACCAAGTTTCATCTCAATTGGGGAATACTTCGTTTGTTGTAACACTCTCTAAAAAAAAGAGTTTCGAACGGGAAGGAAGAAAGCGAATCGGTGTGCTAATTCCTCATCCTCAAATCCGTCCTTCCCCAGGGGTTAGTGTCCCAATGAATAAGTAATTGTAGGAGTGAAATATTGATATAATTCGAAAAAACAAGGAACAAGCCCCAGCCATAAAAAAATAATATAAAAATACGTATTTTTTATATTTCTCGGATTACACAAAGGGATTCGCAAATAAAAGCGCTAAGGCTACAACCAATCCATAAATTGTTAACGCTTCCATAAAAGCCAGACTAAGCAATAAAGTACCTTGTATTTTTCCCTCCGCCTCGGGCTGTCTTGCGATACCTTCTACAGCTTGGCCCACAGCAGTACCTTGACCAACTCCAGGTCCAATAGAAGCAAGCCCAACAGCTAACCCAGCAGCAATAACGAAAGCGGCAGAAATCAGTGGATTCATGATAAGTTCCTCACAAAAAAAATGGTTAATGATACAATCATCCAATAAATTATGACTTAATTATTCCATCACTAAGATTCATCTAGATGAAATAACTAACAACTCCGAATTAAAGTAATGGAATAATATTAGTGAATCATCCGAACTCCTTTTATATCTCTTTTTTAGTTCCTATCGACGGGATTTTGTGAATCCATACGACTTTTGTTCTTCCATTTCTTTGTTCCGAACCATTAATTGAATTCTTTTCTTGATTTCATCTTTTTATTCATTCAATTCATAGTCAAAGACGAAAGGGAAAGACTTCTATTGGAATCTCTATCTAAATTCATAATTCATAGTAGTATAGAGCAAACTAGATCAGATCTATTTTTAGTTCATATATAAGTAGCAATATCAAATATCACATATACATGGGTTTTTTCCATAATGTAAACCAATTATTCGTATCTTAGATTCAATCAGATTCTATAATTTTTTTTTTTTGAAACCGAAACATCCAAGAGTTGGATTCTAGCCATTCCATTATGTATACCCAATTTGTACCCACCCATATTAACCAATTCGTTTTTATGAATTTCGTCAATTCTACTCTTCCTTTTATTTATTATTATTCTGCATGTATACAATCTACATGGACGAATTCGTTAGGTCGAATAATTGAAATTGAATAGGCATGGGTAGAACTATCAGAATTTCATTGATTTAAAAGTAAAAGTTCATGCCATTTTTTATTTTTTATTTTTTATTTTTTATATTTATTGTATTTTTTTGTTTCTATATAAAATATATATATATTTATTTTTATTATTATTATTTTTCTTATTAAATAAAATAGTAATAGAAAATATTTATTGGGGGTAGGTATTATATAAATTAAATGGGCCAAGCAGGAATTTTAGGAAAAAGATCTTTTAGATCTCTTGCCTTTTTTTTTTACAATTCCCTAAATCAAAACGACTATTTTGAAAACGAGTCAATGATGACCCTCCATGGATTCGCCTATATAAGCCGCGGCTAAAGTTGCAAAAATAAGAGCTTGAATACCACTTGTAAATAATCCAAGGAACATGACACGTATAGGAACCACTAAAGGTACTAAAGAAACAAGAACAACAACTACTAATTCATCAGCTAATATATTTCTGAAAAGTCGAAAACTAAGTGATAAAGGTTTTGTGAAATCTTCTAAGATGTTAATGGGTAAAAGAATTGGAGTTGGTTGAATGTATTTACTGAAATAACTTAATCCTTTTTTGGTAAGACCTGCATAGAAATATGCTACTAACGTGAGTAAAGCTAAAGCAACGGTAGTATTTATATCATTCGTGGGTGCGGCTAACTCCCCATGAGGTAACTCTATAATTTTCCATGGTAAAAGAGCCCCTGACCAATTCGAAACAAAAATAAATAGGAACATAGTTCCGATAAAAGGAACCCATGGACCATATTCTTCTCCAATTTGAGTTTTGCTAACGTCTCGAATGAATTCAAGGACATATTCGAAGAAATTCTGACTGTCATTCGGAATGGTTTGTGGATTTTGAACAGCTATACTAGCTGAACCTAATAAGATAGCAATTACAACCCAAGAAGTAATAAATACTTAGCCATGAACTTGAAAACCTCCTATTTGCCAATAGAAATGTTGGCCTACTTCCACACCCGAAATATCGTATAACCCTTTTAGTGTGTTGGTGGAACATGATAAAACATTCATATTGCCCTCTGACAGAAATAGAACTTTAAAGGAAATTATTTTGATTCAACCATCTCTTTTTTGACTTGCTTATTTAAATTTTCTATTTTGGATACGAACTAATCACATAATATCCCCATTAATTTGGATCTCTTTTATTTTATGCAATTCAAGAGTAGTAACCGATTCTAGAAATTTATGGAGTTCCAAAAAGAATTTATTTTTATCTTATTATTAATCAAGGATTTTGTATATAGCTAGAACAACCCTCACAAATTGCAAATACTAATTTGTTAAGAATTAATCGGATTGAAGCTATAGCGTCATCATTTGCTGGAATCAAAATATCTGCAAGATCCGGGTCACAATTTGTATCAATTAAACAAATTGTTGGAATTCCCAAAGTGATACATTCTCAAAGAGCCGTATATTCTTCTTGTTGATCAACAATAATTACAATATCAGGTAACCCCGTCATATATTTAATCCCGCCCAGATATGTTTGCAAGTGACATAATTGTCTCTTCAACATAGCTGCATCTCTTTTTGGAAGACGATTGAGTCTCCCCGTCTTTTGTTCCGTTCTCAAGTCCCTGAACTTATGAAGTCTCGTTTCTGTAGTGGACCAATTCGTTAACATACCACCGAGCCACTTTTTATTAACATAATGACACCGAGCCCTTATTGCAGCCCGTGCTACTGAATCATCTGCTTTATTCTTGGTACCAACAATTAAAAACCGTTTTCCCCTACTTGCTGCATCCAAAACTAAATCACAAGCTTCTGATAAAAAACGAGCAGTTTTAGTAAGATTTGTAATATGAATACCTTTACGCTTGGCAGAAATATAAGGTGCCATCCTAGGATTCCATTTCCTAGTACCATGTCCAAAATGAACTCCCGCTTCCATCATCTCTTCCAAATTGATATTCCAATATCTTCTTGTCATTTCTCCCCCCCCACTTCCGCTTTTTTTTTTTCAAAAAAAAAGCGACGAGGTTGCCCTGAACTAAATAATTGTTCCGATGGAACCTTTTCTTCTACCGACGACTGGCCGTGTCGATGTCGATACACAATCCAAACCCCTACCCTCTATTCATTATTATCTTTATTTCGATTACCACATAAAATGACCATAAATAAAGAGTTTTTTTAATTAAAATTTAAAAAGTATGAATCCACTTTTAGGAATCATTAAATCCTCGAAATGATTGTTCTGATGTATCATCAAACTTCTTTGAAATAGAAGAATCAAATAATTCTTTGTGGTGGAACAAAATATCTCCGATTTCCCCCTCGAAAAAATTATTCTTTTTGATTTTCAAAGGAATGTTCTTATGTTGCCTTGAACGATGCACTAATCCTTTGAATCCGGTACCAACGGGTATCATCCCCCCTTTAACAACGTTCTCTTTTAGGCCTTTCAACCAATCGATACGGCCCCGGAGAGCAGCTTTGGCTAAAACTCGAGCAGTTTCTTGAAAACTCGCTTCAGATATGAAACTTTGAGTATTCAAAGATGCCCTTGTTATTCCCAATAGGATGGCGTAGTAACAGATCGATTCTTCCAAAGCGCGCCCCGTTCGCGCCGCTCGCAACAATCCAATTAGTTCTCCAGGTAAAAAAACATTAGACATTCCATCCTCTAAAACCAACACCTTTGATGTTATTTGGCGTACAATAATTTCTATGTGCCTATTATGGATTTGCACCCCCTGGGATCGATAAACCTTTTGGATCTTATTAACCAAAGATATACGACTTTGCACTATAGTTAGCTCAGCCCCCATCAAGAATTCCCAAGGAATTCCAAGAATTTGTTTTATATGCTCGTTCCAACCCTCAATTCTTTTTTCTAGGTTCATCGATATTGAATCAATTGAACGCACTTCTAACACTTGTTCCACTTTGGGAAGACCCTGGGTTATATCATCGGATCTCGATTTTTCATATATAAATGTAACTAATGTATCTCCTTCATAAAGGATTTCTCCATAATGACCACGAACAGTTGCTCCTGGAGTGGCCAAATAAGGCTTGGCGGATCTTATTACTACAGAGTCAACTTGAACAATCAAAACTTGACCCGATTTGAGATGAGGTCCGTTTTTGGCTATACATACATGTTCACAAATAAACTGTCCAAGACACATTATTGTGGATCTTTCTTCAAAATAATTATGATAATAATTATGATGGAGAAAATACCAATTCAAATTGAATGAATTCAAAACGATGTTACTGCATGAATGGGGATTCCAAATTCTCCCATTTTCATCCATTAAATAATAGTTAATTACTTGAAAAGTTTGTTTTAAATTTTCAAGTTGCAAATATTTAGTTACCAAAATAGGATTATGAGTTATTAAATAGTCAAATGAATAAACATTTAAAAATGGAAGGACTATTCCTAAAGGACCAATCGAATTCCTAATTTTAATTATAGGGTCTTTTTTAATTGATTCTTTTATCACATTGTGATATTTTCCAGCGTTGAATGGACCCATTCGAAAACAATTTGATGATGACAAAATTATCAAAGATGGGCATTCCCTATTTTTATTTAACAACGTGCAAATAGTTCCTTGATTTTGTCTAAGTGATTGTTGAATTTTTGTCTTGGAATAAAAGGGATTGCTATTGGTGTGATCTGACACATTATCTGAATCTGAGATCAATCCTAATCCTGAGGGATCATTCCTTTTTCGAAGATATGAAATAGGGAATTTCACCAAGTCAATTCTTAGGAAATCTCGAATAAGACCATTTAAACAAGTCCGAACTAATTGAATTAGTTAGAAGAACTTTTTTTGTCTTGGTCCCAATTCAAAATTAAACAAGTCCGAACTAATTGAATACTTGTATCAGAAATTCCCCGAGTTAGTTTACCATTTCTGTAAACAATATAATTGACAACTCAAAGTTGCATATTATCCCTTTCTTGTAACAGATCTGAGGGGAAGAGTGTTGCTAAATTTATACCGTCCGATATTTCATATGTCACGACGGGTCGATCTAAAACAAAATACTTTTTCTTAGTAGGTGTGATCCGTTGAACATAGATCCAATTTTTCAATTTTTTGGATTCCTTAGAATTTGTTTTTCCTGTTCCTGGGGGTATCAAGATGCCACCGTGTCGGGATATCTTATCTGTTTCTCCAAGAAAATGGACATCTCCAGAAAAGATTTTCAGTTCAATCCTTTTTTTTTCTCTCCACTCGGACTAATTCGCCCACTTGGCTTCTTGTATTTAAAGCAATTCATGTATCTACTCCAATCAGACTATTGTTCCGTACCATTATCGAAGAAGATTCAAGTAAAATATGCACTTCTTCGGGAATGAAAAAAAAAATCAATCTAGTTTCATTTGGTATTTTCACTTAAATTCTTTGATTCCTCGATACTCAATCAAATCCTCTTTTTAACGATTGAATGAACCCCTAAAGTCCCATATTTAGTAATTCCCGAACTCCTTCTGTATCAAGGATCATCGAAATAAGCAAGAATACTATTTCTACGTAAAATGCCATTGATCGGTAGTTCAATCGAGATACCTGAATGAGGCATTAATTCTTTCTTTCGTTCTTGAATCGAGTGGAGTGGAAGGAGAAATCGATTTCTTCGCCTTTTTGCCAATAACTCAGAATTCTCGTGGAAAGTAGTAGGATATTTGAGATTACAATGAACAATAGATATGATTCGATTAAGTTCTGAATAATCAGCAATCCTATCTTCTTTTATTTTAACAGAAAAATCAGAACTACATAATTCGTATCTCATTTGATCATTATTCACTGATAGACTCGAAATAGATCTTCGTTCTCTTTCTCTCGAACAAAGATTCATTTGGTCTTGATCCTTGTAGAGTGAAAAAGGGACTCCAGTGGATCTGCACGAACCCCCTGATAATATCCATAAATGGCTTGTTTTTGGTAAAAGATGGACATTACTATATGTAAATTCAGGTGCATGGTACACATTGGTACTCCAGTGCATTTCTCCCTCTGATTCAGAATAAATATGTTTTCGAACCCTCTCTTTCAAATTGAAAGTGTCTGTTCCCTCGCGAATTTCAGCAATCACTTGTTCTGATTCTACATATTGATTATTTTGAACCAAAAGAAAACTTTTTGGTGGAATAGTCACGTTATGTAGAATATCTTCACTCTCAATAGTTACATACAAGAATATAGAACATAGAAAGGCAGGATGCCC
This sequence comes from Melaleuca alternifolia, assembly GCA_019926035.1. Taxonomy (NCBI): domain Eukaryota; kingdom Viridiplantae; phylum Streptophyta; class Magnoliopsida; order Myrtales; family Myrtaceae; genus Melaleuca; species Melaleuca alternifolia. Next base: position 24,205 of record JAGKPW010000114.1, on the reverse strand, counting down.
ATGACGCATACGTGTAGGATGAACCAAATCCTCATTGAATTTGATTTTTCCATTAGAGGGGGCTCGTACATGTTCGGCAATACCACCTGTGAATACTCCGCCGGTATGAAAAGTTCTTAAAGTTAGTTGAGTTCCTGGTTCTCCAATAGATTGACCCGCAATAATACCTACAGCTTCTCCCAATTCGACCAGGTCACCATGAGTAAGACTCCTACCATAACATAATTGACAGATCCAAGATGGACTCCTACAAGTAAAGGGAGTTCGAATAGATATTGGTTGTGTTCGAAAGGTTTTGAATAGATTGACAAGTCCAATTCCAATATCTTGATTTCGAATGGCAATGCATCGTGGGCCTATATAGATATCGTCTGCTAATACACGACCAATTAATGTTTGAATGAAAATTCCTTCCGGCATCATCCCATTTCGAGGACTCACAGAAACCCCTCGGATGGTTCCACATATGTTCTGCGTACAACAATGTGTTGTACTACTTCAACAAGTCTGTGCGTAAGATATCCAGCATCTGATGTTCGTACAGCAGTATCCACAACTCCTTTGTAGGCTCCATAGCAAGAAATGATATATTCTATTAAAGATAGTCCTTCGCGTAAATTACTTTGAATGGGTAAATCAATCATTTGTCCTTGAGGATCTGACATTAATCCTCTCATACCTACTAATTGGTGTACTTGAGATGCATTTCCTCTGGCTCCCGAAAAAGACATTATATGGACCGGATTAAAGGGGTCTGTCATCCTAAAATTAGGATTCATTTCTTGTCGCAAATATTCACTTGTAGCATACCATACCTCAATGGATTGACGTAATTTTTCTACTGCATGTACATTCCCATAATGATGGTGTTTTTCGAAAATCAAACTTTGTTGTTCAGCATCTTGTACTAACCATCCCTTAGAAGGTATTGTTAAAAGATCATCAATCCCTAATGAAATGGATGTAGCATTGGCTTGCTGGAAACCCAGAGTCTTTACTTGATCCAGAATGTGTGATGTATATGCCATTCCGAAGTGATCTATTAATCTGCTAGTAAGTTTTTTAATGGCAGTTCCATCTATTACTTTATTGTGAAAGACTAGATTAACTCGTTCTGCCATAAGTACCTCCATATTCTGCTGATTGGGATTCGACAATGAGTTTGAGTCAATGATTGGCAAAATTCCTTTTCTCGATCTTAATTCACATAGAAATTCAGGAACTAGGGTCCTAGTTGAACCGGAGAGACCCGAATTCGCACTGGTGTCATAGAATTACTTAATTTAGATATCATATGATTAGGTACCAAATGAGTAGGCTCGACAAAACCCTTGTATAGCTTCTTCGATTTCTCGAAAAAGAGAAATATGACCGACAGTTGTTTGAATGTATATACAAATAATTTCTTTTTTTACACTTCTTACTATTAGATAGTGCCCATAAATTTCATGATAGGTACCCAAAGATTCATAGAGAATCTCGATAGGAACTTCTCTTGAAGCAATAACGCGTTGATCTAGTCGCCATCGAAGCCACAAAGGACTATCTAAATTGATTCTTTTATGTCGATAAGCTCCAATTGCATCATAGGAATTACAAAAAAAAGGTTCTTTTTTTTCTATACTTATAGTTATTATCATAAGTTCTTTCATTTTGATAGTTTATGCGATTCCATGGATTATACCTATTTGAACAAATACCTCGGCGATTCCCACTCATTAATACATATAGACCAATAAGCATATCTTGACTTGGTAAGGAAATGGGATCCCCAATAGCTGGAGACAAGAGATTCATATGAGAAAACATAAGTAAACGAGCCTCCGCTTGAGCCTCCAAAGATAAAGGTACATGAACAGCCATTTGATCCCCATCAAAGTCTGCATTGAATCCCTTATGAACTAATGGATGTAAACAAATAGCACGTCCTTCCACTAAAATGGGTTGAAATGCCTGTATGCCTAATCTATGCAGAGTAGACGCTCTATTCAGCAATACGGGATGCCCCTGCATAACTTCTTGCAGTATTTCCCATACAATGGGCTCCTTTTCCCGAATTTTACTCTTAGCAAGTCCGATGTTCGAAACAAGATGTTGTCGAATTAGTCCACGAATTACAAATGTCTGGAAAAGCTCTATTGCTATTTCCCGAGGCAATCCACATCGATGTAATGGAAGTGAGGGTCCTATGACAATGACAACGACCTGAATAATCGACCCGTTTGCCAAGCAGAGTCTCACGAAATCTTCCCTCTTTACCTTCAATTACAGCCGAAAACGACTTGTAAACCTTATTATGACCATCCCTCATTGGTTGTCCGCGAATTCCATTATCAAGAAGTGTATCCACGGCTTCTTGTACCAATTTCTCTTGACACATTACTAATTCCCCTGGTGTAGATCTACTTGTTGTTAATAGATCAGTAAGAGTATTGTTCCGATAAATAACTCTTCTATATAATTCATTAATATCCGAGCTCATTAGCTTACCTCCATCTATCTGAATGATGGGTCGTAGTTCGGGAGGAAGAACTGGTAGTAAACATAAAACTATCCATTCTGGTTCTATATTTGTTCGAAGAAAATGCTTAGCCAATTCCATGCGTCTAACCAAAAAATCCTTTCTTCTTCCAATTTTGCGATCTTCCCATTCATTATCCGTGGGTCTTTCTTCTCCTAATTCCTTCCATTCTACCAATGAATAATCTATAATAATTCGCAAATCAAGATCGGCCAATTGTTCTAGGATAGCACCTGCTCCAGTAGAAATTTCTCGATTTCAAAATGTATCGAAGCCTTGAGTAGTAAAAAAACGTGGGATACTGTATTTCTAGGATTGGATTTCATATTCGAATAACCCTCGTAATCGTAAGAAAGTAGGTTTTTTAGTTATGGGCCTAGCAAAAGAAAAATTGGGATAGGATCCTATAGGATCTCCCCCTCCAAAATCGGACGTGAAAGTTTCCTTTCATCCGGCTCAAGTAGTTACACCAAATAAAAAAGGGGTTTTCACTTTCAAATTCTCGAAAAACCTCCAAAAATCTACTCCTTACTCAAGTTAGCAGTGAAGACCGAGCAACATTTCATCGATTTATTCTTATTTTCGTTTTATTTAGATTTTTGGAATTCTTTATTCCATTATGAATTACTGCATAAATGAAATGTGAAATTCTTGAGTAGTCTACTTCCCTTTGAACGATAATCCTTTTAAGGGTTGTAATTCATAAGGGATTTACTTGTCTATGTATCCTTCCATTCGATCTTTTAGGTCCCGACATCACCTCGACGGTTATGCTACGATGTCCTTAAAGCCTATATGCGATGGATAGACTCCTGCAACCATGACATATTTGCTACTTGAACATACATAAACATAATTTCATTTCCTTCTAAAAGAAATTCATGATTAATTTCACAAAAGAAAGAAGTCTTTTTTCACGAGGTCCAACTAAAAATTACTATTTCTTTTTTACTGAATCGACCATAGACCAATCCCCTTTGGAATATTTTATACACCCATAATTCTAAGCTTCATATTACTCCTTTCACGAGACATGTCAGATCTGGGGCATCCCAATTCGATTGACTAGGATGACAGTTTCTCATTTCAAATCTGTAAAATCAGAATTTCGATCAAATCACACATCGCAGTATACTAGTCCTTCTAATTTTTTAAGAGGTTTATCTAAAATATTCGCGATATAACTAGGAAGACGTTTCAAATACCACACATGGGTTACTGGACATGCTAATTTGATGTATCCCAATTGATATCTTCGTATCCGAGAATCAACAAATTCGACTCCGCATTGTTCACAAAATTTCGGGTCCTCTTTTTCATCTCCAATTACTCGATAATTTCCACAAGCACAAATTCCACTTTTTATAGGACCAAAAATTCTTTCACAAAACAATCCATCCTTTTCTGGTTTATTGGTTTTGTAATGAAAAGTATAGGATTTTGTCACCTCTCCAACTATCTCTCCATTAGGGAGGATTTTATTGGCCCAAGCACTTATTTGTTGAGAAGAAACTGATCCAATTCGGAGTTGTTGATGTTTATACGGATCGATCATAGAAGAAAAATTAGGATTCATTCCGATTAAGCTTCCTTCCTATTAATCTGGAAGTTCTTCTCAGATACAAGGAAATGATTCAGTTCCAGAGCCAAAGATCGTAGTTCTCGAACGAGCAATCGAAAAGAT
>JAGKPW010000114.1:0-15000 GCA_019926035.1 Melaleuca alternifolia | reverse complement strand
CGAGTTCCGAGCCTTCACGACCAGCCGGAAAATCGCAAGGAAGGGGCCACGATCCGGTCCGTGACCCAGCCGACCTGATCCGTGACCCAGCCGCGACCCGATCCGTGACCCAGCTGATCCGGTCCGTGGCCTGGCCAAAATCAATCCCTGACCCATCCGTCCGATCCGTGCACCGATCCGCCCGATCCGTGCACCGATCCGAGCCGACCCGTGCACGACCCGTGCCTGACCCGTCCAGCCCGTGCACTGACCAGGCCAGCAGAGGAGGAACCGGGCCACTGACCAGGCCCAGTAGCCAGGCCCGAAGGCCCAGCCGACCCGGCCCGGCCAACAGCCCCGCGGGCCCAACTCGTGGGCCCGACCCGTGAGGCTCAGCCCGGCCCACTTTCAGGCCTAGTTTTCAACCTAGGCCCACTCAGCCGGCCCGGAGGAAAGGAAAAGAAGGCCCGACCCGAAAAAAAAAAGAAAAAAAAGAAAAAAAAAAAAAGAGAGGAGGAGCTCAGCAGCAGGCTTGTTGGGACACTCTCCAAGTGAGTGGATCCTAACCTTTTATTAGGCGCATCTCCGTTTTAGTAGAATTTGGCGGGTAGAATTTGGGGCGATTAGAACGGCTAGGGCGATTAGAATTGGTTTAAGCGTAAACTGCAATTCGTATAGAATTGGACCTCATGCTTGGTTTATCTATTAGCCTAGTCGAGTAAGGGATTGCTTGTTTGGACCACGATTAGTGGTCGGGCCAACTTGTATTGGTCAAGGGTGTCCCTTCTCGTGAAATTACGAGAACACACTCGTGCTCAGTTCAGACTGGGAGTAGTCCGATCGAATTCCCCGAAATTTTGTGATCAGAGTTGGGACTTACTCGAACTGGCAGCTTGGGTGGTTGAGTAGTATTTTACACTCCTTTACCGCTTTATATTAAAGTTAATTTATCGTTAATGTCTTTTACTTAGATGCATTTAAATTATGTTTTTCCTCGCCTAATTAAGTAGTTTTAATTTTATAGTTTACTCCGTAATTTCGATCACGCCTATTTAATTTAGATTGCAATTTATTTACTATCTCGCTCATTTATATGGTTGAGTTAGACGATACCCCGCGACCCGGCTTAGACACCCCGATCGGTTGTCGATTAGTGGAGAGTAGTATATTCCGATTGTGGGGCCATGGGATATGAGACTAAAGGTAGGTCTTACCTAGTTCTGCCTGTTACCGCCCGGAGACTGAGAGGGGATGGGACGTCCAGGGACCCTAGGACTGGGCTGATCCTAATCTAGGGTTATGGTTTGCTCATTGAGACCGTGGAATCTCACCCCACCACCCCACCACACCAGGACCTCAGAATGGACACGGACAGCTCCGATTCGGAGAACATGGCGGTGGAGGACCATCTCATGGAATGGCCTTCCGAGGAGGAGGAAGCTCAGGATCAACAGGCGCCGGACCCTCAGGATCAGGAGGAGGATTGGGACCAGGAGCTGGATCGACTGCTGGAGATGGAAGACCCGGGGTCCGATGAGGACCTGGAGAACGTCGGGGGATACTTGCCGCCGGATGTCCCCTTTGAACCGGATGAATTACCCAAGGACGAGGAAGAGTACGAACTAGGAGTGAATCCTGAGGCTCCTCAGAGTAGGGGAGAGGTCATAGACACTGATGTCCAGGAAGACGGGCTGATCGTCGAATTCCACCGGGAAACGGGGTGGATCTGGAGCACTAGGAGGGATATCCGGTACCCACACCAGCACGTGAAGGTCTACTCAGGGTTCCAGGAAACCGAACTAGAACTCTTGCACGAGAGGTGTGAGGTGCCGCAAGGGGGCTACCTGTCGGACTTTAAAGACCCCGAAGGAGAGGACGATTCAGAGGACGGTACGGTAATCGACGGGAAGCCTTCATGTGAGAGGACTTGGCCCAAGCCCCCGACCACTCCTTAGGATAGCCCTAGTCTTCCCTAACTTAGACCGCAACTTTTGTGTGTATAGCTGAGCGGTGCTAGTGTACGTAGGTCTTGTATGACTCTCTTTTGGACCACTCCCCTCTCCCGTACCTGTGATGTGTACCCTTTTTGAAGAACCTTCTGGTATTAGAACTGACGACGATCTTGGATTGTAAAATTGATGCTGATGGAATGAAAAACGTTTCCTGAAAAGTGTGGTATTTAATTGGATCCTGAAGTAATTGCTACGACCCCGAAACCGGGGCGTGACAGCTTGGTATCAAAGCGAGGTTGTGACCTAGGAAAAGGTCACCTAGTTGGAGTGATAAGGAGCGACGTTTATTCAAGATGGACAGTTGGCAGCACACATTCTACCGAAACTGTGAACCTTGGTTAGGTCTGACCACTAGGATAGGGGACCAGACTGAGGTTAGCTCAAGACCCCCACTTGACCTTAGGTTTTGTGTCAATTGTTTAGCTGCGTTGGCACGGTATGGGACGTGTGCAGCAAGGCCGGACATTGGCTAGAGACCATAGGGCTTGGTCTACGCCGGACTCGACCTGGGCGGTATGGGACGCACAGGGCGAGGTCAGGCGTGTGACGTGACGTCTGGTTTAGCTAAGTTGGCACGGTCTAGAACGTGTGCAGCAAGGCCGAATCTGGACTTGTAGTGCCGGAGGGCACGTGGCCGTTGATCGGCGTGGCGAGGCTGGGCCTCTGCTGTTGTGACAATGATCCCCCTTTTGAGAAGGTGTGGTGTTTCTGTCACCGCCTGCGTGGCGAAAGTGCGTGGCACCGAGTGAGGGTGGCCACTGATGCACTGGAGTCGAGTTCCTGACGAGGTTTCGACTGGACCCGTGGGGTCGTGTTGTCCTACGAGGATAGGACGGGTGTTGATGGTGGTTTCCAACACCGAGTGTTGATGGTGGTTTCCAACACTGTCATAGTATGCGATACTATGTCTCCTTTCGAGGTCAATAGGGTGTTTTTAAACGATCTATTTTGGTAGATCTAGCTGTAGTGCTTACCCCTGTTGAATTCCTCAAGGAGTGTCAAAAGCATTGTGATGCTGTAACAGGAAGACCAGATGGTCAGACCGCGGGGGAGACCTCCGCGTAGAAGGGCGACGATTGGTCACTTCGGGGTGGGGGAGGATGAACCCCAAGAAGATCCCCGTGTTGAGGGACTCGTGAGAACGGTGGAGGATCTGCGGGAGGAAGTCCGCCAGCAAGCAAGAAATCAGGACGCCGCAATCGCAGCTGCGGTAAATGCCGCCTTAGCTGCCGTACGGAATGAGAATGCTGCCGCGGCCCAGGGATCCGCCGTGCGAGTCGACGAGCAGGAAGTTGAGGTTCCGGCCCCTGCTCCTTTGGCTGATGGTACGAATGGGGAGAGGAGGAAACAGAGGCAGGTCGGACAATTCCTAAAGTTGAAACCCCCAGTCTTTACCGGAATGGGAGACCCTGGAGCAGCAGAGGAATGGCTGCTGGAGCTTGAGAAGATATTTGAGGTCATGGAGTGTTCAAACGAAGATCGAGTGACACTCGCGGTGTATCAACTACAGGGGAATGCCCGACATTGGTGGAGGGTCACCAGAGGTATCGCCTTTCCTGGAGGCGCAGTACCTAACTGGGAGGATTTCGTTGAAACTTTCAACGAGCAATATTTCCCCGAGGCAGAGAGAGACGCGAAGCTCGCCGAGTTTCAGAGACTGCGGCAGAATAACCTGACAGTGCTGGAGTATGAGGCACAGTTTACCGCCCTGGCCAAGTATGGCAAGAAGTTGATCGAGGATCCAGTGGACAGGGCGAAGAAATTTCGGGAAGGGCTGAAACCCGAAATCAAATCCCAGCTTGCTCCCTTCAACCTACGGGATTACAAGGAGGTGTTCACAAGGGCTCAATTGGTCGAGAAGGACCTAAACGAGAGAGTAGCCGCGTCTGGATCGCGAGCATTCGCGGGTAGAGATGCTAGTAGATTTCGGCATGTAAAGAAGCCGGCAGCAGGGGTGAAGAAGCCCTTTCCAGCTATACGAAACGGGGGAGTCAGGAAGCCCCCCTTTCGTCAAGGGAATTGGTGCCGACAGTGTGGAAAGACGCACCAACCGGGACCCTGTCCCCCGAAGAGCGAGGGATGCTACGGGTGTGGCCAGCTGGGCCACATGGTCCGTGATTGTCCCCAGCGCGCTCCTAGAGCGCAGCCTCAGCAGCAGGTCGGGCAGCTAGCAGGCCTAGCGCCGCCTCTTTTGATGGACCGACCCTCGGCGCAGGGAAGAGTCTATGCGGTGACCAGACATGAAGCACAGAACTCGGGAGGAGTCATAACAGGTACCGTCTCCTTACACCGCAGTTCTGCTTATGCTTTGTTCGACACGGGGGCTACCCACTCGTTCGTCGCTGAGCGTTTTGTGGAGTTAGTAGGGTTGCATGTGGAACCCTTAGCTGTTGTTTTGAATGTCTCGACGCCTCTGCATGTTCACATGTTATCCGTTAACGGATGCAAGGACTGCGAGTTAGAGCTCAGCGGAGTTAGAAGTTCGATTGATTTGGCGGTTTTAGATTTGCGTGATTATGATGTTATTATTGGCATGGATTGGTTGACTAGACAGAAAGCTACGGTGGACTGTTCTAGGAAGCTTGTAAGGTTCTGCCCGACTGAGGACTCGAGTTACGAGTTCCTCGGAGGTCACGGCGGACCTTCAACCGCAATTATCTCTTCTTTGGAAGCGACGCGGTTGTTAGTGGATGGCTGTCAAGGCTACCTAGCTAGTGTTGTTGACACGACGGTCGAAGGACCAGTGTTAGAGGAGATCGTTATAGTTCGGGAGTTTCCCGACGTTTTTCCGGAGGAACTACCTGGGTTACCCCCAGAGAGGGAAGTAGAGTTTGCTATCGAAGTGCCTTCCGGGACGGAACCGATCTCTAAGGCTCCCTACCGGATGTCACTCTCAGAGCTGAAGGAGTTAAAGGTGCAGATGCAAGAACTACTGGATAAAGGATTTATCCGCCCAAGTGCGTCACCATGGGGTGCGCCAGTCCTCTTTGTAAAGAAAAAGGATGGGTCCTTAAGACTTTGCATTGATTACCGACAACTGAATAAGGTAACAGTCAAGAATAGATACCCGTTACCCAGGATTGACGATTTATTTGATCAGTTGCAAGGAGCCAAGGTCTTCTCGAAGATTGACCTGAGGACGGGATACCACCAATTAAGGATTAAAGAGGAGGATATCCCGAAGAGTGCCTTTCGAACTCGTTATGGACATTACGAGTTCACAGTAATGCCGTTTGGATTAACCAACGCTCCAGCTGCTTTCATGGATTTGATGAACAGGGTGTTCAGGGAGTACTTGGACAGGTTCGTCATAGTCTTCATCGACGATATACTGATCTATTCAAAGAGTTCAGCAGAACATGAGCAGCACCTAAGGATAGTACTTATGGTACTAAGAAGACATGCACTTTACGCGAAGTTCAGTAAGTGTGAGTTTTGGCTAGATCGCGTAGCCTTTTTGGGACATGTGATCTCGGGAGATGGAATCTCCGTAGACCCTGCAAAGATTGAGGCGGTGATGGATTGGCCGAGACCTACGACAGTGACGGAAGTTCGTAGCTTCCTAGGTCTGGCGGGGTACTACAGAAGGTTTATAGAGAAATTTTCAAGCCTGTCCCTGCCCTTGACAAGCTTGTTGAAGAAGGATAAGAAGTTCGAATGGACGGAAAAGTGCGAGAGGAGCTTTCAAGCACTAAAAGAGAAGTTGACCACTGCACCGGTCCTGACCATTCCTACAGGACCAGGTGGTTATGAAGTTTATAGTGACGCCTCATATCAAGGTCTTGGGTGCGTTCTAATGCAACACGGTCGAGTTGTAGCTTACGCATCGAGACAGTTGAAGCCCCACGAGCAAAACTATCCAACGCATGACCTGGAGTTAGCCGCAGTGATCTTCGCGCTCAAAATTTGGAGGCACTATCTGTGCGGAGAAAAGTTTCCAATCTTTACAGATCATCAAAGCCTCAAGTATCTGTTCTCTCAGAAGGAATTGAACATGAGACAACGGAGATGGATGGAACTCCTGAAGGACTACGATTGCGAAATCCTGTACCACCCAGGAAAAGCGAATCGTGTAGCAGATGCGCTTAGTCGTAAGTCCTCTTTGACTTCACTGTTGGCCAAGGAATGGCAACTGCACGGGAAGGTACAAAACTCGGAGTTCAGGTTTGAGATTGGACACCTGAATTGTTTAATGGCCACCTTAAGGATAGAACCTCAAATCAGGACCAAGATTAAAGATCTACAATCTTCGGACCCTTCCTTATTGGACATCTTACAGACCAAAGGGGAACTAAGGAAACCTGGTTTCCAGGTCTCGGAGGATGGAGTCCTGAGCTTCCGAGGGAGACTTTGTGTACCTGATAATCCTGATTTAAGGAACGAAATCCTGTCCGAAGCACACCGAAGTAAGTACAGTGTCCACCCTGGTAACACCAAGATGTACCAGAATCTAAGACCCCACTACTGGTGGAGCGGGATGAAGGCGGACGTGGCAAGATTCGTGGCCAAGTGTCTGACGTGCCAACAAGTGAAGGCGCAACACTGTAAGCCGGGAGGTCTTTTGAACCCTTTGGAAATCCCAGAATGGAAATGGGAGCATATCACGATGGATTTCGTGACCGGCTTACCAAGAAGTCAGAAGGGTCACGATATGATTTGGGTCATAGTGGACAGACTGACCAAATCTGCCCACTTCCTGGCAGTACGAAAGAACCTTCCCTTGGACCGGTTGGCAGACTTATATGTGACCCAGATCGTCAGACTGCATGGTGTGCCGGTAACTATCACCTCCGACCGTGACCCAAGATTCACCGCTTACTTTTGGAAGAGCCTACAAGGAGCCTTGGGTACCCGACTGCAGTACAGTACGGCGTACCATCCCCAGACTGATGGGCAGTCTGAGCGGACCATCCAGACCCTGGAAGACATGCTGAGGGCGTGCGTCATGGATTTTAAAGGAGGATGGGAAAGTCAGTTACCTCTGGTGGAGTTCGCCTACAACAATAGCTTTCAACAAAGCTTAGGGATGGCACCCTTTGAGGCCTTGTATGGACGAGCCTGCAGGACTCCGGTATGTTGGGACGAAGTCGGGGAACGGAAAATTTTGGGACCCGAACTGGTACAGCAATCGCAGGAAGCAGTAAAGTTGATTAGACAGAGGTTGAAAACGGCTCAGAGCCGACAAAAAGGCTATGCAGATCGAAGGCGACGGCCCTTGGAATTTGACGAAGGAGAACATGTCTTCCTAAAAGTGTCGCCTAAGAAAGGGATATCTCGTTTCGGAGAAAAAGGCAAGATGAGTCCCCGGTTTGTGGGACCCTTTGAGATTTTGGAGAGGATAGGCCCGGCAGCCTATCGACTGGCCCTACCACCGAACTTGGAACAAATTCACAACGTCTTCCATGTTTCCATGCTAAGGAAGTATGAGCCCGACCCTTCGCATGTGTTAAGCTACGAAGACATTAAGCTGGATGGACAAGTGTCCTACGAAGAAAGGCCAGTCAGGATTGGAGATCGGAAGGAGCGGAAACTCCGGAACAAGGTTATACCCCTGGTCAAGGTGGTATGGGAACATCACGGCTCAGAGAACGCAACCTGGGAGAGCGAAGAGCTCATGCGACAACAACACCCTCTACTGTTTGAAGACTTAGAAGCAGCAAATTTCGGGGACGAAATTTCTTAAGGGGGGTAGGTTGTAACGACCGTGCTCGGTCCGGTTCGCAATTTACGGCTAAATTGGGATTTTTCGGGAAATTGGATAATTTCCCCGGTATTTGCGAAATTTGGAAATTTGGATTGGATTTAACGCAAATTTGAAGTTTAAAATTTTATTGGGGCCCAAAACATTTTAAATTTCAATTTGGGAATTTTCAGGAATTTTTCGGGAAATTTTCAGAATTTTAAAATTATTTTTCCGAATTTCGGAAATTAAAATATATTATTTTAATTAAAAATCCCAGACCGGCCAGCGAACCGGCCGGTCCGGCCGTGCACGCCGCCGGTCCGACCAGGTCGAACCGGGTGGCACGTGCCCCGCACGCGCCTCGCGGCTTCCCTCTCTCCCTCTCTCCTCTCTCTCTGCGGCATTAGGTCGAACAGTTGATGGACGTCCATCAACTGTTCAACCCGTCGCTTCCACCGGCCAATCAGCCCTGCAGCCACCCACCCCTGACTTGGAGGAGACCGTCGGAGGGGACTACGGCCGTGGGGGAGGCGGCACGTGGCCGGCGGGGCCGGATTTTCCGGCCACGCTCACCCACCCCACTCGGCTTAAAACCGAGTGGGCAAGGGTTTTCGGGGAAGTTTTTCACCGAGTTCCTGGCCTCCTCTCCACGCGTTCTTGGCGTCCTCTTGAAGCTGGTGACTCCCTCTTCCGAACGCCCCCGACCTCCGCCGCCGCCTCGCCGCGAGCCGCCGGAAACAGCCAGTTGCAGGAGGCTTCGCGACCAGCCGTCCGGGAGCTTTTCTGGAAAAAGGCCAGAACCGTGTGCGAGCAGCCGACTTCACGGAGCCGCCCCGCCGTGCTCCGACCACCCCAGGCCGAGCCACCGCCACCGTTTGACACGTCGTGACGCAGGCTCCCCGAACCGACCAACACCAAGCTCCGACGAGACCCCAGGCCGACGCACGGAGGCGAGTTCCGAGCCTTCACGACCAGCCGGAAAACCGCAAGGAAGGGGCCACGATCCGGTCCGTGACCCAGCCGACCTGATCCGTGACCCAGCCACGACCCGATCCGTGACCCAGCCACGACCCGATCCGTGACCCAGCTGATCCGGTCCGTGGCCTGGCCAAAATCAATCCCTGACCCATCCGTCCGATCCGTCCGATCCGTGCACCGATCCGCCCGATCCGTGCACCGATCCGAGCCGACCCGTGCACAACCCGTGACCCGTGCCTGACCCGTCCGGCCCGTGCACTGACCAGGCCAGCAGAGGAGGAACCGGGCCACTGACCAGGCCCAGTAGCCAGGCCCGAAGGCCCAGCCGACCCGGCCCGGCCAGCAACCCGCGGGCCCAACTCGTGGGCCCGACCCGTGAGGCTCAGCCCGGCCCACTTTCAGGCCTAGTTTTCAACCCAGGCCCACTCAGCCGGCCCGGAGGAAAGGAAAAGAAGGCCCGACCCGAAAAAAAAAAAAAAAAAAAAAAAAAAAAAAAAAAAAAAAAAAAAAAGAGGGGAGGAGCTCAGCAGCAGGCTTGTTGGGACACTCTCCAAGTGAGTGGATCCTAACCTTTTATTAGGCGCATCTCCGTTTTAGTAGAATTTAGCGGGTAGAATTTGGGGCGATTAGAACGGCTAGGGCGATTAGAATTGGTTTAAGCGTAAACTGCAATTCGTATAGAATTGGACCTCATGCTTGGTTTATCTATTAGCCTAGTCGAGTAAAGGATTGCTTGTTTGGACCACGATTAGTGGTCGGGCCAACTTGTATTGGTCAAGGGTGTCCCTTCTCGTGAAATTACGAGAACACACTCGTGCTCAGTTCAAACTGGGAGTAGTCCGACCGAATTCCCCGCAATTTGCGATTGGAGTTGGGACTTACTCGAACTGGCAGCTTGGGTGTTTGAGTAGTATTTTACACTCCTTTACCGCCTTATATTAAAGTTAATTTATCGTTAATGTCATTTACTTAGATGCATTTAAATTATGTTTTTTCCTCGCTTAATTAATTAGTTTAAATTTTATAGCTTACTCCGTAATTTCGATCACGCCTATTTAATTTAGATTGCAATTTATTTACTATCTCGCTCATTTATAAGGTTGAGTTAGACGGTACCCCGCGACCCGGCTTAGACACCCCGATTGGTTGTCGATTAGTGGAGAGTAGTATATTCCGATTGTGGGGCCATGGGATGTGAGACTAAAGGTAGGTCTTACCTAGTTCTGCCTGTTACCGCCCGGAGACTGAGAGGGGATGGGACGTCCAGGGACCCTAGGACTGGGCTGATCCTAATCTAGGGTTATGGTTTGCTCACTGAGACCGTGGAATCTCACCCCACCACTCCACCACACCAGGACCTCAGAATGGACACGGACAGCTCCGATTCGGAGAACACGGCGGTGGAGGACCATCTCATGGAATGGCCTTCCGAGGAGGAGGAAGCTCGGGATCAGCAGGCGCCGGACCCTCAGGATCAGGAGGAGGATTGGGACCAGGAGCTGGATCGACTGCTGGAGATGGAAGACCCGGGGTCCGATGAGGACCTGGAGGACGTCGGGGGATACTTGCCGCCGGATGTCCCCTTTGAACCGGATGAATTACCCGAGGACGAGGAAGAGTACGAGCTAGGAGTGAATCCTGAGGCTCCTCAGAGTAGGGGAGAGGTCATAGACACTGATGTCCAGGAAGACGGGCTGATCGTCGAATTCCACCGGGAAACGGGGTGGATCTGGAGCACTAGGAGGGATATCTGGTACCCACACCAGCACGTGAAGGTCTACTCAGGGTTCCAGGAAACCGAACTAGAACTCTTACACGAGAGGTGTGAGGTGCCGCAAGGGGGCTACCTGTCAGACTTGGAAGACCCCGAAGGAGAGGACGATTCAGAGGACGGTACGGTAATCGACGGGAAGCCTTCATGTGAGAGGACTTGGCCCAAGCCCCCGACCACTCCTTAGGATAGCCTTAGTCTTCCCTAACTTAGACCGCAACTTTTGTGTGTATAGCTGAGCGGTGCTAGTGTACGTAGGTCTTGTATGACTCTCTTTTGGACCACTCCCCTCTCCCGTACTTGTGATGTGTACCCTTTTTGAAGAACCTTCTGGTATTAGAACTGACGGCGATCTTGGATTGTAAAATTGATGCTGATGGAATGAAAAACGTTTCCTGAAAAGTGTGGTATTTAATTGGATCCTGAAGTAATTGCTACGACCCCGAAACCGGGGCGTGACAGCTTGGTATCAGAGCGAGGTTGTGACCGAGGAAAAGGTCACCTAGTTGGAGTGATAAGGAGCGACGTTTATTCAAGATGGACAGTTGGCAGCACACTCTACCGAAACTGTGAACCTTGGTTAGGTCTGACCACTAGGATAGGGGACCAGACTGAGGTTAGCTCAAGACCCCCACTTGACCTTAGGTTTGGTGTCAATTGTTTAGCTGCGTTGGCACGGTATGGGACGTGTGCAGCAAGGCCGGACATTGGCTAGAGACCATAGGGCTTGGTCTACGCCGGACTCGACCTGGGCGGTATGGGACGCACAGGGCGAGGTCAGGCGTGTGACGTGACGTCTGGTTTAGCTAAGTTGGCACGGTCTAGAACGTGTGCAGCAAGGCCGAATCTGGACTTGTAGTGCCGGAGGGCACGTGGCCGTTGATCGGCGTGGCGAGGCTGGGCCTCTGCTGTTGTGACAATGATCCCCCTTTTGAGAAGGTGTGGTGTTTCTGTCACCGCCTGCGTGGCGAAAGTGCGTGGCACCGAGTGAGGGTGGCCACTGATGCACTGGAGTCGAGTTCCTGACGAGGTTTCGACTGGACCCGTGGGGTCGTGTTGTCCTACGAGGTTAGGACGGGTGTTGATGGTGGTTTCCAACACCGAGTGTTGATGGTGGTTTCCAACACTGTCATAGTATGCGATACTATGTCTCCTTTCGAGGTCAATAGGGTGTTTTTAAACGATCTATTTTGGTAGATCTAGCTATAGTGCTTACCCCTGTTGAATTCCTCAAGGAGTGACAAAAGCATTGTGATGCTGTAACAGGAAGACCAGATGGTCAGACCGCGGGGGAGACCTCCGCGTAGAAGGGCGACGATTGGTCGCTTCGGGGTGGGGGAGGATGAACCCCAAGAAGATCCCCGTGTTGAGGGACTCGTGAGAACGGTGGAGGATCTGCGGGAGGAAGTCCGCCAGCAAGCAAGAAATCAGGACGCCGCAATTGCAGCTGCGGTAAATGCCGCCTTAGCTGCCGTGCGGAATGAGAATGCTGCCGCGGCTCAGGGATCCGCCGTGCGAGTCGATGAGCAGGAAGTTGAGGTCCCGGCCCCTGCTCCCTTGGCTGATGGTACGAATGGGGAGAGGAGGAAGCAGAGGCAGGTCGGACAATTCCTAAAATTGAAACCCCCAGTCTTTACCGGAATGGGAGACCCTGGAGCAGCAGAGGAATGGCTGCTGGAGCTTGAGAAGATATTTGAGGTCATGGAGTGTTCAAACGAAGATCGAGTGACACTCGCGGTGTATCAACTACAGGGGAATGCCCGACATTGGTGGAGGGTCACCAGAGGTATCGCCTTTCCTGGAGGCGCAGTACCTAACTGGGAGGATTTCGTTGAAACTTTCAACGAGCAATATTTCCCCGAGGCAGAGAGAGACGCGAAGCTCGCCGAGTTTCAGAGACTGCGGCAGAATAACCTGACAGTGCTGGAATATGAGGCACAGTTTACCGCCCTGGCCAAGTATGGCAAGAAGTTGATCGAGGATCCAGTGGACAGGGCGAAGAAATTTCGGGAAGGGCTGAAACCCGAAATCAAATCCCAGCTTGCTCCCTTCAACCTACGGGATTACAAGGAGGTGTTCACAAGGGCTCAATTGGTCGAGAAGGACCTAAACGAGAGAGTAGCCGCGTCTGGATCGCGAGCATTCGCGGGTAGAGATGCTAGTAGAT
Organism: Melaleuca alternifolia; assembly: GCA_019926035.1. Taxonomy (NCBI): domain Eukaryota; kingdom Viridiplantae; phylum Streptophyta; class Magnoliopsida; order Myrtales; family Myrtaceae; genus Melaleuca; species Melaleuca alternifolia. The sequence goes on along the minus strand of JAGKPW010000114.1, from coordinate 2,410 downwards.
TTCGGCATGTAAAGAAGCCGGCAGCAGGGGTGAAGAAGCCCTTTCCAGCTATACGAAACGGGGGAGTCAGGAAGCCCCCCTTTCGTCAAGGGAATTGGTGCCGACAGTGTGGAAAGACGCACCAACCGGGACCCTGTCCCCCGAAGAGCGAGGGATGCTACGGGTGTGGCCAGCTGGGCCACATGGTCCGTGATTGTCCCCAGCGCGCTCCTAGAGCGCAGCCTCAGCAGCAGGTCGGGCAGCTAGCAGGCCTAGCGCCGCCTCTTTTGATGGACCGACCCTCGGTGCAGGGAAGAGTCTATGCGGCGACCAGACATGAAGCACAAAACTCGGGAGGAGTCATAACAGGTACCGTCTCCTTACACCGCAGTTCTGCTTATGCTTTGTTCGACACGGGGGCTACCCACTCGTTCGTCGCTGAGCGTTTTGTGGAGTTAGTAGGGTTGCATGTGGAACCCTTAGCTGTTGTTTTGAATGTCTCGACGCCTCTGCATGTTCACATGTTATCCGTTAACGGATGCAAGGACTGCGAGTTAGAGCTCAGCGGAGTTAGAAGTTCGATTGATTTGGCGGTTTTAGATTTGCGTGATTATGATGTTATTATTGGCATGGATTGGTTGACTAGACAGAAAGCTACGGTGGACTGTTCTAGGAAGCTTGTAAGGTTCTGCCCGACTGAGGACTCGAGTTACGAGTTCCTCGGAGGTCACGGCGGACCTTCAACCGCAATTATCTCTTCTTTGGAAGCGACGCGGTTGTTAGTGGATGGCTGTCAAGGCTATCTAGCTAGTGTTGTTGACACGACGGTCGAAGGACCAGTGTTAGAGGAGATCGTTATAGTTCGGGAGTTTCCCGACGTTTTTCCGGAGGAACTACCTGGGTTACCCCCAGAGAGGGAAGTAGAGTTTGCTATCGAAGTGCCTTCCGGGACGGAACCGATCTCTAAGGCTCCCTACCGGATGTCACTCTCAGAGCTGAAGGAGTTAAAGGTGCAGATGCAAGAACTACTGGATAAAGGATTTATCCGCCCAAGTGCGTCACCATGGGGTGCGCCAGTCCTCTTTGTAAAGAAAAAGGATGGGTCCTTAAGACTTTGCATTGATTACCGACAACTAAATAAGGTAACAGTCAAGAATAGATACCCGTTACCCAGAATTGACGATTTATTTGATCAGTTGCAAGGAGCCAAGGTCTTCTCAAAGATTGACCTGAGGACGGGATACCACCAATTAAGGGTTAAAGAGGAGGATATCCCGAAGAGTGCCTTTCGAACTCGTTATGGACATTACGAGTTCACAGTAATGCCGTTTGGATTAACCAACGCTCCAGCTACTTTCATGGATTTGATGAACAGGGTGTTCAGGGAGTACTTGGACAGGTTCGTCATAGTCTTCATCGACGATATACTGATCTATTCAAAGAGTTCAGCAGAACATGAGCAGCACCTAAGGATAGTACTTACGGTACTAAGAAGACATGCACTTTACGCGAAGTTCAGTAAGTGTGAGTTTTGGCTAGATCGCGTAGCCTTTTTGGGACATGTGATCTCGGGAGATGGAATCTCCGTAGACCCTTCAAAGATTGAGGCGGTGATGGACTGGCCGAGACCTACGACAGTGACGGAAGTTCGTAGCTTCCTAGGTCTGGCGGGGTACTACAGAAGGTTTGTAGAGAAATTTTCAAGCCTATCCCTGCCCTTGACAAGCTTGTTGAAGAAGGATAAGAAGTTCGAATGGACGGAAGAGTGCGAGAGGAGCTTTCAAGCACTAAAAGAGAAGTTGACCACTGCACCAGTCCTGACCATTCCTACAGGGCCAGGTGGTTATGAAGTTTATAGTGACGCCTCACATCAAGGCCTTGGGTGCGTTCTAATGCAACACGGTCGAGTTGTAGCTTACGCATCGAGACAGCTGAAGCCCCACGAGCAAAACTATCCAACGCATGACTTAGAGTTAGCCGCAGTGATCTTCGCGCTCAAAATTTGGAGGCACTATCTGTGCGGAGAAAAGTTTCCAATCTTTACAGATCATCAAAGCCTCAAGTACCTGTTCTCTCAGAAGGAGTTGAACATGAGACAACGGAGATGGATGGAACTCCTGAAGGACTACGATTGCGAAATCCTGTACCACCCAGGAAAAGCGAATCGTGTAGCAGATGCGCTTAGTCACAAGTCCTCTTTGACTTCACTGTTGGCCAAGGAATGGCAACTGCACGGGAAGGTACAAAACTCGGAGTTCAGGTTTGAGATTGGACACCTGAATTGTTTAATGGCCACCTTAAGGATAGAACCTCAAATCAAGACCAAGATTAAAGATCTACAATCTTCGGACCCTTCCTTATTGGACATCTTACAGACCAAAGGGGAACTAAGGAAACCTGGTTTCCAGGTCTCGGAGGATGGAATCCTGAG